>OY992537.1:223811158-224403658 GCA_963921195.1 Pegoplata infirma
TTTTTAATTGAACATAACGACCTTATTTCCTTTTTAAAGTTTAACGGTTACCATATAAATTTTATATTTAATATTGTGTTTTAAATGCATTTGATCTATTCACAATGAAATAAAATTTGATTCATTTGGTTTTTGTCTGAAGTAAGTAATTAAATCAAACCAAAAATCATTCAAAATAAACGAAAAATGGTTTGATCGCCATTTGTGTTTGAGAGAGATGTTGCCAAAGAGAATTCATTATATAGAGATGCCATTGTGACAAAATTGCCATTTTGGACAAAACATTAATTTTAAGTTCCACTAGCAACCAAAAAGAATAATGTCCACGCAACATCTCTCTCAAACACAAATGGCGATCAAACCATTTTTCGTTTATTTTGAATGATTTTTGGTTTGATTTAATTACTTACTTCAGACAAAAACCAAATGAATCAAATTTTATTTCATTGTGAATAGATCAAATCAAAGAGAATTCATTATATAGAGATGCCATTGTGACAAAATTGCCATTTTGGACAAAACATTAATTTTAAGTTCCACTAGCAACCAAAAAGAATAATGTCCACGCAACATCTCTCTCAAACACAAATGGCGATCAAACCATTTTTCGTTTATTTTGAATGATTTTTGGTTTGATTTAATTACTTACTTCAGACAAAAACCAAATGAATCAAATTTTATTTCATTGTGAATAGATCAAATGCATTTAAAACACAATATTAAATATAAAATTTATATGGTAACCGTTAAACTTTAAAAAGGAAATAAGGTCGTTATGTTCAATTAAAAATAATTAAGTTAAACTTAACTCAAATTTAACACATTTTTGAAAATACATACAAAGAGAATGAAATAAAAATATCTTCATTCAATTTGTAATAGATTTGAATTAATGAAAATTTTAATCATACAATCGAATGATTAGCTACACTGAATGAATTATTGTTCATAATATCTATGAACAAATTTCATAAAACCAAATTCATAGAATCTATAAAACAATTCATTGACTGAATGGATATTCATTAGTATTGTGAAATATTTATTGAATTTTATTCGTAGATTTTATTAAATTTATAGAAAAAAATTCATAGAATTAATGAATGTCATTCATAGAAGAAAATGTCATCACTATGCCTTTTAATTTCTTTAATAATTATAATAATGTTACAACAATTAAAGTAGTTGAATAAATATATTAAAAAAATAAAAATAAAATATAAAAAAATATCATTGCTGCCCTGACCGGGGCTCGATCCCAAGACCTATAAAAAGAATTTAGTTGAATTTAGCTCAACCTGAATGGATTTTTAATTAATTTGTTAAGTCTGGATTACACTTTGCGTAAACATGTAAGTTGGATATTATATAAAATTGTGTAAGTAATATAAAAATAAAGAATTTTTATTTATGGTTTGCTTGTATTTCTTACGCATTACATTTAAGCTGAATTCACAATGATGGAGTACTCTGTGCCAGAGAGTGGATTTTGTTCCTTTCTCTTTCGCACTTACACATTTTTTGTATGATGTCTTCTCTATTTTTAGAGATGGTACTCTGTAGTACAGAGTACTCCGACATTGTGTCGGAGCCTTTAAGGTCAAGTAACAACGTTGAGAAATTCTATTCTGAACAGAATTTCTTTAGATTTTTACTTGAAATAAAATACAATGCGTAAGAAAAAATAAAGAATAAATAAAAATTGTTATTTTGCTCACTGTATTTTCCGTAATATCCTACCGCCGTTTTTACGTGAAGTATGTCCAAGTTTTTTTTTTCTGATAAACTTAAGGTGGAAGTACATAGGAACGAACTTGCTTTGCGTCCGGTTGTCAAAAAGTTAAAACTGTATAAATGAATGAAGCAAGTTACAATACAAAAGTTCAAAACGCATAGAACTCAAAAAATTTTAAAAATATTCACCACTCTATGCGTCTTGAACATTTTTTGGACAATTTTCTTTTGTATTGTTTTTATTTTAAAATAAACAATATTTTTTTTAACAAATTTCAAAAAAATCGATGGAAATAATCAAAATATATTTAAATAAAAATAATTAAAAATATATTTGTGAAAAAAAGTGAAAATTAACAAAATACTTGTGGCAATTTAACGCATTCAACGCACTTACTATGTATCTTGAAATTTTTAACGCATAGTAAGCATGAAGAGGTGAGAACGGATCGGACGCAACGCAGTCCTATGTACTTCCACCTTTACTTTAAAAACTACTTTTAAATTATTTAAATGATTTGTATCCTTTTTGTTTGTAATATATTATTTTTTAATTGGTTGCTTTTAACTGAAAATATATTTAACTGTTGTTAGCGATTTTAAAGGATTGGCGCTTTTATTTTTAAAGAACAGTGTAATTGGAAACAGGGTTGTATTTCTTAGCAAATATCGGAACCAAAGAAAAAAATAAAAAAAGTTGTAAGCCAACCAGTATTTTTAAAAATACCAATATTTTCTAAAAAAAAAACAATATTATTCGATAAAAACTGCCATAATCTGTTATAATTTGTTGCGAGTTCTATTTTTGGTTGCGTGTGGGTCTTAACTCCCCATCCATGCAATTTTCGTGAGAGTGCATAGTTCCCACTTTGTCACAATAGAACCCCTCTGTTGCTAGTGGAACTTAAAATTAATGTTTTGTCCAAAATGGCAATTTTGTCACAATGGCATCTCTATATAATGAATTCTCTTTGAACCAACACATTGGAATATAGAATTTGTGGAAATAAAAGAGAATCCAATATAGGCGCCACCTAGTGTTGCGTAGATGAAACTAAAATGACTTCCGTTATTTGGATTGTAGTTATTGTTTCGTTAAGCCAAGACAAAACCCACTGTTGCCAAGTTGGAGGTTTTCCCGCTAAATCTAGCGCTTTTTGTTTGGTTTTAGCGGGGGAAAATTGGTTTTAGAGGGAACGGTGCTTTAGCGGGAAAATCTAGCGCTTTTTTTTTGGATTTACTGGGACAAATTTAGAGGTTTTTCCAATTTTTCTTTCAATCGAAAACGCCAAGTTTGTCGAATTTTAGCGCTTTTTTTGAAATTTAGCGGGAAATTTTGTATTTTCCCGCTAAAATTTTTTCGACCGTTTCTTGAGCGTTTTAAATGAAAAGTAAATTTTTGTAGAAAAAAAAAATTTGGAGGTTTTTTTTTACATTTTTCTTTTTTGTCAATCAAAAATGCCAAGTTTTTCGGTTTTCAGCGCTTTTTTTGTAATTTAGCGGGAAAATTTTAAATTTTCCCCGCTAAATTAATTTTTGGCGGTTTCTAGCGCTTTTTTCGTGAAATTTAGAGGTTTTTGGTTAAAAATAGTTGGCAACAGTGACAAAACCCAATATATGTGGAATTTGTAGAAATGTTAAGATCCACAAAACAAAACAAAATCCACAGAGCTTGCTTTAATTCTGGGAAGATAAAGTCAGTACAATTGTACTTCCTTTCAGTACAATTCGACGCAAAAAGTACATCAGTACTTAAATGACAGATTAAGTACAATTTTTAAATTTTCATAACTCTTTTTTTTGTTATACATTAAGGGTGAAGCAATTTTTGGGCACAAAAAAACAAAAACAAACAAAAATTTGTTTACAGACCAAAAAAAAAAAAAAATTATCCAAAAATCACTTTTCCAGTAAGAGAGGCCCTATGCTCCACAGGGAGTTAAGCGGAAACGAAGAAGATAAATTTATATTTTTAGCTAAAAAAAATTAAAAAAAAAAAAAATTTGTCTTTCACTTTGTTCGGAACTTTCTGATTTTCAAGTCAAAAAAGGAACCCAAAGGTCCAACATTTTTGTGTGTTAATATTGACTCGAAAGAGCAACTTTTTCGACCCAGACGATTTTGAAATTCGAAAAAAAAGAAAAGAAAAGTTGCTCCTCTCTATAGTGCACTAGGGTGGAGCAAATTGAACACTATGGTGGAGCAAATTTTCCGTTTTTAGAATTTTAAAAACGTCGCGCTCGGAAAAGTTGTCTTTTAGGGTCAATATTAACATAAAAAAATATTGGACCGGTAGAGCAATGTCTTTGGGTTCCTTGTTTGACTTGAAGATCGGAAAGTTCTGAACAGAGTGAAACACAGAATTTTTTAAAATTTTTTTTAGCTAAAAATTTTAGTTAATATTCGAATATTGCTGGAAAGTGCTTTAATGGTAAATTTTATTTTTTGGTCTGTAATGAAAAAACAACTTTTTTTTTTTTTTTAAAAATTTTTGTTTCTATTTTCTTTTGCTCAGAAAAATGCTCTACCCTATTGTACACTGTACAACTTTATAAAGGTTTTCGAGTTTAAATTGCTCAAACTGTGAGTTGTAACTTATAACAATGAGTAATTATGGTTAATAAAATATGATGCATTGTTAGGATGATGTTATAGATCTCTCATACAATTTATTGTATGTTAGTGTGAAGTACAAGTAAGTGTCTGTTATATTTTTAAACTACCATCATACATAGTTTTGTAATGGGATTTTGGAAAATTTAATCTTCTTTAACAGACATAAAAATTGTTTATTGTTACTACACCATTTTTAAATATATTTTGAATAAAAAATTTTTTTTTGTAGTGGAAAAACACTTTTTTGGTGATTATAATTTATGTTTGAGCTCGAGGTCTGTTGTTGTGCATAATTTTCATTTTTTTCTCCGATTTCGAGATTCATTGAATTTCATCATCAGGGACACTTGTAATAATTACACAAAGGAAAATAAACTTTAAGCTATAGTTGTTTTAGCATTGTCGTCTGGTATTGCACAATTGCACTATTGCAATAGGGTGATTCCATGTCAAACCGCACAGAAAACTGTGATTTCGGATTTGTCACCTCCGATTTTAATGAAATTCGCAAAAAATATTTCACATGCGTTGTTTTTATAAAATGATAACCTTACAGGCTCCAAAAATTTTTAGTTTTCGAAATATGGCGTCTTGAAAATTGGCAAAAACGTAAAATTTTCAATAAGGTACACATACAAAGTCACCCATAACTTTAAAACTATAAAACCCACAATTACCAAATAGGTACCATTTGAAAGCTGAAAGGATTACCTTAAAAGTGACTTGCGCAATTTCTTCTTGTAATGAAAGGTCAAAGGTCATATTTCAATCTCTACTGTTCAAAGACCTATATATCAAAATCCGATATTTTTTAAATTCTCAAAAAAATATATGATAACAATCAAGTCTTTCCTTACATCAAAATTTCAGGGTGGACACTCATATGGTTCCAAAGTTACAGAAGAAAACGTGCTCGAAGGCAAGGTTTTTTCTACGAGTTCATATAAAAAATATTGCACAAACAAAACAGTATACATAGTTGTAAACAAAGGTGCGGGCCTAGAACAAGGCTTAATACTTTTTATGTATTTTGAGTTATATTGTAGGGGTTTTCTTGTTCTTTTACAAGGAAAGTCCTCGAAAGTGAACATACCTGATTTCTTTAAAATTTATACACAAGCTAGAAAAAATAAATCTAAAATCAACCAGTCTGAGCTTGTCGGCCTAAATTCAGGTTAAACGGGGTTAAAAATTACCCATTTTCAGTTATTTTAAAGTTTAGGTACTTTATATTGATGCCACATATAACAGATAGGTTTCATTCGAAACCTATATTCTTCCATAGTAGGGAAATATGAATGGGGTGGGGGAACCGTATGTTCAAAGTGAAATAAAGCTCATAAACAAGAATATAATCAAGCATAAAAATGGTTTAGAAATGAAAACACTAATGTTTCGAACTTCTTTAAATTTTTTCCTTATTTTATTTTGGACACACTAATAAAGATATTTTTTTTTTTAAATTCGGATGAAACCCGACCTGTAAGAAAAACTGCCAATAAAAAATTCATGTGATTGCTTAATTTAAATAGAAAATAGTACCAACAATGAATTTGTTTTACAAAAACTATATAGTTTAACAAAAACTATACATTTTTAACAAAAACAATTATGCCACAAATAAAATGTCTCAAATAGACGCCAATTTTTTTTTTCAAAAGAAACGGATCTGATATAAGTGGCATCAATGTACCTAAAAGTTAAAATTACTAAAAATCGGTCATTTTTGACTCCCGTTTAACCCTTTAAAACTAAATTAAGACCAATAAGCTCAGACAGGTCGATGTTAGATATTTGTTGTCTTTCATGGGCAAAAATTTCAAAGAAATTACGTATGTTCACTTTGAAGATTTTCCTTGTAAGAAAACAAGAAAACCCTACGATAAAATTCAGTTTTGATAGTGAAATCAAATTCAGGAGGTCGAAATATTAATAAATAATGGGTTCAGTTTTTAGGTCCGTCCCATTGTTTGTTTACTGCAAGCAGCATGCTATGCTGCTTCGTGTGTGTAAGCTTTTGCATATGAACTCGTAGAGAAAATCTTGACTTCAAGCACGTTTTCCTCTGTAACTTTGGAACCATATGAGTGTCCACCCTGAAATTTTGATACAAATGTAGGGAAAGACTTGATTGTTATCATATATTTTTTGAGAATTTTAAAAATATCGGATTTTGAGATATAGGTCTTTGAACAATAGACTTTGAAATATGACCTTTGACCTTTCCTTACAAGAAAAAATTGTGCATGCCACTTATAAGGTAATCCTTTCAGCTTTCAAATGGTATCTATTTGGTAATTGTGGGTTTTATAGTTTTAAAGTTATGAGTGACTTTGTATGTGCACCTTATTGAAAATTTGACGTTTTTGCCAATTTTCAAGACGCCATATTTCGAAAACCGAAAGGTTTTGGAGCCAGAAAGGTAATGATTTTAGGAACACTATCCATTTGCAATATATTTGGCAAATTTTATTTAAATCGAAGGTGACAAATCCGAATGCTGTGTGGTTTGAGCTGGATTTGCCCAATACCAGACGACATTGTTAAAACAACTATAGCTTAAAGTTTATTTTTGTTTGTGTAATTTTTACAAGTGTCCCTGATGATGAAATTCGATGAATTTCGAAATATCGGAGAAATAAAAAAAAAAAATTTACACAAAACCAGACCTCGAGCTCAATTATTTAATAAACATTGTAGACAAATTTTGACTAGAGAAATTTTATTTGAGTAAAAAACTTTTTTTTGTAAAAAAAACAAAAAAATTTTTCTTTTAATGTAAATTGTTTTTTTAGTGTAAATTATTTTTTGAGTGTAAAATTTTTGTTTGAGTGGACATTTTTTTAATTCAAATGTTTCTTTGAGTGGCAAAAACACTATTAAAAATATTTATGTGGCTTACCAATGTCTTTTAAAACGTGTTTTCTAATTCGAGAGCCTCGAACTTATGATTTGGCTAACAACTTTTTGACTTCTGAACAAATTGCACTTTTGCAATACCAGACGACAATGTTAAAACAACTATAGCTTAAAGTATATTTTTGTTTGTGTAATTTTTACAAATGTCCCTGATGATGAAATTCGATGAATTTTGAAATATCGGAGAAATAAAATAAAAATTATATACAACAACAGACCTTGAGCTTAATTATTTCATTTACATTAAAAAAAATATTGTATACAAATTTTGCCTAGAAAAATTTAATTTGAGTAACAAACTTTTTTTTTTTATAAAAAAACAAAAAAAAAAAAAAATTAACAATTTTTCTAAGTGTTTTTATCGGCGCATGCCATATTCTGTTTTGTTATTAAGGGTTTGTGATTTTTCATTTAGTTGAAATTGTTGTTTTGGTGTAAATTGTTTTTTGGGTGCAAATTTTTTTTTGGGTGAACTTTTTTTTTAGTTTAAATATTTCTTTGAGTGACAAAAACACTATCAAAAATATTTTGTGGCCTACCAACATCTTTTAAAACGTGTTATCCAATTCAAGAGCCTCGAACTTACGACTTGGCTAACAACCTTTTAGCAACTGAACTAATTTCGATTTAACATTGCACTATTGCAATATCAGACGACAATGTTAAAACCACTATAGCTTAAAGTTTATTTTTGTTTGTGTAATTTTTTTAAGTGTCCCTGCTGATGAAATTCGACGAATTTCTAAATATATGGAGAAATAAAATAAAATTATATACAACAGACCTTGAGCTCAAATTATTTCATTTACATTAAAAAAATATATTGTATAAAAATTTTGACTAGAAAAATTTCATGTGAGTAAAAAACTTTTTTTTTGTAAAGAAACAAACAAAAAAAAGCTTAAAAATTTTTTCATTTAGTTTAAATTGTTTTTTTAGTGTAAATTTTTTTTGAGTGTAAAGATTTTTTGGAGTGGACATTTTTTAGATTAAATATTTCCTTGAGTGACAAAAACACTATCAAAAATATTAATGTGGATACCCAAAATCTTTTAAAACGTGTTTTCCAATTCGAGAGCCTCGAACTTACGGCTAACAACTTTTTGACTTCTAAACCAATTTCGATTCAATATTGTAAAAAAAGCTTCAATTTTTCATTTAGCTTTAAACTGGTTTTTTAGTGTTAATTATTTTTTGGGAATTTTTTATAGTTTAAATATTTCCTAGAGTGACAAAAATATTAATGTGGCCTTCCACATTCTTTTAAAGCGTGTTTTCCAATTCGAGAGCCTCGAACTTACGATTTAGCTAACAACTTTTTGAATTCTGAACCAATTTAGATTCAATATTGCAATACCAGACAACAATGTTAAAACAACTATAGCTTAAAGTTTATTTTTGTTTGTGTAATTTTTTAAGTGTCCTTGATGATGAAGTTCGATTAATTTCAAAATATCGGAGAAATAAAATAAAAATTATTTACAACAACAGACCTCGAGCTCAATTATTTCATTTACATTACAAAAAAAATTGTTTACAAATTTTGTCTAGAAAAATTTCATTTGAGTAAAATACTTTTTTTGTAAAAAAAAAAATAAAAAAAGCTTAAATATTTTTTTATTTAGCTTTAAACAGTTTTTTTAGTGTAAATTATTTTTTGAGTGGAATTTTTTTTTAAGTTTAAATATTTCTTTGAGTTAAAACGTGTTTTCCAATTCAAGAGCCTCGAACTTACGATTTGGCTAACAGCTTTTTGACTTCTAAACCAATTTCGATTCAATATTGCACTATTGCAATACCAGACGATAATGTTAAAACAACTATAGCTTAAAGTTTATTTTTGTTTGTGTAATTTTACAAGTGTCCCTGATGATGAAATTCGATGAATTTCGAAATATCGGAGAAATAAAATAAAAATTATATACAAAACAGACCTCGAGCTCAATTATTTTATTTACATAAAAAAAAATATACAAATTTTGTCTAGAAAAATTTAATTTGAGTAAAAACCTTTTTTTTTGGTAAAAAAAAAACAAAAAAAAGCTCTAACAATTTTTTATGGATGCCTAGACCAATATTTTGAGGTGTTACATATAAAAATTTAAGTGGAATCATTGGCTGCAAAAATACTCTGAAATAATAGTCAATTCATTTTTTTTTTTAATATTGTAAATGGTGTGGTTTTGAAAGGGAAGATTTAATGCAGCAACCTTCACGTTCTCTAAATTGGTTCTTTTCAAATCTTTATGTTTGTAAATTAGAAAGAAAAGTGTTAAGAGCTTAATGGTCATAAATAGAATAAGCAAATCGTAGCTTAAACTAGGCGACAAAATTTTTTAAAAAAACCAGCATGCTCGGTCGAAACATCTTTAACGGTAATATTAAATACCGGATAAAAAGCTCCGTACAACACGGAATCATGTTTGATCAGGTTAAAGATTTTCTTGAAGATTGTAGAGCCCTTATGTTGTAATGAAACCCATAAAACTCTAAAAGAATTTTTTTCATTATAGCTACGAAATGTTCATGCAATCTATGAAAAGTTCATAAGTGAATTTTTCATTGGATGAATAATTTTTTTCATTAAATTTAAAGAAAAATGTTATTGAAATAATAAAAATATTCTTACATTTAATGAAAGGAAAATACATAAAATTAATAATTATTTTTAGATTTATCAAAATAATTTTTGATAAAAAATTAAATATTTCATACTTTTTATGAAATGAATCATAGAAATTATGAAAAAATCACTGATGTAATAAAAAAATTCATTAGGTTAAGATGAACAATACTATTTTTTTCTCCGATTCAGAAAACTTTATAAAAAAACAAAAAAATAACAAACTAAAAAACTGAATCAAAAATTTTTTGAAAAAATTAGTGGAAATATTTCGATTTCAAAGAAAAGTTTGAATGGAAATAAATTTCAACGAAAAAAAAAAAATTGTGAAAAACACTAAAGTGGAAACAAAAATGTTTGACTAAGAAAAAAGTCTTTCCGTATTGTTCCCTGTTCCATAAAACTTCGTTCCCCGTTCAATTTAATTTCGTTTCCTGTTCCGTTTCATTCCTTTCCACGTTAAAGAAATAAAAACAAATAAGAAAGCTATAGTCGGTCAAGACCGACCATATGATACCCTACACCACTGTTTTCCGGAAAATGGGTCCCAAGTCCAAACATGGACCGATTGGATCTGTCTTTTGTTAGATCTTTATTTGGTGTAGAAAACATACACAGATCAAATTTTAGTGGAATTGGTTTATTTTTTTGTCAATTGATCGAATTAACTGAATATCGGTCGAAATTTTTATATAGGGGACTATTATATTCCGATTTAATTAGGTTACTAAAGTGCATGTTTAACACCTAAAAATAAAATTTTTATCAAATATTTCCATTTTTATGAATTTTGAGTAAATTGTGTGAATATCGGGAGGGTGGTTTGTATGGGGACTACCAGAAGGACTGACCCGATTTCTTTGAAATTTGGAATGGTGATTCGTGCCTACAAAATTTGCTAAATTTCAAAGCGATATCTGTTATAATACGGTTATTAGAGCCATTTAAGCTGAATCCAAAGGGGGCGTTTGTATGGGGGCTAGGTCTTAACATGGACCGATTTTCTCCAATTTCAATAGGCTTCGTCCTTGGGCCAAAAGATGCTTAAGTTTTAAATTTCAAGTCAATTAATTGAAAATTGCGACCTGTATCCTGCTTAAACCGATAGATGAACAGACGGACGGGCGGACGGACCTCGCTAAATCGACTCAAAAAGTAATTCTGAGTCGATCGGTATGAAGATAGGTCTAGGACCAATATTTCGGGTAGTTACAAACATCAGCACAAACTCATTATACCCTGCACCACAGAGTGGTGTAGGGTATAAAAATCCACAATCTTTATCCCAATCAGGCCTGCCAGCTAAGGGGATTTGTCCCCAAAATTTGGGTTTCAACATCGACTTGGAGACAGATTTTAGTGGGGAGGAATTTGGGGATTTCACATAATTTTTATAGAACATTTTTGGGGATTTTAATTTTTTTTTTTTAGAAAATTAAATTCTGTTTTATTATAAATTTTATAACGGAGCATTAAGTAATCCCGCCTTAATGGATTTATTCTCAGGGAGGTGAACCTATATTCAAGATTTTGAGTCTCTACACTGAAAAAAAAGACATAACTAAATTTAAGGAAAAAATGTCTTTGAAAATTTATCATGAATTTTTCTAAAATTTAGTTAAATTTAACTTAAAAATGAGAAATTTTCTTAACTATGAGAAAAAAATTTTTGTTTCATTTACTTATCCCAGCAAAACTTTGGTAATGGGAAGTGATTATATAACACATTACCAGGTAATGCATATAACTTATTTATAGCATTATTTTAGGATGTCTTACCAAACATTTGTTCCACAACGTATTATTTTAATGTGAAAAATAATGCATTACTAATAATTTGCTACGTAATGCATGATTATGGGAAAAAATGTATTTCATATTAGTTATTTCTAAACATTAAATCATGGATGACTTATATTTGGTTACATTATGTATTATTTGAAAGTTTGAAATAATGCATTATTTATAATTGGATGCATAATGCATTACAATAACATAAAAAATAACTATTTTATAAAAAAATGCATAAGTTTAAACTAGAGATGGGCTCACGACAGGAAATTTCTAACGACACACACTCACGAGCATATTTTATCTACTTACATCCACTTACAATCACGTGAGTAAATTTAATACAAAATTACTTTTTCACTTCTCGTAACACCTTATATATTATCTTCTGGTATGCTTTATTATTTCATTTCTCGTAACCTATAAAATATCATATATTTTACACCTTACTCGTATTCTTCGTTATAAATTTATGACTTATTTTATACCTTACTGGTATTCTTTGTGATAATGCGTATGCATTACTTTGAGTCTCATCGCCTGTTAAAATCATCAATGCTGCAATGTATAAAATAAGAGATCCTATACCTTATTTTATACCTTATTTGGTAATTTAAGTTTTGCTGGGATATTATAATTAGTTCAAAGTTTTCTTTAAATGGATTTTTTAAATATTAGGAAAAAAATTCTTACTGCCAAAGAAATTTTCCACAAATCTAAGAATCGTATCTTTATTTTTAAGACATATTTCTTAAAAAACAATTTAGTTCAAGTTTAGTTAAAATTTACTAAAAAAAACATCATCGTATTTCTCTTCTTTGAATTGAGGAAGTGTACTTCTTAGAATTTAGTTAATGACTTCTGAGAATTTAGTAAATAACTTCTTAGAATTTAGTTAAAAATTCAAAATGGCGATATCTCGAAAACTAAGCGAGATAGAGCGAAACGGATGAAATTTTCAAAAGAAAGACTACAAAGAAAAATATGGAATAGCCTAGCTCTGCATATCTGTCGGGGTCTCAAGACCCTAATTTTAGATCTAAAATTTGAAATTCCCGAGATTTTATATATACACATATCTCGGTAAATACTGCCAACACGGGAAAACGTCCAACGGCATTTTTGTAGTTCTTGACTCGTAGAACACTTCCGCAAAAAGCCCGAAAGCCCTCCGATTAATAGTTTTTGAGTTATCCGGTTTTTAGGATTCTCAAGACCCTATCAGGCCCCTAATTACCGTATCTCAAAAACTAAGCAAGTTAGAGCGAAGCGGACACAAGTTTTGGTTCAAAATCTATGGGGACCTTAAGGAACCCAACGGGGTCTCGAGTTAAATGGGGTCCTAACCCATGGGTCCAGGGTCTAGACCCAATCTATTTCTAAAATGTGAAGTATAATTTTTCCCATTTTCTAGTTAAAATTGGCTTAAAATTAAATAACTTTGTTTTCCTTATTTTTGGGAAAATTATGAACTAAAACCAAGAAAAAAAATCTTTGGAGCCAAATCATTCCCTCTTTTTCTCAAAATTGAGTTAATTTTCCCAGATTTTAGTTCACTTTTTTTTTTGAGTGTAGATTCAAGTTGGGGCTGTGTGATGTCGAATCAGTCAATGACTCTTTTCTTTATATAGATTTAAAAAAAAATGCATAATTTGCAATTTTTTGTTTTAAATGCATAATGTTTGCATATTTTAAAGCTTATTATGCATATTTCTACATATTTTGCCGAATAAAAATATTTTTTTTTTTAAATTTTACGTTCACATATAAAATTCTTTTTTTTTAAATTTTTTCCTTCATCATAAATTCCTCCGCCGACCAGTGTAATTGATTACCTATTTCAAGAAAATTGAAAAATATCTTATTAGTTGCATATTTATCTATAATAAAATTATGTTCTAAAGTTCAATTTCATTGTAATACGCAATGTTCAAATAAATAACAATATTTTTTTTTTCAGGTAAATTACTTAAACCTCCTCATTTTATGTTTACATCAATTCAATACATCTTCTCTTATATCTGTTGTGTATAATAATCCTAACATGAAATGTATTTAACTTGATACGCATCTTAATTAGTCGCCATTCGGTTTGGGTTGTAGTGTGTGCCTTGCGCCTGTTCTGGAGTGAGCTTACAGCGAGATTCGCACATTATAAAACGCCTTTTTTGGTAGGTCCTCTTTTTTTGTTGGTTGTAAATCCAAAAAAAAAAAAATTCACAAAAAAAGTAGTATTTTACAATTGTAAAGAGTTAACCATGTATATTTTGGGAAGCTTTAGTTGTTGCATACAACAAAAAAGCTAAAAACAGAATATAAATGCATTAATATGCCATTTACATATACCTCGAAATCCAGAAAAAATGGGATTTCAATGAAAATCCAAGTAAATCCAATTACTTTTTTGGATTTCAAATGTCAAATCCCATACGAAAAAAACTTGGATTTTGGGAAAATCGTAAAATCGCAATTTAAAATCCAAAAAAATTTCTACTACTTAATTGTACAACTATGGGTTTTCCCAAAATAATCATCCCTAATGCTTTTTTTACAACGCTGCACACGATTTTTTATCAGCTGTTGTTGTTTTTTATAAAGTAAAAAAACAATTAAAATTTATTTTTTTAAAACTATTAAAAGATTAATAAAAAGCAATGTTTAACAATGTTTCATTTAAAATTTACCATTGCAAATGGTAAACGCACAATTTAGTTGACCAATTTGGTCTTCCTAACAAAGAAAAACACTCAATGGTGGCGGCCCCAAACTTGGCAAAAATGTTAATTTTCTTGCATTTAAAGAAGCAACTCTATATAAAAACACATTTTTTGATAATTTGGTCCCAACATATACTAGTGGGATTGAAAATATTGGCTCCGGCAAAGAGAAATCATTGTTTTTAGAAATATTTATAAAATTGGGTAATTTTCCAACTAACAACCCTGTACACAAATCAAAAGAAAATACAGAGTTAGTACAAACAAAATCCCGCTAAATGTCAAAAAAGCATATGTTAACGGTATAGATTTTAATTGGATTTGAAATCCAAATTTATGTGGATTTCGGGGTATATGTAAATAGCATATAAAACTCTCCTATAGAAACTTATTTTCAGTAGTCTAACAAAAATCCTAAGTACCCTAAATAAAAAAATGACGGAAAACAATTTTAACTAGAAATGGGAAACAATTTAGTTCATGCAAATTTAAGGACAACTTTAAGTCCAGACATAGTTTGCCAATAATTTTTATCCAACATTTTTGTTCATTTCGTTCTACCTTGCTAAGTGTTTGAGATACGGGAGTTTATGGATCCAATAGGGTCTTGAGAATTTTAAGAACTGAATAATGCAAAAGCTATTGAAGGTTGGTCGTACAACCTAAAAGAAAGCTCTGCAAGTCCATGGCTAGCAAGTCCATTGTACCAAAAACTATTACTTTGAGTATGGAGTTCGTATTCTAAGAGCCAAGAGCTTCATAAATGCTTGTGGACTTTTTGTCGTGCCTGCAGTAAATACCGAGATAATAAAATATTGGTAGTCTCAACTAAATTCGGTTGATACAACAGACATTTAATTGAAACAATAAATAAAATCGGTTGCCAAACACACAGAAAAAAAGTTAACTGAAAAATGGGGAAATTATCTAAATTCAAGGAAAATTGATAATGATTTAGCTCATATTTTAAGTTCATATATTGCTTAAAAATAAGGAAAACAAAGTATTTCATATTATGCCAATTTGAACTTAAAAATGGGAAAAATTATATTTCAATTTGAATGAAGGCCCAATTCGTGGCGTAAACTATGGATCCAGTGCCTTAGGAATTGCTTATGGTGTTTTCTTTTCTGGCAAAAAATGTGCCTTTTTTTTGCATTTCGCCCCAAAAATTATGTTTTTGTGTTCTCTTCTAAAAAATGTCAACCCTTATAAAGAATATCGTGTTCTTTTCTAAAAATGTCTGCCCTATAAAGTGCAAAAAATTACGGGGTTGAAATTGCCTAATACAACAGCTGACTTTTTCTATGTTGTTTTCTCAAAACAGCTGTTAAAAAATACAGGGTAGAGTATTTCTGGATTTTGTGTTCTATTCCAGTCAAATAAAATGCAAGTTTTTGAAGGTGTGAGTTAAACATTTTAAAAATGTATACCCTAAAAAGGCAAACATTTTTTTCAGAAAAGAAATCATAAGAGTGTTAAATTCGCTGTGCCGAATCTTTTATACCTACCAACATGTAAAAAAAAAAAATCAAGGGCTTATTTTTTTTGGGAGGGGGCTTCGGCGGGGGCAGTGGGGGACACCTCCCCCTCTCGAAAAATGTTTACTAATTTATTTGTTACTAGCTTACCATCCCGGTACTTCGTTACCGGTTGTATTGAATACCGGATAATAGAAGGATCAGAATTACTCTACCGATTTCAAGAAAATGCCCATACGTAGTTTTTGTTGTATTTACTTGTGCACGTTTAAGTCTTTCATAAAATAATATTTCAATGAATAATTTAGACAATAAAATTGCATTATTTCGAGCCGTTTTATCGGGATTTTTGATTTTGAGTGAATATATATCTCAATGAATAAGCAAATAGGAATAAAAATAAGTTGGAATGAAAAAATATATAGAGAAAAAAAATATGGAGTCAAAAAAGTTAAATACGAACAATTTGAGTAAAAGGTATCATTCCATATTGTTCCCTGCTCTATTCCATTTCGTTCCCGTTCTAAAATTTTAAATTTTATAATATGTTCTTCTCTTGGGGGTTATTTCTAGGGCTTTTAGTTTAATAGTTCTATAGGTAAAAATAACCATTTCCCCTTAAAATTATATTTTCCAAAAACTGTTTTTTTTTGTTCTAGGTTATCCTTTATTTAAAATATCAACTTTCTGAACCACTAAATAAGAATAACTAAAATTTAAATATAAGAATAACCAAATTTACACTTTTTCATTATTATAGGAACAAAAAAAAAGTATTTATATAATTTTAATTTTCTAGAACCATTACGTCATAAAATATCAAAGGTACCGAAAATAAACTTGTTTAGCCATTTTACGCTACTAAACTACTAACTAAACTACTAACTACTTTTTTTACCGAATTCTCCTACATTACAATTTTAAGGTTCTAGGAAATATAAAAAGTTTCTATTAATATAATTTCAGGAAATTAAAAAGTTCCAAAATAGTGTACTTCCGGTACTTTTAATAAAAGGTACTTTTTATAAAAGGTACTTGTTATAAAAGGTACTTTTTATAAAAAATACTTTTTATAAAAGGTACTTTTAATAAAAGGTACTTTTTATAAAAGGTACTTTTCATAACAGGCACTTTTTATAAAAGGTACTTTTTATAAAAGGTACTTTTTTTAAAAGGTACTTTTTTAAAATGTACTTTTTATAAAAGGTACTTTTTATTTAAGGTACTTTTTATAAAAGGTACTTTTTATAAAAGGTACTTTTTGTAAAAGGTACTTTTTATAAAAGGTACCTTTTATAAAAGGAACTTTTTATAAAAGGTACTTTTTATAAAAGGTACTTTTTATAAAAGGTACTTTTTATAAAAGGTACTTTTTATAAAAGGTACTTTTTATAAAAGGTACTTTTTATAAAAGGTACTTTTTATAAAAGGTACTTTTTATAAAAGGTACTTTTTATAAAAGGTACTTTTTATAAAAGGTACTTTTTATAAAAGGTACTTTTTATAAAAGGTATTTTTATAAAAGGTACTTTTTATAAAAGGTACTTTTTATAAAAGGTACTTTTTATAAAAGGTACTTTTTATAAAAAGTACTTTTTATAGAAGGTACTTTTTATAAAAGTTACTTTTTATAAAATGTACTTTTTATAAAAGGTACTTTTTTTATATGGTACTTTTTATAAAAGGTACTTTTTATAAAAGGTACTTTTTATAAAAGGTACTTTTTATAAAAGGTACTTTTTATAAAAGGCACTTTTTATAAAAGGTACTTTTTATAAAAGGTACTTTTTATAAAAGGTACTTTTTGCAAAAGGTACTTTTTATAAAAGGTACTTTTTATAAAAGGTACTTTTAATAAAAGTTACTTTTTATAAAAGGTACTTTTTATAAAAGGTACTTTTTATAAAGGGTACTTTTTATAAAAGGTACTTTTTATAAAAGGTACTTTTTATAAAAGGTACTTTTTATAAAAGGTACTTTTTATAAAAGATACTTTTTATAAAAGGTAATTTTTATAAAAGGTACTTTTTATAAAAGGTACTTTTTGTAAAAGGTCCTTTTTATAAAAGGTACTTTTTATAAAAGGTACTTTTTATAAAAGGTACTTTTTATAAAAGGTACTTTTTATAAAAGGTACTTTTTATAAAAGGTACTTTTTATAAAAGGTACTTTTTATAAAAGGTCCTTTTTATAAAAGGTACTTTTTATAAAAGGTACTTTTTATAAAAGGTACTTTTTATAAAAGGTACTTTTTATAAAAGGTACTTTTTATAAAAGGTACTTTTTATAAAAGGTACTTTTTATAAAAGGTACTTTTTATAAAAGGTACTTTTTATAAAAGGTACTTTTTATAAAAGGTACTTTTTATAAAGGGTACTTTTTATAAAAGGTACTTTTTATAAAAGGT
The DNA here is from genome assembly GCA_963921195.1 of Pegoplata infirma. Taxonomy (NCBI): domain Eukaryota; kingdom Metazoa; phylum Arthropoda; class Insecta; order Diptera; family Anthomyiidae; genus Pegoplata; species Pegoplata infirma. Next base: position 223,829,447 of record OY992537.1, read on the forward strand.
ACTTTTTATAAAAGGTATTTTTTTTAAAAGATACTTTTTATAAAAGGTACTTTTTATAAAAGGTACTTTTTATTAAAGGTACTTTTTATAAAAGGTACTTTTTATAAAAGGTACTTTTTATAAAAGGTACTTTTTATACAAGATACTTTTTATAAAAGGTACTTTTTATAAAAGGTACTTTTTATAAAAGGTACTTTTTATAAAAGATACTTTTTTTAAACGGTACTTTTTATAAAAGGTACTTTTTATAAAAGGTACTTTTTATAAAAGGTACTTTTTATAAAAGGTACTTTTTATAAAAGGTACTTTTTATAAAAGGTACATTTTATGAAAGGTACTTTTTATAAAAGATACTTTTTAAAAACGGTACATAATTTTCGAAAAGTACTTGTTCCAGCATGTTTCATTTCACTAAAGGATACTACATTACAAATTTTAAGTTTGAATGACCATTATTTCAGTAAATAAAAAAAAGTACCAAAAGTACACTTTTTTACCCATTTTACCCCCGTAGAATCAACATTGGCAAAAACCCAGCCATAGTTAATCTTTTTTCCGGGAAGTGAACCGACATTGCAAATTTCAAGTTTCTGGTACCATTATTTAAGGAATTATAAAATGTACCAAAAGTACAGTTTTTTACCCTTTTTACCCCCTTAGAATCAACATTGGCAAAAGTCCAGCATTACAGGATCTACATTCCGGGAGGTGAACCTACATTCCAAATTTCAAGTCTCTATGACAATTATTTCATGAGATATAAAAAGTACCAAAAGTACAGTTTTTTACCCTTTTTACCCCCTTAGCATCAACATTGGCAAAAGTCCAGCCTTACAGGATCTACATTCCGGGAGGTGAACCTACATTCCAAATTTCAAGTCTCTAGGACCATTATTTCAGGATATATAAAAAGTACCAAAAGTACAGTTTTTTACCCTTTTTACCCCCTTAGAATCAACACTGGCAAAAATCCAGCTTTAGTGGATCTATATTCCGGGAGGTGAACCTACAGTCCAAATTTCATGTCTCTAGCTTCAGCGGTTTGGGCTGGGCGATGATGAATCAGTCAATAAGTCAGTCAGTCAGTCAGTCAGTCAGTCAGTCAGTCAGTCACATTACTCTTTTATATATATAGATGATTTTTGCACTAAAGTAATTCAATTTTATCATTATTTAAACTATTTTTTATATCCACGTCCTAAAAAGGGGGGCGGGCAAAAAAACTAAATTTTTAGTCTTCCGGTCCTACTTCAGTACTCTGAACTTCTTCTTGCATAAATTTGTTTCATTTGTTTAACAAAAATATAAAAAAACATGTAAAAAATCGAGTTTTTCAGAGGTTGGTTTTGTTCCTCTAAGAGGAACTTTTTTCCCCCTGGTCCGATTTTGCCTATTTACGAACTTAACCTGTCTAGGACCATAAGACATATTCGTGCCAAATTTCAGGAGGCTAACTGTTTTATTTTGGACTGCATCGTGCCATCTACAGACAGACGGACATTCACAGAATGTCATAGAATCGATCATGGATCAATAATATATGGGGCATTCCATGTCAAATCGGACACTTTGAAAAATTTTTTTTAAAATTTTCCCAATTTGTTTACAGTTTTTAGTACTCTTTGAAAACTCCTTCAGATTTTTTTGATGACCCGTTCAAAAGATATCGAATTTTCAAAAATTGGTAGCTTGTTCCTTTACTCAAACTTCTTTTACTCATAACTTCTTTAATAATGGTCCAAATTTCAATTTTTTTTTTTTTCAAAATTTTTGTTGTTTTACGTACTTTTTAAAAAAAAATCACAAAAAATTCTTAAAAGCGCTCTAGTATGCGATTTTTAAGTTTTAAAATTTAAATCTCATTTTTTAAAATGTTTGTACTCTTCGATTTTTTTTGAAATTTTTTTGTGTAAAACTTCTATCGGTTCTAAAAATTTTTTGCCCAGGAAGATCGTGGGATAACGATTAATACTATTTTTTAAAATTTTTTGAAAAAATTTTATTGTAATTTTCCAATCTTAAAATCATTTCTACTGCTCCAATGGTGCGTCATAGAGGGGTCATTTATAAGACCGACCCCCATTAATTTTTACGTCCTAATATTTCTTTGGAACAAACTAATACCCTATCTCCAATTTCTAAGGGGCTCCCACACAAAAATACATTTTTTAAAATTTGCTCCAAAAGCTCTAACTGCCCTAATAGTGCCCTTAGAGCAACAAAATGAATAACTGACCCACAATATTTTTTTAGTCCAAACATTTTCTCTGAACACACCTACCCTCTATCTCTAATTTTTAAGGCGGTCCCCATACAATTTTTTTTATTTTTTGTAAATTTGTTTTATTTAATCAGCTTCTACCGGTCCAATGGTGCGTCCGAGAGGGGTCATTATTGAGACCGACCCCCATTTAGTTTTACCCTACAACATTTTTTTAAAACAAACCTACTCCCTATCTCCACTCCAAAAAATTTGTAGAATCGATAGAAGTTTTACCCAAAAAAAATTCAAAAAAATCCAAGAGTACAAACATTTTCGAAAATGAGATTAAAATTTTAAAACTTAAAAATCGCATACTAGAGCGCTTTTAAGATTTTTTTTGGGATTTTTTTTTAAAAGTACGTAAAAAAACAAAAATTTTGAAAGAAAAAATTTGAAATTTGGATCATTATTGAAGAAGTTTGAGTAAAGAAACAAACTACCAATTTTTAAAAATTCGATATCTTTTGAACGGGTCATCAAAAAAATCTGAAAATTTACCACGAAGGAGTTTTCGAAGAGTACTAAAAACTGTAAACAAATTGGGAAAATCTAAAAAATTTTTTTTTCAAAGTGTCCGATTTGACATGGAATGCCCAATATATAAAAGAGTAATATGACTGACTGACATACCGCTGAAGTTAGAGACTTGAAATTTGGACTGTAGGTTGACCTCCCGAAATAAAGATCCACTAAGGCTGGATTTTTGCCAATGTTGATTCTAAGGGGGTAAAAAACTGTACTTTTGGTACTTTTTATAACTCCCGATATAATGGTCATAGAGACTTGAAATTTGGACTGTATGTTACCCTCCCGCAATAAAGATCCACTATGGCTGGAGTTTTGCCAATGTTAATTCTAAGGGGGTAAAAAGGGTAAAAAACTGTACTTTTGATACTTTTTAAATCTCCTGATATAATGATCATAGAGACTTGAAATTTGGACTGTATGTTCACCTCCCGGAATATAAATCCATTAAGGCTGGATTTTTGCCAGTGTTGATTCTAAGGGGGTCAAAAGGGTAAAAAACTGTACTTTTGGTGCTTTTTATATCTCCTGAAATAATGGACATAGAAACTTGAAATTTGGACGTATGTTCACATCCTAGAATATGGATCCAGTACGGTTGGATTATTGCCAAAGTTGATTCTAAGGGGGTAAAAAGGGAAAAAATCTGTACTTTTGGCACCTTTCATATTTCCTTAAAAAATTGTCACATAGACTTGAAATTTGGACTGTATGTTCACCTCCCGGATCCCCTAAGGCTGCTTTTTGTCAATGATGTTTCTAATAGGGTAAAAAGGGTAAAAATATGTACTTTTGTTACATTTTATATTTCCTTAAATAATGATACTAGAAAATTAAAATTTGCAATGTTGGTTCACCTTCCGGAAAAAAGTACCTTTTATAAAAAGTACCTTTTATAAAAAGTACCTTTTATAAAAAGTACCTTATATAAAAAGTACCTTTTATAAAAAGTACCTTTTATAAAAAGTACCTTTTATAAAAAGTACCTTTTATAAAAAGTACCTTTTATAAAAAGTACCTTTTATAAAAAGTACCTTTTATAAAAAGTACCTTTTATAAAAAGTACCTTTTATAAAAAGTACCTTTTATAAAAAGTACCTTTTATAAAAAGTACCTTTTATAAAAAGTACCTTTTATAAAAAGTACCTTTTATAAAAAGTACCTTTTATAAAAAGTACCTTTTATAAAAAGTACCTTTTATAAAAAGTACCTTTTATAAAAAGTACCTTTTATAAAAAGTACCTTTTATAAAAAGTACCTTTTATAAAAAGTACCTTTTAAAAAAAATACCTTTTATAAAAGTACCTTTTATTAAAAGTACCTTTTATAAAAAGTACCTTTTATAAAAAGTACCTTTTATAAAAAGCACCTTTTATAAAAAGTACATTTTATAAAAAGTACCTTTTATAAAAAGTACCTTTTATAAAAATTACCTTTTTATAAAAAGTACCTTTTATAAAAAGTACCTTTTATAAAAAGTACCTTTTATAAAAAGTACCTTTTATAAAAAGTACATTTTATAAAAAGTACCTTTTATAAAAAGTACCTTTTATAAAAAGTACCTTTTATATAAAGTACCTTTTATAAAAAGTACCCTTTATAAAAAGTACCTTTTATAAAAAGGACCTTTTATAAAAAGTACCTTTTATAAAAAGTACCTTTTATAAAAAGTACCCTTTATAAAAAGTACCTTTTATAAAAAGTACCTTTTATAAAAAGTACCTTTTATAAAAAGTACCTTTTATAAAAAGTACCTTTTATAAAAAGTACCTTTTATAAAAAGTACCTTTTATAAAAAGTACCTTTTATAAAAAGTACCTTTTATAAAAAGTACCTTGTATAAAAAGTACCTTTTTTAAAAAGTATCTTTTATAAAAAGTACCTTTTATAAAAAGTACATTTTATAAAAAGTACCTTTTATAAAAAGTACCTTTTATAAAAAGTACCTTTTATAAAAAGTACCTTTTATAAAAAGTACCTTTTATAAAAAGTACCTTTTATAAAAAGTACCTTTTATAAAAAGTACCTTTTATAAAAAGTACCTTTTATAAAAAGTACCTTTTATAAAAAGTACCTTTTATAAAAAGTACCTTTTATAAAAAGTACCTTTTATAAAAAGTACCTTTTATAAAAAGTACCTTTTATAAAAAGTACCTTTTACGAAAAGTACCTTTTATAAAAAGTACCTTTTACAAAAAGTACCTTTTATAAAAAGTATCTTTTATAAAAAGTACCTTTTATAAAAAGTACATTTTATAAAAAGTACCTTTTATAAAAAGTACCTTTTATAAAAAGTACCTTTTATAAAAAGTACCTTTTATAAAAAGTACCTTTTATAAAAAGTACCTTTTATAAAAAGTACCTTTTATAAAAAGTACCTTTTATAAAAAGTACCTTTTATAAAAAGTACCTTTTATAAAAAGTACCTTTTATAAAAAGTACCTTTTATAAAAAGTACCTTTTATAAAAAGTACCTTTTATAAAAAGTACCTTTTATATAAAAGTACCTTTTATAAAAAGTACCTTTTATAAAAAGTACCTTTTATAAAAAGTACCTTTTATAAAAAGTACCTTTTATAAAAAGTACCTTTTATAAAAAGTACCTTTTATAAAAAGTACCTTTTATAAAAAGTACCTTTTATAAAAAGTACCTTTTATAAAAAGTACCTTTTATAAAAAGTACCTTTTATAAAAAGTACCTTTTATAAAAAGTACCTTTTATAAAAAGTACCTTTTATATAAAGTACCTTTTATAAAAAGTACCTTTTATAAAAAGTACCTTTTATAAAAAGTACCTTTTATAAAAAGTACCTTTTATAAAAAGTACCTTTCATTAAAAGTATCTTTTATAAAAAGTACCATTTATTAAAAGTACCGAAAGTACACTTTTTGGTACTTTTTTATTTCCTGAGGTATAAATAAAACAAACTTTTTTGTTTTTTAAATTTGAAATTATCCTTTCAATTTTTTCTTAAATGCCATTTCAAACCATAATTAAATCTTCCAACTTGACCACTTATTTTGGTTGTAGGGTACTTGCCACAAGTAACTATTATAGTGGGCGTTTATCGTTTGAGTATGTGCATTAGGAGGCTTCATACAGCTTATGGGTCTTGCACAAACCGACAATATAAATAGGGCGAGGTTGAGATATGAACGTGCTTAAGTTGTTCAACATGCACTTGTTAAAGTTTTGGCTTTAAACCATTGTTATGTTTATGTTTTCAGTTTAAACTCTATATCAACAGAAACCAAAAAAAAAAACAACTTATGACTTAACAAAATGACTTTATGGCGGCTTTAAATACGTTTTTCTACTACAATTCTTTCCTACAATAAAATGGTCATAAATCATGAGATCACACGTGTTTGGTTGTACTCAGTTTTGCCACAATCATCTTTAACCATATTTTATAATGTGTGATTTCATTATTATTGTTATTATAAATCTTATTAATGTTCTTTAAGGAGAGTTAATTGCATTTTTAATATTTAATATTTATTTAATGGGATTACCGGTAAAGTACACAGAAAAAAATAAAAAAAAATTTTGAGTAAATTTTTAATACTATTGAGTAAAAAATTACTCAATTTTCCACCAGTAAACGATTTAATAGTATTGAGTAAACTTTTAATAAAAAATTATTAAATGCTTAATAAAAAATTTGAGTAAATTATTAATTCACACAATTAAATCTTTACTCAAAATTTTTTAATATTTTTAAGTAACTTTTTAATTGTGTCAAGTAAAAATTTACTCAAAATGTATCAAACTATTTTTTTAAAAAGTTTAAAAAGTTTCTAATTTTTTTTTCCAAAAAAATTGCTTTTACAAACTTTACCAAATATACTTATGTCTTCAAGACAAAGTAAAATTTTATAAAGATGATTTCAAACTTTCATATACATATGAGGCATTCCACACCAAATGTCCAGCGAAAAAAAACATGTGTACCGTAAACTTCTGAATAGGTGGTATGGATAGCCCTATATGGAACTTAGAAAATTGCGTTTTTGGTTTTTCAATTTTTCAAAAACTTGGCTTAGGAGGCGTGGTCAAATATTGGAAAAATGGTCAAATTTGTGGCGAGTTGCCTTGATTAAATATTTATCACATTAAAACGGAATGCACCACAATCTCAAAAATTTACAGTCTTATATAGTTTTGTATGGGCTATCGATTAAAATTTTTTTTTGGAAAATTTTCAGAACCCGTTCTGAAATTTTCCATTTTTTAAAAAAGTCAATTTATCAAAAATCCGGCCACTTTTTTTTTTCTTTTTTTTTTTATTTTTTTAAAAGTTTAGATGTTTGTCCATCCACACAAAAAAAATCAGAAACACGTTCATCTTTTTTTTCGAGAAAATCGCATTTGAACTTTAAATTTCATAACAATTTAGTAATTTGCTTGTATTTTCTTGTGTCAACAGAGCGTATGACGAATATTTATGCAATTAATATTACTCATTCGCAACTTTAAAACAAAGAAATACAAGCAAATAACAAAATTGTTATGAAATTTAAAGTTCAAATGCGATTTTCTCGAAAAAAAAGATGAACGTGTTTCTGATTTTTTTTGTGTGGATGGACAAACATCTACACTTCTAAAAAAATAAATAAAAAAGAAAAAAAAAAGTGGCCGGATTTTTGATAAATTGACTTTTTTAAAAAATGGAAAATTTCAGAACGGGTTCTGAAAATTTTCCAAAAAAAAAATTTTTAATCGATAGCCCATATAAAACTATATAAGAACGAAAATTTTTGACATTGTGGTGCATTCCGTTTTAATGTGATAAATATTTAATCAAGGCAACTCGCAACAAATTTTACCATTTTTCCAATATTTGACCACGCCTCCTAAGCCCAGTTTTTGAAAAATTGAAAAACCAAAAACGCAATTTTCTTAGTTACATATAGGGCTATCCAAACAACCTATTCAGAAATTTACGGGACACATGTTTTTCTGTAGCGGGACATTTGGTGTGGAATGCCTCATATACAAAAAACAATAAACTAAATGAGAATTCAAAACACCAAGAGAAAAAAAATAAAATAAAAAAAATATTAAATTTGTATTAAATTATTTACTCAAATTTTATTTTAAATTTTTGAGTAAATTTTTAATTGAGTCAATTAAAAAATTACTCAAATTTTTTTTAAAAAATTAAACAAGTGATTACTCAAATTTGTTTCCTCCATATTTTTTTCTGTGTATAAAAAATACAGGAGCTAGTAAAACGATTATTAAATGACAATTATGGTAAAGCTATCAGAAAATTGAAATTTCAGTAATTGGGAGGGAAAGAAAAATATCAAAAGTTTGGTCGGAACTTTAATTGGATGTTTTCAAGAATTTTTAGAATTTCAAACCAATTTTTCGGAATTTATATTTTTATTATTTTTTTAATAAAAAAATTTATTGGAGATTTTTGTCATTACAAACTTTTTTTCGGAAAACTTGTTTTTTTGATTTCACCAAATTTTTTTTTTTTTTTCAATAAAAACTTTTTTCTTCAAAAACTTTTTTTCTTAAAAAAATATTTTTTTTTAGCAACAATTTTTTTTCATCAAAAATATTTTTTCACATTTTTTATACCCTCGACTTAGTACTGGTAGAAAGTTTATATAAGTTTGTAATTCAGTTTGTAAGTCATCGAAATATCGGTCGGGGATCCCATAAAGTATATATATTACTGATCAGTTATCGATTCTAAGACATTCTAGCGATGTCCGTCTGTCTGGCTGTCTGTGAAAATGGCGATCATGTCAAAAATATAACACGGACTGACACCTAACACATTTACTTGTTGTTGTCCCGATAAGTTCGGTATTTCATTTGAGCGAAATCGGTTCAGCGGTTCAAAAGTTATGAACGAAAATGTAAAGAAATCTCGAAAATGTTGGTACATTCAACCAGTGTTGCCACCAACAAAATAGTAAATTACACATGGATTATGCCAAAATTACACATGAAATCACGAATTACACATGATTTTTTTTTTAATAACGTTTATTTGTTAATTTTGAAAATATAACGATTAAGTCTGTCGATTAAGTCGATTTTGACATAAGACTCCGTTAAATTGACAGTTAGCAGCTAATTGGACATTGAGTAATCCGCTCTAAGTCTGGTTTTTACTGCTCAATAAAACCTTCAATTAATTGTTTTTGCGAAATTTCTGTCTGGATTGATCATCTAAGTCAAATCAGAAGAAAATCTGTAAAAACAGAAAAAAAATATATTGATTTCAGCTGAAAAATCTGCTAATTTTAATTGTTAAAATACTACAAAAATAAAAAAAAATCAATTTCTGTAAAATTACAAAATAATCAGCTGAAATGTTCACAAAAATATTTTTGTAAACTTTTAGCTGAAAAATCTGTTAAAAGTTTGCTTTGTAAACTGAAAGCCCGTTTTACAGATTTTTTGAAAGATATTTTCTTTTGAGTATAGGAATAATTTATTTGAGGAGTTTAAAAATTTTTTAAGTGAAAAAAATACTTCGTAAAATAATTTTGTGTCTCACCAAAAAGCGTGTTAAGTGTTTTTTAACATGTGAATTCGGTATGAAATCCATATAAAATTCACGATTTTGCTCATAACTTCTTGACCGAATTTTTTGAAGAATCATGAATATATGTTGTCCTAGATCGATATTTCGAAATGTCATAAACTGAATTACTCTATCAATAAGTGGAGGGTAAAATAAATTAAAACAAATTATGAAAAATGCTCAAAAACGTAAAAATTTCAAATTACACATGCAGCCAATTACACATGGGCTATACATGAAAAAAAATTACACATGATATGTGTAATTACACATGAGGTGGCAACACTGCATTCAACATAACCTAAAAATACAAAATTCTTTAGTTGAGCTGATTGACATATCGTCGAACTATATTCAATAAATGCCAACTCGAAAAAGCTTACTGTTCAGGAGAGCTAAAAAACTAGTTATTTCGCATATTATTGCAAAAATAAACAATGTACCTTTCACAAGATGGTTCAAATATTCTAAACAATTTTTACCTATGCAAAAATTTTCATATTTTGCATTGGTTTGCGTATTTTTCAGAGATGGCATTTATTACTATATCAAAAAACAAATATTTTTTTAGAGTTGGCATATTTTGTCGGAAAATAAAAATACATTTTTTTTGGAAAAATTTTTAAAAAATTTTTTTTTTTGGTTTTTGTTATCCTTAGTACGGTAATTGCAAAAACTGAACAAAAAATTAAAAATCTTTGCATATTTTGAAAAGTTACTAACTCCGAAAGCCTTTTAATCTCAGGGTGGTCAACTTTGGCACTCTGTAACTCACGCTGTATTGCAATAGGGTCACTCCAAACTAGCTATTTTGAAAGCTTATATCATTGACTTTATTTGCCCCATTCATAATGTTTCAATCTGATAAATAGTTTGAAAGTTACATAAATATAAGCATTTTTTTTTTGCAAACACTTTTTACCGATATTTTCAAAATGGCAATATCTCGAGAACCAGTCATTAGATATCAGAATCTTTACAAGATTCGTGTTTAGCATGGCAAATGCAATAAGATATGTGGTCTAATTTTTTTTAAAAAATTTTTTGAAAATTTTTTGGAAATTTACAATGGGAGTTGGCATTTATTTCCACTAAAAAAATATGTACTTTGAGTTGGCAGAATAACAAAAATGGATGTAAAACGACAACAAATTATTTTTTTGCTCTGAAATTTTTATGGCAGATAGGTATTACATAGGGGAGCTATTTGCCATCGGAAACTCATTTCCGTCAAATTTGAGTTGGCATATTTTGAATATAGGTTCACGATATGTAAACAGAATTGGACACCGAATGGTATTTAATTAAAATATTTTTTTCATAACATTTTTTTTTTTCATCAAAATTTTTTTTTATGTTTTTTAATTTTTTTCTAATTTTTTTTACCAAAATTACTTTTTACCAAGTCTGAATTTCATGTGACATAAAAATGTTCCATTTTTTTAACAAAAGTACAAAAAACAAGTAAGAGTTTTAAATACCTCTGTGGCGAGTCTTTTATACCCTCCAATAAGTAAAAAATATATTTTTTTTTATCAAAAACTTTTTTTTTTCTAAAAATTTCTTTTTTTGTCCAAACCATTTTTTTCTTTAAAAACATTTTTCACCAAGCATTTGAATTTTTTCTTTATCAAAATTTAAATTTCATTAAAATTTAAAAGATTGTTTTTTTTTGATGAAGAACGTTTTTTTATCCCAAAATTGTTTTCCATAAAAATAAATTTTTTACCAATTTTTTTTCGTCACATGTTTTCATCAACATTTTTTTTTTCTCAAATCTCTTTTTTATCAAAAAATTTTTTTTTTATCAATTTTTTTTATCAAAAATGTTGTTCTAAAAAAATTAATTTTATAAATTTTTTTCTATATTTTTTTTTTCACCAAAAATATTTTTCTACCAATTCTGAATTTCTTTTGACAAAAAATTCTTCAAAATATTTTTTTCAACATTTCTTTCCATTCAAATTTTTTTCATTAACAATTTTTTTTCCTTAACATTTTTTCTCTCAATTTATTTTGCCAAAATTACCTTTTCACCTAATCTGAATTTCTTGTGAGATAAAAATGTTCCAGTTGTTTGACAAATGTACAAAAAAACAAGGGAAAAGTTAAACTTTTTCTCTCTATTTTAACCAAAATTATCTTTTCACCAAATCTAAATTTCTTATGAGATAAAAATGTTCCATTTGTTTAACAAATGTACAAAAAAACAAGGGAAAAAAGTAAAAAAACTTTTTTGTACCAAAGCAATATAACTTTTTTCATATTTAATATGCACGACCACAGAAGGGGCGGATCGAAACAGCTAAATTTATAAATACACTGGTTCCGAGGTCGTGTTTTTCAGAGGTTAGTTTAATTATTCACAATGAAGCTTTTTCCCCAAGTTTCGGGAGTCTAGCTCTTTTGGTTTGAAATGCAGCGTGCTTTCGGCAGACGGACCGAAAGACGAACGTTAGAATGTCTTAGATTCGATTTTGCTCATTTACTATTAAAATTTTGTTTTCGTCAAAATATTTTTTGTTTACATTAAAATTATTTTATTTTTAAAATTTATTTTTCACAAATTTTTTTCGTCTTAAACTTTTTTTCATCAAAATTCTTTTTAATTTTTTTTTTTATCAAAATTTTTTTTACCAAAGTTTTTTGTATCAAAATTTTTTTTTCATCAAATATTTTTTTGTTTCAAAAAATAAATTTTTTTTTATCAAAAAAAGTTTTTTTTTCATGAAAAACTTTTTTTTCTTAAAAATTTTATTCGTCAAAAACTTTTTTATCAAATATTTTTTTAACCAACATTTTTTTCATTAAAATTTTTTTTTTATCAAAAACTATTTTTTTCATCAAAAAATTTTCACCAAAATTACTTTTTTACACTAAACAAAAAAACCTTGTAAAATTACAAGAAAAAGTTTTAACTTTTTTTGTTTGCTACCTCCTATTTAACAAAAATTCCTAGTAATTTTACAAGATTTTTACCAATAATTTTGTAATTTTACATGGTTTTTACCAATAAAAATTGTAAATTTACAAATCTTTTATATGATAAAATTTACAAGGAGGTTTCGTAATTTTACTAGATTTTTTGCTACCTCCTATTTTACGAGAATTCCTAGTATTTTTAAAAGCTTTTTACCAATAATTTTATAATTTTACAAGCTTTTTACCAATAAATTTGTAAATTTACAGTTTTTCGGCGCAATTAAAATTACAAGGAACTCTCGTGAATTTACTAGATTTTTTTTTTGTAAAATTATCTTGGAAATTTGTAAAATTAAAAAAAAAAAATTTAAAATTACAAAAAAAAAATTTAAATTTCGATCGAAATTTGTTTATTAAAAAACAAGAAAAACTGTCAAAAATTGGTAAAATGGGATTACGAGACTTTTCCTAGTAATTTGACAAAGTTTTTTTTTTGTGTTAGTCTGAATTTCTTCTGACATAAAATTCATAAAATTTTTTTAAAATTTTTTTATGTTTTTTACTAATTTTTTTAAATTTACAAAAATCCAAAACTTTTATCACCGAACGGGTTAATTTAATCCGGTTACCCTTAAAATTCTACCACATAAATTTTATGTGCTAGAGAATTTAAAATTTTCTAAACGTTCAAAATCCTAAGAAAATCTTTTTTGCCACACAAAAAATTGTGAGTCTAATTTACCCTTTATATCCTCCACTTATTTTGTGACCATATCAATTAATGTCTGTCACAAAACTCTACTATTTATAGCCATAACAATTTCACTTTGTGGGGCTAAAAATCAATATTACACAATACTTTCAAAACTAAAAACTAAAATAACTGTATCAATAAAATTTTATAGAACCCAATGGTTGATTGCAATAGTTTTATTTTCAATTTGTGAGGGTGTCTCAATATTTACTCTGATTTTTTTTTCTATTTTTAATAAACTATAAAAAAAAGTCGACAAACGTTAGAACATGAAATTGAAAATAAAAACTCTAAATTATCTACAAAATAGTGGGATAAAAACTTTTTTTATATTCAATTTGTTGTTGAGTGCTATTAAGGGGAAGGTAAGCGAAATGAAAAACAGAGTTGCCATAATGAGGGGTTTTAAAGGTGGTATATGAGAAAAATGGCGGGGGATTACAATGAGGCTAGATTACAATAAAGTTGTAAATTTACAATTTTATTGGTAAAAAACTTGTAAAGAAATTCTCGTAAAATAGGAAGTAGCACAAAATCAAGTAAAGTCACTAGAAGTCCTTGTAATTTTTATAGCGTCAAAAAAGTTTTAAATTTACAATATTATTGGTAAAGTGCATGTAAATTGTTTGTAATTTTACAAAATGTTGACCACTAAAATTGTAATTTTTACTACGAACTCCCGTTACATAGGAGGTAGCACAAATTTTACAAGATTATTTTTTTGAGTTCACATAGAATGCAAATTTCCTAAAATTATATTTTCTATAACTTTTTTTGTTTTACTGGACATTCAATAAAGTACAAATTTAATAAAGTACCATTTTATAAAGTAACATTTACAAACATTTCGAAGAAAAAAAAAAATTTGGTTTAATAAAATCCACATTTATTTTTAATTTTAAATACGGTAAAAGGGATATTTCGGAAATAATGGCCATATTTTCCTACGGTGAAAAAAATTCTAAAAAAATACTTTTTGAAAGTTTCGCTTATAAGGGGATGAAAAAGTGTACATGTGGTACTTTTTACATATCCTGACATAATAGTCATAGAAACTTGAAATTTGGAATGTAGGATCCTTTGGTGAAAAAAAGCATTCTGAAAAGGTTACTTTTGGTACTTTTTATATGTCCTGACATAATAGTTCCAGAAACTTTTAATTTGGAATGTACTATAGAATCCATTGGTGAAAAAAACGATTCTGAAAAAGTGCTTTTAATATTTCCTGAAATACACTTTAAATTTGGAATGCAGGATTATCGGGATTTTTTTTTTTTTTTGAAAAAAGTACTTTTTGGAAATTCTGTTTCTTAGCGGGGTAAAAAGTGTACTTTTTATACTTTAAATATTTCTTGAAATTATGATCTTTAAATTAGGAATGAATTTATTCTCCTTTGGTTAAAATTCTGGAAAAAATTACTTTTTGACAATTCCGTTTCCAAAGGGTAAAAACGTGTCCTTTGGTACTTTTCATACTTCCTGAAATAATGTTTCTAGAAACTTGAAATCTTGAATGTAGAATCCTTCAGTAAGACAAGGTCATTTAAAGTTCCTAAAATAATGGTACTACTTATAAGCTTGAAATTTGGAATTTCCAAAATATTTTTGGAAATTCCGTTTCCAAAGGTGTAAACTATGTAGCAAAAAAAAAATGCCTGCGAATTTTGTACTCTTGCCCAAAACATTAAATCATGATAATGTTTTGCGGAAAAAATTTATGAAAAAAAAAATTTTATGAAAAAAATATTTGATGAAAAAAAAACTAATGAAAAAAAAACTAGTGAAAAAAAAATTGATAAAAAAAAAATTTATGAAAAAAATTTGATGAAAAAAAAATTTGATGAAAAAAAAATTTGATGAAAAAAAAAATTGATGAAAAAGAAATTTGATGAAAAAACAAGTCGAAAAGTTAAATTCGACTTGGCCGAATCTATGAATACCCTCCACAACAGTGTTGCCAGAAGTAGGGATAAAACCCTACATGTAGGTATTCTTGTTTTCAAAATGGTAGCGTAGGGAAAAACGGACAGATTTTTAAAATTTCATAAAATGTAGGTACTTTTCAAAATAATGCTAAAAGTTGTCCAAAACCTTGAATTTTAGTTAAAAACAGTACTTTTCTTAGAGGGTTTCAATTTCAGAACTAATTCTTGGATTGTTCTTTTTTAAAACTTTTTGTACACTCTAATTAAAGGGGTATAAATTGGGTAAATTTCAATAAACTCTGTAATCTACTCAAAATTAATAGAATTTTTTCCTATTTATAGTAGGAAACTTTAGTCGAGCAAATCGTATGATATCAAACAACTCAAGTATTTTCTTACAAATTTTAACGCTTTTGATTTAAAATAAAGTAGATTTGTGAGAAAAATAATCGAAAACACCCAGGAAAATTTTATAGAACCGGTTCTGACAAACATCTGTTCTAGAACAGGATAATAAAAACCGCCTTTGGGACACTTTCTATACAAAAAACATTGGTGTAGCACCAGAATTAGAACAGGTTCTTTGGAAGAATACATTGTTCCACACCGGTTCTTTGCAACATTTTAAAAAATCAGAAAATTATTGAAACTTAAAAAAATATTTTTTAATGAAATTTTCCCAATTTTAATGTAGGGATAAATTGTAGGGGAAATTTTTTTCGAATGTAGGGGAAAAAGGGATTTTTTTTTATAAGTGTAGGTACTTTCAAAAAAATCTACTGGCAACACTGCTCCACAATGCCCTTTTTAAGTGATAGTAAATTTTCTAACGTGAAAAAATAACATTTTTGGTTAGAAATATTTTATTTAGTTTAAAAAAACTTTTGAAAAAAAAAAAAATAATTTACTAATTTTTTTTTTAGTGTAAAATTTTTTTTGAGTGTAAAACTTTTTTTGAGTGTATTTTTTTTTTTTTTTTGTTTTAGTGTAAAAATATTTTTGAGTGACAAAAATACCTTGTGAAATATTTTTGTGGCTTACAAATGTTTTTAAAACATTTTTAACGGGTTTTCAACACGTAAATTTAAGGTGAAACTAATCTAAAATTTACGGTTTTGCTAATAACTTTTGAACCACTAGACCGATTTGGCTGAAATTTAAAACCAACCGGACCAGAGGAACGGCAAATATATGTGCCATACTTCAGCACCCTCAGAAATGCCGTTCGAAAGTTACAGTGTATTTTATTTCATAAATTCCAGAAAAACCCTTGCCGAAATTCACTCATTTGCTTATAACTTTTGAACCACTGGACCGATTTCGCTGGATTGCAATACCAACCTGACCAGGTAAATGGCCAACATATATAGTTTGGCATACAGGAGCCTTCGTAAAGTCTTTCAAAAGTTAGCGTGTTTTCAACAGACAGACAGACGGACAGACGGACGGACATCGCTAGATCGTCTTAGAATCGATCGAGGATCATGAATATATATACTTTATGGGGTCCTAGACCAATATTTCGAGGTGTTACAAACGGAATGACAAACTTATATATACCCTCTATCACTAGAGTGGAGGGTATAAAAAAAAATTTATGAAAAAAAATTGATAAAAAAAGTAAAGAAAAAAATTAATGAAAAAAAATTTGATGAAAAAAAAAAATTGATGAAAAAAAAATTTCATGAAAAAAAATTGATAAAAAAAAATTTGATAAAAAAAAATTATGAAAAAAATGTTTGATAAAAAAAAATTTTATGAAAAAAAAGTTTGATGCAAAAAATAAAAAAAATTATGAAAAAAAATTTATGAAAAAAAAAATTTGATGGAAAAAAAAATTTGAGGAAAAAAAAATTTATGAAAAAAAAAAAATTGTATGAAAAAAAAATTTTTTTTTGTTGAAAAATAAAATAATTATGTTACTTTTTATTCACCAGCTGGTGAAACACGATTTTACTCACCACGAGGTGAATTATTATCCAAGTTACAAACCCAAGTTATTAAAATTTTGGTTTTAAGAAAATGAAAATTATAATTCTTGTTTTCTTTTTCGTTAATTGTTAGCTTATTTAGTCAAACTGAGGTGGCGTCCTGCAACTTTTTTAAAATTAGACACCAGCCTAAACACATTATCATGTTAAAATTTTTTTTTTTAAACACTATTTTAAATATACACATAAAGAATTGAAAACAAATTTCAATCAACAAAAAAGCGGATTCAATTAATTGTTTAATTAAAACTCCTCCGATGAAGAAAATTGTAAGTGATTAATTGATTTTTTTCCAATCAATCACTTTTTCGATTTTTATTAAAAAATGATTAATTTAACAAATGAGTTTTAAGCTTATATCAAAATTATGAAGAAATTCATATTTTTTGCTTTCCAATATGTTTCCGTCAATAAAAAAAGTAAAACCCGAGTATAAAGTATCAGCCTTACCACAAGAAAATAAAATAAATTTAAAATGAGCTTTTAATTGATTTCCATAAATTTTCAAAACCAAAATTTTTTATTATAGCTTAGAATGTCCTCTTCACGCTGTTAAAGTTTCAGAGAGGTGTTTTTTCGTGTTGTCGAGCAATACATTTTCAAAGTTGGTGATAAAGCAAAATTTTTCATTTTTTGCCAAAATTATGAAAAAATCAAATATTTGGCAATCTAACAAACTATGAAAATTTATTGCTCAACAATACGAAAAAATACCTCTCTGAAATTTTAATAGCGTTAAAAGGACATTTTAAACTTACTTAAATACAATTTTTGGAATTCCACAGTGTCCTTCCCAGAAAAAAAGGGCATTCAAATATGGTTTTCAAATTTTTTTGTTGAAATTTTAAAAAAATTAAAAAATTTTATAAATTTTAAATCTTCATAATATTTTTTTTTTATAATTTTTAATTCTTCATTTTTTAAACCCTTATATCTTCCAAAGAACCTATTGATCCAAAAAAAATATATGTGGTTTTTAATCATTTACGAAGCTCTATCAAATAACAAAAAATTAACAAAATCGGTGATCCGTCGGTTAAATTTCCCATGAATTTGATCATACACCCTCTATCACTAAATTAAGGATATACAAATAAATACTCATATATCAATTGGTATACCTTCCCCATTAGTTAGTATGATTGCATACTAAGTCAGTCACCAATAACGCCTCTATGTCGCACACCTTCTGGTTATTTAAGAATTTATGATGTTGACTTGATTGAAAATTCACGGTTGCCTTAATAGCTCTTCCACTTACTTACCTTCTACATAGTGGCTTTAATAGTTTGCCACTAACAATAAGTGGGAATAAAAAAGAGGAAATATTCAGAATTATGGTTAGAACAAAATGTTGTCTTTTGCAATTGCAGCATGATTAAGCAATAAATTATGACAAGATTTGTTTATATTTGTTTGTTTTTCGTATTTTTAATACACAGTAACTTTTTCATTGGCAAACTTTTCTTCATAATGTAGAAATAATAATAGCTTTTTGCCTGCCAGACATACATTTGTCTGAATAGTTTGTTAATAAAAAGTCAATGGAGAAACTTAGAACTTTGGTAGGAATTGTAAAATAACGGTAAAAGGAAGCTGGGAGATTTTTTTTTTAGAAAATAAATATTTTTGCAAACTTTAGAACTGCAAAGTTTTGAATTTCACTTAAAAATTACCATAGAGGAGCTTTTAATAATGCAAGGATTTTGTCGTAAATCGATTTTTGTTAAACAATTCAGTCTGTGAGATCAGGCTTTTCAGCCCTATTCCATCGAAATACCAGTGTGGGACCCTATAAAGTATATCGCTTGTTTAATGTGAAAAGGAGCTAAGTCCAATTAAATAAATTTTACAAACAACTCTTCTTAAATTTTTTGCTTTCAGTAGTTTGTATACCCTCCACTCTAGTGATATAGGGTATATATAAGTTTGTCATTCCGTTTGTAACTCATCGAAATATCGGTCTGGGGCCCCATAGAGTATATGGGGCATTCCATGCCAAATCACTCACTTTTAGGCCCGACCCCCTTCGATTAATTTTATTTTTGGATATGTTTTAGTACGTATTAAATGCAACTTGCAGCCAAATTTTCAGCCTTTTATACCAAGGTGGTGTTGAGTAATCAATTTTTCAAAATGGCGATTTTTTCCAAAAAATGAAAAAATTTAAATTTTCAATCAATTTTGACCAGTAAAAAATATAGATATTTTAAAAAAAGTTGGACAACGTTTTGGTGGTATTTAAATGTAGTTTTACAAAAAAAATGTGAAAAAATTATTCGAAGTAATTATCACTTATTTTTTGACGTTTAAAAATTAAAATCGACTTTTTGAAAAAGTCCGAAACCTTCGATTTTTTTGTAAAAAACTATAAGAATTCTACTCTAAATTATGCAACTTTTAAGCCATAACTCGAGATGTGATCACAATTCTTTCTATTTTTTTTTAATTTTTAAAATTGCACCTTTTATGTTTTGGCTCTGATTTATTTTATATGGAGCTCCAAAAAAAAAAAAAATGGTAGATACTGACCCTAACTTACCCTAAATATATTCATTTGGAGGTAAATATACGTCTCACAAAAATTTGGGACGATCGGACATGTGTAAGGCGCTTAGCATGGTCCTTGAAGTTTAAAAAACGGATTACAAGGAAAAATATGAATTTTTTTCTGTTTTCGCAATTTCTTTGGTATTTTAAGATAAGTTTTAATTCAAGTGATTACAGAATTATGATGTGGAGTAAAATGCCTTTCTAATAAGGTACTAAAAACTAAAATCGGTTGAAAATCAGCCAAGTTATTACAACTTCCCCAGGCATCTAGCGTGTGCCATACAACTTGATTAAAAAATACGAGGCCCTTTTTTTAAATTTATTGAAATTTTCTACTGTAATAACATTTTTTCATTATTCATGTTTCAGTGTAATATTTTTTTGACTTTTCCAAATTTTAAAACAAAAAAAATTTTTTTTTTTTTAAAATAGAGATTTCAAAAGGGTGTGGACAATGCAGGCATTTTTAGCACTAATTTAAAAAATGTTAGCAAAACACAATATGAAAAATACTTGTCATCTAATAACATTTGAACTTGAAGAATAAAAAAATGTTATTACAGTAGAAAATTTCAATGAATTTCAAAAATCGGATTGTATTGCTTAATCAAGTTGTCTGCCACACGTTAGATGCCTGGGGAAGTTGTAATAACTTGGCTGATTTTAAACCGATTTCGGTTTTTATGACCTTAATAGAGAGACATTTTACTCTACATTTCAATTCTGTAACCATTTGAATTCAAAATTAACTTAAAATACCAAAAAAATTAAGAAAACAGAAAAAAATGCATATTTTCCCTTGTAATCCGATTTTCAAACTTCAAAGCCGATGCGGCACGCCTTACCCATGTCCGATCATCCTAAAATTTTCTGAGACGTATTTTTACACCCAAGTTAATATATCTAGGGGAAGTTACGGTCAATATTTACCAAATTATTTTTTTTGGAGCACCATATAAAATAAACCAGAGTCAAAAAAAAAAAAAAGTGCAATTTTCAAAATTTGAATAAAAATAGAACGAATTACGATCACATCTCGAATTATGACTTAAAAGTTGCGTAATTTAGAGTAGAATTTTTTGACATTTTTAAAAAAAAATCGAAGGTTTCGGACTTTTTTAAAAAGTTGATTTTAATTTTTATACGATAAAAAACAAGTGATAATTACTTCGAATAATTTTTCATATTTTTTTTCTAAAACTACATTTAACTACCAACAAAATGTTGTCCATCTTTTTTTAATATATCTATATTTTTTACTGGTCAAAATTGATTGAAAATTTAAATTTTTTCATTTTTTGGAAAAAATCGCCATTTTGAAAAATTGATTACTCAACACCACCTTGGTATAAAAAGCTGAAAATTTGGCTGCAAGTTGCATTTAATACGTACTAAAACATATCCAAAAATAAAATTAATCGAAGGGGGTCGGGCCTAAAAGTGAGTGATTTGGCATGGAATGCCCCATATATATTCATGATCACCGATCGATTTTAAGACATTCTAGCGATGTCCGTCTCACCGTCTGTCTGTCTGTGGAAATGGTGATCAAGGCCAAAATATTACACGGAGGTGACTGAAACTTTACATATTTATTGGAAGTTCTCCCGAGAAGTTTGGTATTGCATTTGAGCGATATCGGTTCAGCGGCTCAAAAGTTATGAACGAAAATGTAAGGACACCTCCAAAATTTTAGTACATTCAACATAACCTAAAAATACAAAATGCTTTAATTCGGCTGCTGGTTGACATATGTGAACGTAATTGAACACCAAATGGTATTTAAACAAGTACGAACATATTTTTTTGACAAAAAAAGAAAAAAATCGCGGATTTTTTTGAAAAATTTTTTTTTCAAAAGTAATTTCCTTTTAAATAAAGTTTTTTTCAATAATATTTTTGAAATTGTGGAGGGTATCACTACATTCGGCAAGGCCGAATTTAACTTTTTTACTTGTTTAATCTGTAAATGCAATTTTCTTCTAATTACAAAACATGAGCATTGCGTAAATAAAAATAATGTGCTGCCAACGTACAACTTTTTTTATGACTTAGCACTTTTTTGATTCTAACCTCACATTTATACCCTACATCAATCTATCTTGGCATAATGAGTTTGTAGTAATGTTTTGTAGCCGAAATAATGGTCCTATAGGAATTCTTTAGGGGACCACTGGGGTCTTGAGAATTTTAAAAACTCGATAACTTTAAAACTGTTACTCGGAGAGTTTTTGAGTATTTGGCGGTCCTGTTTCACGTGTTAAGAGATACAAAAATGCTTCTAAACTTTTTGTTGTGTTGGCACTATTTACCGAGATAATTTGAGCATTTTTGGGAATGTCAACTTTTTTAAATCCAAAGAAAGGAACCATTGGCGTTTACACATATGAAGAGGACCGGCGATAATATGGTGATTTACTGAACCAAAAGTGGCCACCATTTTGCTCTATCTGGCTTAATTTTCGAGATATCGCCATTTTAAGTTTTTTAAAAAAAAAAAACATTTTCCAAAAGTTATAAAAATTTTACTAAAATAGTAGAAAAAACTACTTCAAATTTAAGAAGATGAACTAATTGGTAGAAAATTACATCCTAAAACTGAAGAATATTTTGGGAACATTTCTTTGGCGGTAAGAATTTCTTCCATGTATTTGGGAATTACATTTACTGAAAATAATGGATTATTTAAGAGTACATAAAGTTAAATTTTTTCCTACCCGTAAGGAAAAATTTCCCAACTTTTAGTTAAATTTTAACTAAATTGTGGAAACATTTTCCTAAGTTTAAGTGAAGTGTGCATACAAATTTTAAATTATCTCCGCTTTTTTTTAGCGTGTAGAATGATCGGCGTTAATTTTTAGCTTTGAAAAAAGTGAAGCCAAGTTGACATATTTAATGAAATAGCAAAGACACAAACCTTTTTTTAATACATTTGGACATTCAACAAAAGTAACTTTTTCTTTATTAAAAATGTCAAAGTATCTGTGGCTTTTTCTACGAGAAAAATGTCTCAGAATTTGAGGCTTTTTCTATAGGAAAAATATCTTGGAATCTGAGACTTTTCGTGTGGGAAAAATGTCTAAAAATCTGAGACTTTTTCTGTGGGAAAAATGTCTCATAATCTGAGAGTTTTTTATACCCTCCACTTAGTGATAGAGGGTATATATAAGTTTGTCATTCCGTTTGTAACTCATCGAAATATCGATCTGGGACTCCACAAAGTATATATATTCATTATGCCCGATCGATTTTAAGACATTCTAGCGATGTCCGTCTGTCTGTCTGTCTGTGGAAAATGCTGTCGCGGACAAAATATTGCATAGAGATGACTGAAACTTAACACATTTATTGGAAGTTCTCCCGAGAAGTTTGGTATTGCATTTGAGCGATATCGGTTCAGCGGTTCAAAAGTTATGAACGAAAATGTAAGCACACCTCAAAAATTTCAGTACGTTAAACATAACCTAAATATGCAAAATGCTTTAATTCGGCTTCTGGTTGACATATGTGAACATAATTGAACACCAAATGGTATTTAAACAAGTACGAACATATTTTTTAACAAAAAAAAAAAAAATCGCGGATTTTTTTTACCAACATTTTTTTTTCGCGGAAATTTTTTTTCAAAAAATTTTTTTTTTTTAAGTAATTTCCTTTTAAATAAAGTTTTTTGCTATAATCTTTTTGAAATTGTGGAGGGTATCACTACATTCGGCAAGGCCGAATTTAACTTTTTTACTTGTTTTTCCTATAATATAGCAAGAAAAGTCTCAGATAATCTGACACTTTTTCTATAAGAAACAAGTAAAAAAGTTAAATTCGGCCTTGCCGAATGTAGTGATACCCTCCACAATTTCAAAAAGATTATTGCAAAAAACTTTATTTTAAAGGAAATTACTTTTGAAAAAAAAAATTTCCGCGAAAAAAAATTTTGGTAAAAAAAATTCGCGATTTTTTTCTTTTTTTGTCAAAAAATATGTTCGTACTTGTTTAAATACCATTTGGTGTTCAATTATGTTCACATATGACAACCAGAAGACGATTTAAAGCATTTCGTATTTTTAGGTTATGTTGAATGTACTGAAATTTTTGAGGTGTGCTTACATTTTCGTTCATAACTTTTGAACCGCTGAACCGATATCGCTCAAATGCAATACCAAACTTCTCGGTAGATCGGACAGACGGACAGACGGACATCGCTAGAATGTCTTAAAATCGATCGGGCATCATGAATATATATACTTTATGGGGTCCCAGATCGATATTTCGATGAGTTACAAACGGAATGACAAACTTATATATACCCTCTATCACTAAGTGGAGGGTATAAAAAAGTCAGATAGTCTGAGACTTTTTCTATAGGAAAAATGTCTCAGAATCAGAGAATTTTTCTAAAGGAAAATCGGAGACTTTTTTTATATGAAAATTTCTATAAGTCTGAGACTTTTTCGATAAGAAAAATGTCTCAGAATCTGAGAAATCTTCTATTGGAAAAATGTCTCCGAATTTGAGACTGTAGGAAAAATATATAAGAATCTGAGACTTTTTCTATACGAAAAATATTTCAGAGTCTGAGACGTTTTCTATAGAAAAAATATCTCAGAATCTCAGACTTTTTCTATAAGAAAAATGTCTATGAATCTGAGACTTTTTCGATATGAAAAATATAAAAAAAGTGAAAAAAATATCTCAGAATCTGAAACTTTTTCTATGGAAAAATTTTTCTATAAAAAAAATGTGTCAGAATCTGAGACTTATTCTGTAGAAAAAATATGTCAGAATCTGAGACTTTTTCTATAGAAAAACTGTCTCAGTATCTAATACATTTTCTATAGAAAAAATGTTTCAGAATCTGAGACTTTTTTTATAGAAAAATGTCTCAGAATCGGAAACTTGTCTACTACGACATTCTAGCGATGTCCGTCCGTCTGTAGTTAACACGATGCAGTCCAAAATAAAAGAGCTAGGAACCTCAAGTTTGGCACAAATATGTCTTATGTTCCTAGGCAGGTTAAGTTCGGAAATTGGCGAAATCCGACCAGGGGGAAAAAAGAAGAACTAAACCCACCTCTTGAAGAACTACACCAACCTCTAAAAATTACACGTTTTTACATGTTTTTTTGTATTTTTGTTAAATAAATGAAACGTTTGGTATATTTATCGCGATGGGAAGATACTCTGAACGTGCCCCACTGACCCAATCAACTTCCCCCCCCCCCCCCCAAAAAAAAAAAAGAAACGCCCCTGTCAATTTTTTTTTTGTTTACATTTTGGAGGGTATAAAAGATTCGGCACAGCCGAATTTAACACTCTCACTTGTTAGTATTTAGACGTTTAAATTACTATAGTATATTTTTTTACAAAAACAATAAAAAAAAACTCAAAAAAACGTGTTTTTTTTATTGGGATTTTTTTTTGGTAATTTGGTATAATATTGAAAATATATTAAACACAGCTATGGTTGGGGCAACCGGCAATACGGTTGTCATAACCAGCAAATGCCGTTATTTGAGGTTGGTGCAACCGGCATTTGTCGGTTGCCACAACTGTAAATTGTCGGTTGCCACAACCGTATATTTACCGGTTACCGCAACCTCAATCTGAGGTTGGAACCTTGTACGGTTGAGGCAACCGTATTTTCACGTGAGTGTACCT
Organism: Pegoplata infirma; assembly: GCA_963921195.1. Classification (NCBI taxonomy): domain Eukaryota; kingdom Metazoa; phylum Arthropoda; class Insecta; order Diptera; family Anthomyiidae; genus Pegoplata; species Pegoplata infirma. The sequence continues at coordinate 223,854,589 of OY992537.1, forward strand.
GTCATTTCTTAGAAAAGTTATGACGTATTTTGACAAATTTTGTTTACAGTTTTTTTAACTCTATTTTTTAATCAAATGATTGAAAATATGATAAAATATCCCATAGTTAAGTACTCGCAATTGCTTAGATAGTTTATTTAAATTTTGATTGCAGTTTTTTAATATTAAGAAATTAAATGATTACTTAAGCTATGTTTACACCATACCACTGAGTCGTATGATTTTCATAAAAAAGTAGGATTTTTTCATAGCATAATTTTAGGCATGTAATATATATAGGATTGTTATTTAAAAGCGACAAAACACTTTACATATTGCTAAATTTATAAACTTAAGATTAATTAAATTGTTTTTTTTTTTTTTATAAATTTAACAAAATGTAGAGTTTTTGTCGCTTTTTAATAACAATCTAATATATTTACATGCCTAAAATTATGCTAAAAAAAACATTGCTTTTTTATAAAAATCATACGACTCAGCGGTGTAAACATAGCTTTAAGGGGATATCCGGCATAAAACCTGCAATTTTTTTTAATGAATTTTTACAGAAATATACCTGTTTTTTATATGAAGAGAACTTATATATGTAGTTAAATTAACTGGCATGTGTAGTTTCAACAAAAAAAAAAAATTAATATATTTTTAATAATCAAAAAACTTATTTATTTAAAAACAAGTGATAGTGTTAAATTCGGCTGTGCCGAATCTTTTATACCCTCCAAAATGTAAAAAAAACTTAAAAAAAAAAAATTGTCAGGGGCGTTTCTTTTTTTTGGCGGGGGGGGGGAGGGGGTTGATAGGGTCAGTGAGGGACGTTGAGAGCACCTTCCCATCGCGATAAATATACCAAATGTTTCATTTATTTAACAAAAATGCAAAAAAACATGTAAAAAAGTGTATTTTTTTAGAGGTTGGTTTAGTTTTTTAAGGGGGAACTTTTTTCCTCCTGCTCCGATTTGGCCAATTTCCGAACTTAAACTGCCTACACTCAAAAAAATACGTTAGTAGATTTACTAATTTTTTTTTGCTAATGCTAGTTAGCTAACTTTTAGCAAATTTTTAGTTGAGATTAGCATGTTAGCAAAAAATTCTTGTAAACTTCATTTAGCACATTAGCAATTTTAAACAAACGTTGAACTAATTTCTTTTGCTAAGATTTGAAATTGAGTTGACAACATTTTTACAAGATTTTTTGCTAACATTAGCAAAAATAAATGGTAAATTTTTTTTTATTTTCAGAAAACTTAAAATGGCTCTATCTCGGAAACTAAGCCAGATAGAGCAAAATGGAGGGCATTTTTGGTTCTTAGAATCACCATACTTTCGCGGGTCCTCTTCACATGTGTGGACCCTAATAGGCCCTAACTTTGGATCCAAAAAAGTTAGCATTCCCGAAAATTTTAAAATGCTCATATCTCGGTAAATATTGCCGACATAACAAAAAATCCAAAAGCATTTTTGTAGCTCTCAATACGTAGAACAAGACCGCAAAATAGTCAAAAGCTCTCCGAGTAATATTTTTGAAGTTATCGAGTTTTTTAATTCTCAAGACCCCAGTGGTCCCCTATAATCACGTATCTCAAAAACTAAGCAAGGTAGAGCGAAACAGACACAAATTTTGGATCAAAAACTATGACGATTTTTAAGGAACCCAACTAGGTCTAGGCCCATCGGGGTCTGGACCTATCGGGTCCGAACCCTATGGGGTCCTCAAATGTGTCAAAAAAAAAAATTTTTGTTAACTAATTATTGGCAAAACATTTTTGCTAACTTTAGCAAAAAAATTGTGGGTTTAAAATCAGCAAATTTTCTTGTAGGTTTACAAGCTTTTTTTGCTAACATTACAGTTTTTTTTTGAGTGTAGGAACATAACACATACTTATGCCAAACTTAAGGGGTCTAGCTCTTTTATTTTGGACTGCATCGTGTTAACTACAGACGGACGGACGGACATCGCTGGAATGTCTTAGAATCGATCACTGATCAATAATATACATAATTTATTGGGTCCCCGACCGATATTTCGATGCGTTACACACGGAATGACAAAGTGAGTATACCCCCATACTGTAGTTGGAGGGTATAACAAAAGACTTTTGAAAATGATATGTAAATAAAAACAACAACTACTACTACATTACAGTACTTTTTTGTTAGTTGTTCCAATGAAAGATTAAAAATAACTAACCAATATATTGTTAGTTGTTTCATATTTGTTACAGAAAAACAACTACATTTATAGTTGAAAACAACCAAAAAACTAAAAACGCTAAGTTTCCGATTTTCTTCCAATTTTGATCGTCCGGGAAAATTTTTTTTCTTTTCCAGGGCCTAAAGCTTATGTGGTACAAATATGAGGGCAATCGGACTAAATTAACCAGTGGCGGTCGGCGACCTTTCATAGAGGCAATATTTCATTTTAACTTAGTGTTAGCCAAAACAAATTTTCATGTGGTCAATTAAATCTTGATCAAGTTTAAAATTAAATAACTTGATCAAGTTTAAAATCAAAAAAAATTATCAAAAACTTTGTAAATTTTCACAGTTTTTTGATAAACTTCTGGTCACATACTAACATTTGACAGATAATTCTGAAAATTTACAGTTTTTTATCAAACTAATTTTACAGAGTTTTTACAAATATATGTACATTTACATAGTATATCTCTGTAAAATTGTGATCCCATTGTGATGTCCAAAGCATTTTACAGAGTTTTATACACTCAAAAAAAAAAAAAAAAACTGTAATGTTAGCAAAAAAAGCTGGTAAACCTACAAGAAAATTTGCTGATTTTGAACCCACAATTTTTTTGGTAAAGTTAGCAAAAATGTTTGCCAAAAATTACTTAACTGAAATTCTTTTTATTTCAACTTAGTTCATACACATTTGAGGACCCCATTGGGTTCGGATCCGATAGGTCCAGACCCCGATGGGCCTAGACCTAGTTGGGTTCCTTAAAAATCGTCATAGTTTTTGATCCAAAATTTGTGTCCGTTTCGCTCTACCTTGCTTAGTTTTTGAGATACGTGATTTTAGGGGACCACCGGGGTTTTGAGAATTGCAAAACTCGATAACTTCAAAATATTACTCGAAGAGCTTTTGATTATTTTGCGGTCTTGTTCTACGTGTTAAGAGCTACAAAAATGCTTTTGGACTTTTTTGTTGTGTCGACAATATTTACCGAGATATGAGCATTTTAAAATTTTCGGGAATGCTAACTTTTTTGGATCCAAAGTTAGGACCCATTAGGGTCCGCACATTTGAAGAGCACCGGCGATACTGTGTAATTTAATATCGTCGGGTAGGAATATTGTGTCACATGGTCTTAAACTGATGCAGAACAAATTTGAGCCAAATCGGATAAATTTAACCTGTGCCACTTTGAGGTCAAAGTTCACAAGTTAAAAAAAAAAATTCCATACAAGCAAAAAATTTTTTTTCGATTTTATATTTTTGAATGTTAGTGAGCTTTATTAGCTTATTAACGGCAAAAAGTTCATTTCGATTGGACGTTTTTCAATTCCAAAATAAACTTCGAAAAAAAATTTGAGGCTGGATGTCTGTCCGTTTGTAGTTAACACGATGCAGTCCAAAATAAAAGAGCTAGACTCCCGACATTTGGCACGAATATGTCTTATGTTCCTAGGCAGGTTAAGTTCGTAAAGGAGCAAAATCGGACCAGGGGAAAAAAAGTTCCCCCTTGAAGAACTAAACCAACCTCTGAAAAATACCATATTTTTACATGATTTTCTTTGTTTTTGTTTAACAAATACAACATTTTTATGCTACAAGAAGTTCAAAGTCCTGCATTTGGACCCACAGAATTAGAAAATGTCGTTTTTTCGGTCCGCCCCCCTTTTATGGGCGTGGAATAATTTTTTTTTTAAATAATGATTAACTTGTATTTCTTAAGAGCAAAAAGTATAAGAATGAATTCTTAAACACATATTCGAGAAGAAATGCCTCCCCCAATTACCCTACCGACCCCCCCCCCCCCCCCAAAACAAAAAATAAAACGCCCCTGCAATTTTTTTTTTTTATTTATTTGCATGTTGGAGGGTATAACAGATTCGGCACGGCCGAATTTAACACTCTCACTTGTTTTTTTTAAATAAAGATAAATTTGTATTTCTTTAGTATTTCTTTAGTGCAAAAATCATAAGAATTAATTTTTTTAACACTCATTCGAGAGGAAATGTGCACTGCCAATTACCCCTGCAATTTTTTTTATTTTTTTGCATGTTGAAGGGTATAATAGATTCGGCACAGCCGAATTTAACACTCTTACTTGTTATACCCTCCAACTACAGTATGGGGGTATATTCACTTTGTCATTCCGTGTGTAACGCATCGAAATATCGGTCTAGGATCCCATAAACTATATATATTTATGATCAGTGATCGATTCTAAGACATTCTAGCGATGTCCGTCCGTCCGTCCGTCTGTCCGTCTGTCAATCCGTCTGTCCGTCTGTCCGTCTGTAGTTAACACGATGCAGTCCAAAATAAAAGAGCTAGACTCCCGACATTTGGCACAAGTATGTCTTATGTTAATAGGCAGGTTAAGTTCGTAAATGAGCAAAATCGGACCAGGGGAAAAAAGTTCCCCCTTGAAGAACTAAACCAACCTCTGAAAAAATACACTTTTTTACATGTTTTTTTGTATTTTTGTTAAATAAATGAAACATTTGTTATATTTATCGGGAACGGAAGGTACTGTCAACATCCCCCACTGACCCCCATCACCCCCCCCCCCCAAAAAAAAAAAACAAACGCCCCTGACAATTTTTTTTTTTTACATTTTGGAGGGTATAAAAGATTCGGCACAGCCGATTTTAACACTCTTACTTGTTTTTTATTGAGTTTTGCATTTTGGAGTAAAGAATTTCATTAAAAATGTTTTCGAAAAAAAGCCCCAACATTTTTTTTTTTAATTTTTCGCAGTTCCGAACGATTTTTTTTTTCCAATTTTTCTGATTTTGGTTTGAAAGAGAATTGGTGCCCAATGGGTTAAAAAAACTGACCGAATGAGGTCTGCATCTTAAAAAGTAATATTTAAGCTTGAGTAATGTTTAAGCTTATTTTGAAGGCGCCATCACACACGGTGAGCCTCAGCGATGTTCAGGTTGAACTTTAGTGTCGACGAAAAGTGTAAATGCAGTTCGATTTCTACATGATTAGTTTTCACAAAACTGTTTTCAGCGAAATCGTGGCTGATCGCATTCGCGAGATATCGCGAAATTAGTGATTTTATATTTTAAAAAATTTTGATATTGAAGTTTTTTTAATATTTTCAAAAACTGAGTATACAGTTTTCATTGTACTTATTTTAAGATCACAAAACAGTAAACATCGAAATCCTATCTTCTTTAGTTCGCGAGAAATCGCGAAATAACTTTTTTGTCAATTTTTGTTTTTCAACTTTTTCTAGGTTTTTTTCAAATGTTGTGGAAAGCTGATATGCACTTTAATGTGTACGTGATCGAAGGTCATAAGGGTGTTGACATCAAAGTTGTAGGTGTACACTGTCGCAAGATTTCGCGGAATTATTTATATATTTTTTATTATTTTTGATTATTTTTCAATTTTGCATGTTCATTTGAAATGGTGTAAAAACGTGGTATGCATTTTTATTTGTACATGATAAAAAGACATTAAACTGCTAACACAAAAGTCCTATGTGGTCAATTCTTTAAGGAATCGCAAAGTTAATAAATGGTTATGAATTATTTGAAGAAAAAGAGAGTGCATAATAATATTACAATACAAAATAAATGAAAAAAAAATTGAAAAAATTTTCGCGATTTTTCGCGAAAATTAGCGTCAATATATAGATTTCAGCAGTTTTACCACCTTCAGTTACGGGCAATTTAAACTGCATACCATATACTTGTCGTTACTTAAATTTATTTTTTTTTGATACCAAAGAAAAAAAAGTAATTTATTATAAAAGCTCGTACAGTAATTTTGCGATTTCTCGGGAAATTGATCGTCTATAATTTTTATGCTTGCAGTTTTGTCACCTCTAATAACCTCGAATTCAAACTGCATACCACATTTTTGTCGTTAATTGAAGTATATGTTTTTACAGACCACAAATAACACAAATTAATGAATAAATAGTAGATAAGCGAGTTTTTTTGCGATATCTCGAAGAATGAGGAAGCTAGAATTTAAATGTTAACAGCCTTATGACCTTTGATCAATAGCAAGTCAAACTGCATTTCGTGTTTTTTAACAATGTTAAAGAAACTTGTTTTATTAATCAAAACAAGAAATACCCCCAAAAAGCTGTTTTTCGCTATTTCTCGCGAAAGTGAGCAGCTATAATTTTTTTGGGGGCAGTTTTAATTTCTTCCAGCATGTTCAAATCAAACTGCTTACCACTTTTTTTTATCATTTCCAAAGAACCGGGTTAAACATATAATAATAAAAAAAATATATATATATATAATTACGCGATATCTCGCGAAATTTAGCACCTACAATTTTGATGTCAACAGCTGTGTGACCTTTGATCAACCACAAGTAAAACTGCATACCATGTTTTTATGAAATTTTAAAAAATCATATATGAAGATAAAAACAAAAATAAAAACAGCAAAAAAGTAATTTCGCGATTTCTCGCGAAATTGAGAAGATATGATTTCGCTGTTAACTGTGTTGTGACATGTAAATAAATACAATTAAAACTGCATACCCAGTTTTTGAAGATATTTAAAAAACTTCATTGTCAAAATTTTAGATAATACAAAAACACTAATTTCGCGATATCTCGCGAATGCGATCAGCTACGATTTCGCTGTTAACAGTTTTGTGACATTTATTCATGTAGAAATCGAACTGCGCTTACACTTTTCGTCGACACTAAAGTTCAACCTGAACATCGCTGAGGCTCACCGTGCACATCATGTTCATCCGTTCATCCGGTTTCCAAAAATGCCCAAAACAAAGATTTTTTTTTTTGAAATTTAACCTTAATTTTCTGAAAATCATAATGTGATGAAAAAGTTTAGTGACCGGATTTTTTACCAGCAGAAATATTGTAATTAAGTGTATAGGGTCGCGTCCTAGTCGCATTTTCGATGTTTAGTTGCGTAATATTCTTGAAAATAATTCTATGAGAATATCACAGTTTTAATAAGTAAAGGCAAATTGACCTTGAGCTAGAAAAAACCCTACTCAAAAATACAAAATTATTTATTTATTTTAAGTTATTACTTTTTATCACCTTTACATGGATTTGGTCAAGTCAAATTAAAATTTTTGCTTGCTTAAATTCACATAGAATAGAATTTTAAACTTTCTGAAAATTTGGCTTTTGAGTTTTTAGTCTTTGTAGATTTAAGTATTGTTAAAAGCAAAAAAAAAAGCAAGTAAAAAAGTAAAATTCGGCCTTGCCGAATGTAGTGATACCATCCACAATTTCTAGCAGATTATTGCAAACAATTTTATTTAAAAGGAAATTACTTTTGAAAAAAAATTTTTTTTGAAAAAAAATTTCCGCGAAAAAAAATTTGGTAAAAAAAAATCCGCGATTTTTTTCTTTTTTTTTGTCAAAAACATGTTCGTACTTGTTTAAATACCATTTAGTGTTCAATTATGTTGACATATGTCAACCAGCAGCCGAATTAAAGCATTTTGTATTTTTAGGTTATGTTGAATATACTAACATTTTTGAGGTGTCCTTACAATTTCGTTCATAACTTTTGAACCGATGAACCGATATCGCTCAAATGCAATACCAAACTTCTCGGAAAAACTTTCAATAAATATGTTAATTTTCAGTCATCTCTGTGCAATATTTTGTCCGTGACAGCATTTTCCACAGACAGACAGACGGACAGACGCTAGAATGTCTTAAAATCGATCGGGCATCATCAATATATATACTTTATGGGGTCCGAGATCGATATTTCGATGAGTTACAAACGGAATGACAAACTTATATATACCCTCTTTCACTAGAGTGGAGGGTATAAAAACAACACATTTAAAAAATTAAAATGCGGTGGCTCCCTCCCCTTACCAATTGAAGTGCAGTATTAGATAAGATTAGTTAAATTCTTTAGACTAGCCCCCTTATCTTTTTGTATATAAAAGAAGACCAGAAATCAATACTTTTCATTGTCTATTAATATTGCCAATATGAAATTAAATACGTTTTTTAAAACTTTAATCAGTCTTGTATGGATGTTACAAGTTGCTTCCGCTGATGTTCGTCCGCATGAACCTTTTGGACGTATTGTGGGAGGAGATTACGCTGCTGCTAATCAATTTCCCTATATAGTATCGATCCATGGGAATGGTGTTTTATGTGGAGGATCTATAATATCAAGCAATTATATTGTGACTGCTGCCCACTGTGTTTCCAAGTAAGATAAATATCTCAATATGCTTTTTTAGGGTCACTGATTGTAATCATAAACATTTTTTTTAGCCGTGCACCATCGACTATTGAAATTCGTGCCGGTAGTACAGAATTAAGATCAGGTGGTGTTTTCGTCGGAGTATCTGAAGTTAAATCACATCCCAATTATGGTAATTTAAATAATGATATTGCGGTTTTAAAATTAGCCACACCATTGGTTTTCAATGAAAGCATCAAACCCATTGCATTAGCTACAGAAAATCCACCAGCAGGATCACCAATTGTCATTTCCGGTTGGGGTGCTACTGGCGATGGTGCTCCCATATCAACGCAACTCAAGTTTAATACTTTAGTGGGTTTAAGTATTGAAGAATGCCAACGTCGTCTTAATCCTCTTCCAGCGACAACAATATGTTTTGGTCATACAGCTGGCAATAGTGCTTGTGGTGGTGACTCTGGTGGGCCAGCTGAATATAATAATCAATTAGTTGGTGTTACCAGTTATGGTGTAAATGGTTGTGAATCTGACTATCCCAATGGTTACACCAGTGTTGCCATTTTAAATCAATGGATTAGAGAACAAGCTGAAATGTAAAAGGGATGAACGATTTTATGACATAATTTATATAACCGATATTGTTATCGGTTTCTTTTAAAAATAAATAAAAACAATTGAACATTGAATTGTTCTCTCATTTGATTTAGCTTTGGGGCAAATCCAGCTCAAACCACACAGCATTCGGATTTGTCACCTTCGATTTAAATAAAATTTGCCAAATATATTGCAAATGGATAGTGTTCCTAAAATCATTACCTTTCTGGCTCCAAAACCTTTCGGTTTTCGAAATATGGCGGCTTAAAAATTGGCAAAAACGTCAAATTTTCAATAAGGTGCACATACAAAGTCACCCATAACTTTAAAACTATAAAACCCACAATTACCAAATAGGTACCATTTGAAAGCTAAAAGGATTACCTTAAAAGTGACATGCACAATTTTTCTTGTAATGAAAGGTCAAAGGTCATATTTCAAGGTCTAATTTTCAAAATCCGATATTTTTAAAATTCTCAAAAAAATATATGATAACAATCAAGTCTTTCCTTACATTTGTATCAAAATTTCAGGGTGGACACTCATATGGTTCCAAAGTTACAGAGGAAAACGTGCTCGAAGTCAAGATTTTCTCTACGAGTTCATATGCAAAAGCTTACACACACGAAGCAGCATAGCAAGAAACAAACAATGGAACGGACCTAAAAACTGAACCAATTTAGTAATATTTCGACCTCCTGAATTTGATATCACTATCAAAACTGAATTTTATCGTAGAGTTTTGTTGTTTTCTTACAAGGAAAATCTTCAAAGCGAACATACATAATTTCTTTGAAATTTATGCCCATGAAAGACAACAAATATCTAACATCGACCTGTCTGAGCTTATTGGTCTTAATTTAGTTTTAAAGGGTTAAACGGGAGTCAAAAATGACAGATTTTTAGTAATTTTTACTTTTAAGTACATTGACGCTTCATATATCAGATCCGTTTCATTTGAAAAAAAAATTTTGGCGTCTGTTTGAGACATTTTTTTTGTTGCATAATTTTTTTTTGTTAAAAATGTATAGTTTTTGTTAAACTATATAGTTTTTGTAAAACAAATTCATTGCTGGTACTATTTTCTACTTAAATTAAGCAATCACATAAATTTTTTATTGGCAGTTTTTCTTACAGGTCGGGTTTCATCCGAATTTTAAAAAAAAATATATCTTTATTAGTGTGTCCAAAATAAAATAAGGCAAAAATTTAAAGAAGTTCGAAACATTAGTGTTTTCATTTCTAAACCATTTTTATGCTTGATTATATTCTTGTTTATGAGCTTTATTCCGCTTTGAACATACGGTTCCCCTACCCCATTCCTATTTCCCTACTTCGGAAGAATATAGGTTTCGAATGAAACCGATCTGTTATATGTGGCATCAATATTAAGTACCTAAACTTTAAAATAACTAAAAATGGGTAATTTTTATCCCCGTTTAACCTGAATTAAGGCAGACAAGCTCAGACAGGTTGATTTTAGATTTATTTTTTCTAGCTTGTGTATAAATTTCAAAGAAATCAGGTATGTTCACTTTCGAGGACTTTCCTTGTAAAAGGACAAGAAAACCCCTACAATATAACTCAAAATACATAAAAAGTATTAAGCCTTGTTCTAGGCCCGCACCTTTGTTTACGACTATTGTGTATATTGTTTTGTTTGTGCAATATTTTTCATATGAACTCGTAGAAAAAACCTTGCCTTCGAGCACGTTTTCCTCTGTAACTTTGGAACCATATGAGTGTCCACCCTGAAATTTTGATACAAATGTAGGGAAATACTGATTGTTATCATATATTTTTTTGAGAATTTTAAAAATATCGGATTTTGAGATATGGGTCTTTGAACATAAAACATTGAAATATGACCTTTGACCTTTTATTACAAGAAAAAATTGTGCATGTCAGTTTTAAGGTAATCCTTTTAGCTTTCAAATGGTACCTATTTAGTAATTGTGGGTTTTATAGTTTTAAAGTTATGGGTGACTTTGTATGAGCATCTTATTGAAAATTTGACGTTTTTGTGAATTTTCAAGACGCCATATTTCGAAAACTAAAAATTTTTGGAGCTTGTAAGGTAATCATTTTATGGAAACAACGCATGTGAAATATTTTTTGCGAATTTCATTAAAATCGGAGGTGACAAATCCGAAAATGACAGTTTTCTGTGCGGTTTGACATGGATTCACCCTTTGTCTGGTTTAAGTCAGTTGTAACTTAAAAGCAGGGTTGGCAACCGAAACGAATAACGGTATTGGTAACGGTATTGGTATTACATATTTTTTATATCGGTAACGGTAAAGGTAACGGTATTTTCGAGTATTTCGGTAACAATAAACCGTTACCGAAACATCGATACCGGTACGTACCGGTATTATGAATAAAATTTACAAAAAATGTTTAAAAGCGGGAAAAATCTTTAATTTGAGCCATTTGAAAAATCTTTTGATTTTAGGTGAAGCGATTTGATAAATTTCTGTCTGGATAAACCAGGTAGAGTCTGCAGAAAAATCTGCTGATTTCAGATAAACATCCTGAACAGCGAAATTGTATTTTATTTAAGTAAAAGATTGTTAAATTCAGCTGTGCAAAATCCTTTATACCCAAATATTGACAGGACATTTCTGTGGGGAGGGGGAGAAAGGGAAAGCCGCAGTGCGGAGGTGTGGCCTGGTGTTATAAAAAAATTGGCAGGGGGGGAAATGGAGCAAAACAAAAAAGCAACACAATAATTTTACAGAAAGAAATTTTTTAATTTTTTTAAAGCGACAATTTTTTAGTTATGCTGCTTTTAAATAAAATTGTTTAATACATTTTTTTAATTTTTTTAAAAGAAAATTTTATTAAAAACAGGACAACTAAATATTTCTGTAAAATTATCAAAATAATCTGGTTTATTTTACATTTGAAAAATTTTCAGTTTTAATCGTTTAAATTAGACAAAAATTAAAAAAAAAATGAGAAAATAAAATGTTTGTAGAATTACAAAGTAATCTGCTAAAATTTGAACAAAAATTATTTTTTAAATCAGAAAATAGAGTCAGTAAAAATACAGAAAAAAATCTGTTATTTTTTAAAACTTAATGACATAAGATTAAGTTAAAGTATTTATTTAAGCAGAAAATTTTGGTAAAAGCTTTCCAACTCAAACAGAAAGTTTTTTGACAGTTTTTTCGACAGTGTTTTTCTTCTGAGTGTACGACTTGGGCTTATTATATTTTAAACTCCAGAGAACCACCACTCCACGCTGACCTGCGTGGATGACACCACCAGCAACACCAGCGATTTCGCACAATTCAGACTTGCTATATATTTTATCTCTCTTTTATTAAAAAATTCTTACATTACGTGGCACTCACGTTTTTCTTCGGAACTGTTTATGTAAGTAGCGAATTTGATCATTGGACCAATTTCCACATATTCTTTGTCCAAATTTACTTAATTGCAAATGTGATCATTGGTTGGACCGATTTCCTCATTGCTTTTGTCCAAATAACAAAACGATTTGCAATGAAAAACTATTTTTTTTTTATTTTACGTAAATTCAAAATATTTTACTTTGGTTTTTATCTCCAAAAAAATTAAAAATAAGTAATATTAAGATTACCGAAACAAAACCGATATAATACCGGCAAAAATCCGAATAAAGGTAATGGTATTTTATCGGTAACGGTAGTTCAAAATTTTTATTTCGGTATTGGTAACGGTAGTCAATATTAAAGGATTTTTAATCGGTAACGGTATTGAAAGGGTAACGGTAGCCAACACTGCTTAAAAGTGCAACCACCATAATTTTTATACCCTACACTCAAAATAATTTGTAGGCAAAACCAAATGAAAAACATATTTTTAAGCAAGTGATAAAACATTTGAAAACCATCCCAGTATTTATTCATTTGTGTTAACAAACATCAACATTTATTTTTTACTGTTAATAAAATTTTCTAAAATAAATAAATAACATTGAACATTAAAAAATAACGTCACTAGTGTTGCCAGAAGTGTCGATTTTTCGTCATTTTGACGGTTTTTTCATGAAATTTTGCAAAATGACGACTGACGATTTTCTGATTGATTTGATTTGATTCCCATACATTTTGACGATTTTTTGTAACTAAACTTTTATTTAAAAACATCTAAATTTGCAATTTTTTTTATACCTTCCAACCACAGTATGGGGGTATACTCACTTTGTCATTCCGTTTGTAACGCATCGAAATATCGGTCGGGGACCCCATAAAGTAAATATATTATTGATCCATGATCGATTCTGTGAATGTCCGTCTGTCCGTCCGTCCGTCTGTCTGTAGGTGGCACGATGCAGTCCAAAATAAAAGAGCTATCCTCCTCAAATTTGGTACGAATATGTCGTATAGTAATAGGCAGGTTAAGTTCGGAAATGCGCAAAAAAAAAATGCGGAAAACAGTTCCCCTTGAAGAACTGAACCAACCTCAGAAAAAATAAACTTTTTACATGTTTTTTTGTATTTTTGTTAAATAAATGAAACATTCGGTATATTTATCGCGATGGGAAGGTGCTCTCAACGTCCCCAAATGACCCCATCACCCCCCCCCCCCAAAAAAAAAACCCACTGACAATTTTTTTTAAATTTTTTTAACATTTCGGAGTGAATAAAAGATTTAACACCCTCACTTGTTAATTTTACAATGGTTTGAAAACAAAAATTAAATGAAATTCGATTTAAATAAAATCTTTTTAGTCTCAAAAACTAAAACTCAGAGAATAATTGGAGTCTTTATCGATAAATTTTCAAACAAAATAATTGATATGTTCATTTTAAGCTCTTTTGACTCAGTTTTTTGAGGTGTTTTCGAAGGCTCATTTTTAGCTCCAAAAAGGTGAGTTTTTTGACAAAAAATGTTTGATACTAAAATTTTTTTTATTAAGATGTATATCCTTTTAAAATCTGAAAAAACACTTGTAGTTTGTTTTCTATAGTAAAAATAAATGTAAGAAATTTTATTTGTTTAAGATATAATGATATTTATTTTATCAGCAGTTAAAATTAAATGTTGCTGTCTGTTGAACCAAATGAAAAATCTAATGACATTCAATTATTTTGTCACCTGTTTTAAAATAAAATTACTTTTTATTTAGCTAAAAAATACTTTGTGTAGGATAGAAAAAATTTTATTGTGTGTTTTAAAATTTTAATATATCAAAAAATGTGTGTTTTTAACATTTTTTAAAGTGACGATTTTCTGACGACTTTTTTTAAAACTTTTGACAATTTTTTTTTAAATTTTGACGATTTTTCACAAAAAACGCCTGGCAGCACTAAACGTCACTTTCATTTTTTTTTACCAACAAATTCGAAAAAAAAAATAACCCAGCAAAACTTTGGCAATGGGTAGTGATTATATAACACATTACCAGGTAATGCATATAACTTATTTGTAACATTATTTTATGATGTCTTACCAAACATTTGTTCCACAACGTATTATTTTCAAGTGAAAAATAATGCATTACTAATAATTTGCTACGTAATGCATGATTATTGGAAAAAATGTATTTCATATTTGGTATTTCTAAACATTAAATCATGGATGACTCATATTTGGTTACATTATGTATTATTTGAAAGTTTGAAATAATGTGTTATTTATAATTGGATGCATAATGCATTACAATAACATAAAAAATAATTATTTTATAAAAAAATGCATAAGTTTAAACTAGAGATGGGCTCACGACAGTAAATTTCTAACGACACACACTCACGAGCATATTTTATCTACTTACACTGACTGACAATCACGTGAGTAAATTTAATACAAAATTACTTTTTCACTACTCGTAACACCCTATATGAGGAGCCGCAGAACAAAACGTACTTTTTCGCATATTAAATTTTTTTGGGAAATTGAGGTTTATTTATTTCGCGCCTTTAAAAAACTGCATGAACCTGAATATGGTAACAAGTTTTTTGCTTATCAAAAGATGCATCAAACTGCCATAAGTCACCACATTATATGTTACGGATGTTTAATATAAAACCACTTTTATTTTGAAAAAAGTACGTTTTGTTAAAAAATAATGAAAAAAGTACGTTTTGTTTAAAAATAATTGAAAAACGACGTTTTGATGTGCGTATTTTTTTAGACGATACTAATTTGATTGAGTGTTTTTAAAACTTTCTTATTTAATAAAAACTACAAAATTACAATAAAATAATTTTTTTATTGTTATACGAGCCGTTTAAGACTTATTTAAGAAATCTGCCATCGATTTGGTGGAGTAAATTTTTGAATATTTGTAAAAGCGTATCTGTGAGCATATTTTACTGAAAATAATTGGACAGGTACGCTTAGGTGATAAAATTGTATCATTGTTTAGAACATTATAACTTTTTACCCTATTATCATAAGACAAATTCTTGCCAAACTGTCGTCTGTCTTTTGGTTTGGACTACATCGTGCTTTCCAGGGACAGACGGCCATCGCTAGATCTGTCTGTGAACTAATAAAGGATTATTATCCTTTACTGGCCTCCAAGAAGGCCTCAAAAAATCTTGGTGGGCATTTATGGAATATAAGAGTAAAATGGCATATTAAAAAATTATGGAAATCTTGCATATGAAATACAACGAAAAAAGTACGTTTTGTTAAAAAATTAACAAAAAAGTACGTTTTGTTACGCACCAATTTTTAAAGAATACATTTTCTTGATGAAAAACTAAAAAATTCACGCTTTGGACATTTTTTCTGATAGATTTCGAACCAAATACTATAAATAGAACAAAAAATCAATTTGTAAAAAAATGCGAAAAAGTACGTTTTGTTCTGCGACTCCTCATATATTATCTTCTGGTATGCTACATTATTTCATTTCTCGTAACCTATAAAATATTATATATTTTACACCTTACTCGTATTCTTCGTTATAAATGTATGACTTATTTTATACCTTACTGGTATTCTTTGTGATAATGTGGATGCATTACTTTGAGTCTCATCGCCTGTTAAAATCATCAATGCTGCAATGTATAAAATAAGAGATCCTATACCTTATTTTCAGTGACGGTCCGTGAAGTTGTCACTGGGTGTTCTCTAATTTTTAAAAACAGCAAATTTAAGCATAAAATTCATGTTTTCCTGGCCCTAACGCGTTCCCGAGATAGATAAAGGTTCAATGTTATTAGTTTTGTATATTTTTGAATAATATGCAGCCCAAATTCTATTTTATTGTCATTTTGTTGCCTCACCACATCGACAAGTAACAAAAAGCATTATTTCGCAAATAAATGAAACACAAAAAAGAATTTTGGTTGCGTGTTAATAAAAAATAATAAAACTGAACCTTGTCTATCACAGGAACGTGTTACATCCAGAAAAACACATATTATATACATAATTTTGATATTTTAAATAAGTAGAGAACACCCAGTGACAACTTCACGGACCGTCACTGCTTATTTTATACCTTATTTGGTAATCTAAGTTTTGCTGGGAAATTTTATAAAAAAGTAAGACAGTGCAGTTAAGGGTTAATTATTGACTAAAATCCCAAGCGGTGGTCAACACCTTTCTAAAGATGTATTAGAAGTGAAAATCTGACAAAAAATACCAAAGTTATTTAAGTTTTCAATAAAATCGAATTGAAAAGCATCAAAAAACTGACATAAACATCTCGTTATCTCGAGTCTTTGGTTAGATTTTTAAAATGTTTTAATGCAGAATCAAAGAATTCCTAAATTTCTATTATATTTGGTCATTCTTTGGACAAAAAAAAATTACTGAACATTTTATTCATGAAAAATACCATTTTTCGACCCTTTTTTGACGCGGTTTAGCTCACGGGAGATTATCGCTAGAGCCCAAATATTTTGGGAATCTTCATAAAACATGTCAAAGTTAATTTTGAGGGGGGTACAACTTTAACTTTTTTTTTGAGTCACTCTAGTGGACACCATTGGGTCCTTATTTTGAATCTAAAAAAGTTAGCTTTCCGGGAAATTTAAAAATGCAAAAATCTCGCTAAATACTGCCGACACGACATAAAGTCTAAAAGTGGTCATGTAGTACGAGACAAGATCCACAAAAATGCTTTTAGACTTTTCATCGTGTCGGCAGTATTTAGCGAGATATGTGCATTTTTAAATTTCCCGGAATGCTAACGTTTTTAGATTCAAAATAAGGTCCCAATGGGGTCCACCCATGTGTAGAGGCCTAGCGATACTATGGATATCCCAAGAACAAAAAATGTGCTCCGTTTTGCTCTATCTTGCTTAGTTTTCGAGATATCGCCATTTTAAATTAAGAACAAGTAGAAAAGTTAAATTCGACTTTGCCGAATCTATGAATACCCTCCACAATGCATTTTTTTTAAAGGGTAGTACATTTTTTAACGTGAAAAAATTAACAATTTTGATTAGAAATATTTTATTTTGAGTAAAAAACACTTTTTTTGTCATTTAAAAAAAAAAAAAAAAAAATACTATTTTTTTTTTTTTTTGAGTGTAAAATTTTTTTCGAGTGTAATGTTTTTTTACTGTAAAAATATTTCTGAGTGAATGCACGTACGTATGTACACAAAATATTGTCATTTTTGTAAAAAAAAAAACTAAATTTTTTTTGTGTACATTTTTTTTGAGTGTAAAATTTTTTTTGAGTGTAAAATTTTTTCGAGTGTAATTTTTAAGTTACCAATGCTTTTAAAACTAAACAAGTTTAAAAAGCATTGCTTTAAAATTAAACAAGTTTGAAAAGCATTGTTTAGTTACCACCACTTTTAAAACTTGTTAAAACACGTGGCATTTTAGATGAAACTAATCTGAAATTCAGGGTTTTGCTTATAACTTTTGAACCACTGGACCGATTGAGCTGAAATTTAATACCAAACAGACCCGGGGAACGGCAAAGATACATGCCAAGCTTCAGAAGTCTCATTATTGTCTTTCGAAAGTTATTGTGTTTTTTATCTCGTAAATTCGCGAAACACCCTTGCCGAAATTTACTCTTTTGCTCATAACTTTTGAACCACTGGACCGATTTGGCTGGATTGCAATACCAACCTGACCAGGTAAATGACAAACATATATGCCAAGCTTCAGTAGCCTCTGTAAAGTCTTTCAAAAGTTAGCGTGTTTTCTACGGACAGACAGACAGACGGACGGACGGACGGACATCGCTAGATCGACTTAAAATCGATCGAGGATCATAAATATATATACTTTATGGGGTCCTAGACCAATATTTCGAGGTGTTACAAACGGAATGACAAACTTATATATACCCTCTATCACTAGAGTGGAGGGTATAAAAAAAAATTCTCAAAAGTTCGCAAACAGAACACTAAAAGAACTTTATTTTGTTTCTAACCTAGTTCGGTACATTATCGTAAAGTTTCTGTTCTTCAACTCGCAGGCATAACGTTCGGAATTCTGTTTGCGAACACCTTTACAACCACTAAAAAACTTTTTAGTGAATGTGTTCTTGGAACGGAACGTTAAATAACGTACTGTTTTTTTTTTTCGAACACTGTTTTTTAGTAACTAATAATTTTCTTTTACGAAATATGATCGAAGAATTTTTTTATACGAAAAAGTTCGTTAAATCTTAGAATTACTTTAAATATGAACATTATTTAAGAGATTTTTTATAAGGAAATTACATTAGAATTTAAAAATGTTTAATATAAATAATGTCTCAGAATCTCAGATTATAGAAAAAAGTTTAAAAATCGGAGACATTTTCTATAAGAAAATGTTGAATTTGAGAGGTTTTCTACAGAAAATACGATCAGAGAATTTAAGAACTTTTTTATATCATAGTTTTAGAATCTGAACATTTTTCTAAAGGCAAATATCTCAGAAATGGGTTATTTTTTCTATATGAAAATTATTTTAGAATCTAAAAGTTTTTCTGCAGTAAAAATGTCTTCACATCTGAGAAATTTTGTAAAGGAACCATTTATAAAAAAACTAATAATATGTGAAATTTTTTTCGAAATATTTCAGTTTTTTATATAGGGATCTTTACACATTTGTGACTGCCTATGACTGAGTATAGGTCCCTTTATTTGACTATAAACGGTCTTGCTTAGGAAGTAAATCCGTCCGTCAGGATTCCCTCGGGAAAAATATTTCTTGAGTAAAAAAAGTTTCTCCAAATCAAAAAGGTTGAATCCGTGCCTGATTTAACGAAAATTCATACGTATGCCTTCCGATTGCATACAATTTTTTTTGGTAAAAAATTCTCCCCCCCCCCCCCCCAAATGAAATTCCTGGATCCGCGCCTGCACTCTACCCATCGTGCCAGTCACTGAATGTAAACATGTTTTTATGTTTCTATAAATAATTTTTTGGTTTTTTTCTAAAAAAAAAAATAAAGAATAATCAGTTATTTTTACTTACAGAACAAAAATAAATGACTTTAAAAATTGAATGTTAATGAAAGTCTTTATTTTTGAGTGTGTTATTTTTGAAACAAAGGACAGAAGTAGTCATTAATAAAAACTGAACATCAAACAAATGATTTTTCTTTTAAAAACAACTAAACGTAAAACTTTTTACATAAACTACAAACAGTTAATAACATCATTTTTTTAGTGTAAATTCGCGAAAAACCTTTGCCGAAATTTTTGCTTTTAACTTTTGTGCCACTAGACTGATTTTGCTGAACTTAAATACCAACCTGTACCGGTAAATTGCCAACATACATGCCAAACTTCAGTAGCCTGAATAAAGTCTTTCAAAAGTTAGCGCACTCAAAAAATTATGTAGTTAAATTCCAGTGAATATTCACTTAAAACAAGTGAAATTTTATTTAAAAACCATTCCACTGATTTTTCATTTAAAATAAAATCATATTACAGTCAATTTTTAATATTAATTTAATAACTAACAATAACATTTGAAAACTAATGAATATTCTCTTATTTTGTATTGAAAAACATTAAAACTATAAAAGAATTTTTTTACTGCCGAAATTGAATGTAACGGAAAATTTATTTTTAAGAGAGTAATTTATTTTTTTAAACTACAGAAATAGTAGAAAACAAGAAATCATTAATAAAATAAGTGATTTTTCTTTTAAAACAACTTTACTGATTACTTTTTTCAATAAACTACAAACAGTTAATGACATAATTTTCTTAGTGTAGGGTTTTTATATTTGATAAATAGTCTTGACAATGGAATCTTTCAAAACTGACCCAAATAAAAAATATTACTTTTTTTGAAAATTATTCTATAGGAATATCATAGTTTTAATAAGAAAAGGAAATAACGACGTCGAGCTAGAAAAAAACCTACTCAAAACACAGTACTGTAGTGAAACTGTTATTCGACATACAACAAATTTTATTTTTTAATAAAAATTAATCAGAATTTTGAGATTTTTAATGTGATTTAGGTCTAAATTTTATGCGTTGATTTAAAGTTATGCAGTATTTTAATTCGGAATGAATCATTCATTTTGTAAGAAAATTTAGTCTTTTTTATGTGGATTTCCTTTGCGCACAAAAAAAAAAAAAAACTGTGTGTACACATATTACCAGTAGTAGAGCCAATAAAGAAAGCTGATAATATATTTTTAAATTAAGTAACCATCATTTCTTAGAAAAGTTGTGAAGAATTTTGTTTACAGTTTGATTTGATTGAAAATATGATAAAATGTACTCGCAATTTCTTAGAAAATTTATTAAAATTTTTGATGCAGTTTTTTTTATATTAAGAAATTAAATGATTACTTAAGGGGGTATCCGGCTTAGAAAACCTACAATTTTTTAAATGAATTTTACAGAAATATATTTTTATTGTTATAATTTTTTGTTATCAGTTTCAAAGAAAGATTTAAAAAACTTAACTAATATATTGGTAGTTGTTTTATATTTGTTAGTTATAGAAAAACAACTACATTTATAGTTGAAAACAACGAAAAAATTAAAAAAGCTAACAAGGGAAGTCTCCCTAGTGTCACCCGCGGATCTTTATGGAATTGGTTTTATTTTGTAGATCGGAAAAAATAAGGGGACACGTATTTTTTTTTTTAGCGGCCCAAATTCATATTTAGGGGGTAAAAAGGAGGTGGACATTTTTCAGTTTTTTTCGTTTATCTCCTATTTTATGCAAAGAAACTTAGTCATGTTACATACCAAATGAAAGTTCCTTGGAAAACCTATCTACGTGTGCTAAGTATGTGTCCAAACATGCACAACTTTTCGTCATATTGAGTAAAATACCAAAATTTTAGGACATTTTTGTTAATAAGTCAAAAACTATTAACTTCTTTGGCCCGTTGTTAGCACCACGAGATAGGTATTTTTAATACCTTTAATCTGATACTGTAGAAGGCTACAAGAGGAAATGGTCCGATTTCTTAAAAATTCAGAATGGTTCGGAATGATTTGTGAAGACAAAACACGTTTACAAATACGCCTAAAAAAACTTATCATTATTTTATAGTACTTTATATAACTTTATATAACGCCCTTAGAATGGGGAGGGCCGTAAAAATAGCAATTTCCTAATCATCTTGGTCCAAATACGTATTAAACAACTTCATATGGTATAAAAATATTTCATTTGTTGAACAAGTATGCAAAAAAAAGCTTGTAAAAAAATATGTTTTTCTGGTGGTGTTTTAGTTCTTTAAGGGGGAACATTTCTCCTCATCCGATTATGCTTTCCACCTAACCATCCTATGACCATAAGACATAATTGTGCCAAACTTCTTTTATTATACCCTACACCACACTGTGGTACAGGGTATAATGAGTTTGTGCTGATGTTTGTAACTACCCGAAATATTGGTCCTAGACCCACTTTTAAGTATACCGATCGATTTAGCGATGTCCGTCCGTCATGTAAACGGTGTAAACAAGATACAGGTTGCAATTTTTAATCAATTAACTTGAAATTTGAAACTTAAACCTCTTTTGGCCCAAGGACGAAGACTATTGAAATTGAAAAAAAATCGGTCCATATTTAGACCTACCCCCATATAAAGCTCCTCTTTAGTTTTGGCTCAAATGACTCTAATAGCTGCATTTTAGTAGGTATATTTTCGAAATTTGACAGGTAATCATGTTTCATCCACTCAAATCAGCATTCTGAATTTTAAAGAAATTGGACCAGTTCTTCTTGTAGCCCCCACACAAACCAAATTTCCGATTTTCGCATAAATCTCTCAAATTTCATGAAAATAGAAAATATTTAATTAAAATTCTGTTTGTGTATGTTAAATGCGCACTTAACCTTATCAAATCTTATCAAATCTGATTATCATCGGACCATTTTTGGACTTAGATCCCATGTGAAAATTTCGCCCGATATTCAGTTGAAGCGGTTTATTGTCAACAAAAAGAAGCCTATTCCACTCAAATTTGATTTGTGAGTGCTTTTTACACTTATTAAAGATTTGACAAAATATAGATCTAATCAGTCCATGTTTGAACTTGGGATCCATTTTCCTGGAAACTCTGGTGTAGGGTATTATATGGTCGGTCTTGACCGACTATAATTTTCTTACTTGTTTTTGACTATATCGTGCCCTACCAAGAGGTATTTTACATGTGTTACAGTGAGAAGCAACCAACGAAGGAGGAAAACAGCATTCGTGATTTTTTGTCTACCCGTTTGCTTTTTACCCCCGTTTGCCCACAAAAAAAAGTTGATAGACTTTATTGCAAGCTGATCAATAGGGATGAGATTTCCATGCAAATGCATGTTTTTTGTCGATAGTCTAAAAACGATATCGTCCAATTATCTTTCCGAATCAAGACATTTGCGTTAAAATGGCATCGATTTGTTTTTGCATATTTTTGCATATTTTGGTGAGAATGCATATTTTTGCATATTTTGGTTTTAAATGCATATTTTGTGCATATTTCCAACTTTTAAGTGCATATTTTTGCATATTTTGGCATAAATTAGCAAAAACACAAATTGAAATTTATTTGTTTCAAAAACTATTTAAATTTTAAAAATTTATTTTGAAAATATGAAAAACTTTATTTTTTTTTATTTATTTTTTTTATAGATTGTCTTAATATCTAAAAAAACTTGCTTCTATAAAGTTTTAAATGGTACTATTTAAACCCGGTATAACTTTTTGCTTTTGAAGAAGTTTTTCCTATGAAAACAATATTTTTATTGCACACATTTTATTTTTTAGTGCATATTTTTAGGTTTTTTAGTGCATATTTTGAAATTTTTAGCGCATATTTTAAGCGCATATTTTCGATTTTTTAGTGCATGAAAATCTCATTCTTACTGATCAATAATATATATACTTTATGGGTTATATTAGTTGACAAAAATTAATCGATTAATTGGCATAATTTAATCGATTAATTGTCATAAATTGATCGATTAATCGAATTATTCTTAATCGGTTGACAACTCTATTAAATTCACATAGAAAAGAGTTTTAAACTTTTTGAAAATTTGGCTCTTGAGTTTTCAGTCTCTGTAGCTTTAAGTATTGTTAAAAGCAAAAAAAAAAAAAAAACAAACCTTTAAAAATTTTCTAAAGCGGTTGCTCCCCTTACCAAGTAAAGTGCAATATTAGATAAGATTAGTTAAATTTTGTTGACTAGCCCCCTTATAATTTTATATATAAAAGAAGACCAGAATTCAATACTTCTCATTATCTATTAATATTGCCAATATGAAATTAAATATGTTTTTTAAAACTTTAATCAGTCTTGTATGGATGTTACAAGTTGCTTCAGCTGATGTCCGTTCGCAAGAACCTTTTGGACGTATTGTGGGAGGAGATTTCGCTGCTGCTAATCAAATTCCCTATATAGTGTCGATCCATGGGAATGGTATTCTATGTGGAGGATCTATAATATCAAGCAATTATATTGTGACTGCTGCCCACTGTGTTTCCAAGTAAGATAAATATCTCAATATGCTTTTTTAGGGTCACTGATTGTAATCATAAACATTTTTTTTAGCCGTGCACCATCGACTATTGAAATTCGTGCCGGTAGTACAGAATTAAGATCAGGTGGTGTTTTCGTCGGAGTATCTGAAGTTAAATCACATCCCAGTTATGGTAATTTAAATAATGATATTGCGGTTTTAAAATTAGCCACACCATTGGATTTTAATGAAAGCATCAAACCCATTGCATTAGCTACAGAAAATCCACCTGCAGGATCACCAATTGTCATTTCCGGTTGGGGTGTAATTAGTCAAGGTGGTCCCATATCAATGCAACTCAAGTTTAATACTTTAGTGGGTTTAAGTATTGAAGAATGCCAACGTCGTCTCAATCCCCTTCCAGCGACGACAATTTGTTTTGGTCATACAGCTGGCAATAGTGCTTGTGGTGGTGACTCTGGTGGGCCGGCTGAATATAATAATCAATTAGTTGGTGTTAGCAGTTATAGTGTAAATGGTTGTGAATCTGACTATCCCAATGGTTACACCAGTGTTGCCATTTTAAATCAATGGATTAGAGAACAAGCTGAAATGTAAAAGGGATGAACGATTTTATGACATAATTTATGTAACCGATATTGTTATCGGTTTCTTTTAAAAATAAATAAAAACAATTGAATATTGAATTATTCTCTCATTTGATTTAGCTTTGGTTTGTTTAAGTCAGTTGTAAGTTAAAAGTGCAACCACCATAATACCCTAAACCACTCTGTGGTACAGGGTATAATGAGTTTGTGCTGTTGTTTGTAACTATCCGAAATATTGGTCCTAAAGCCACCTTAAAGTACACCGATCGACTCAGAAACACTTTCTGAGACTATTTAACGAGGTCCGTCCGTCTGTCTGTCATGTAAACGTAGTGAGCAGTATACAGGTTGCAACTATCAACCGATTTGTACGAAATTTGAAACTTAAGCTTCCTTTGGCCCAAGAACGAAGCCTATTGAAATTGGAAACTGTCAGTCCATGTTTAGACATAATCCCCATACAAATATCCCATTATAATTTGACTCACATGACTCACTCAAAAATTATGTCATTAACTGTTTGTAGTTCGTTTAAAAAGTTTTACGTTTTGTCGTTTTTAAAAGAAAAAACATTTGTTCAGTTTTTTTAAATGACTATTTCTGTTCTTTGTTTCAAAAATAACAAACTTAAAAAATAAAGAATTTCATTAGCATTCAATTGTTAAAGTCGTTTATTTTTGTTCTGTAAGTAAAAATAAGTGATTTTTCTTTCATTTTTAATGATTTGTGTATGTTATTTTTTTTAAATTGTTGGCATTTTTTAAAGAGAAGTCATAAGTTTGTACCTGCTTGTGTTGGTTATTTTTTTGTAGACAAAATATTCAAAAAAATATTTATAGAAATATAAAAACATGTTTGTATCAAGTGACTTTGGCACGATGCATTATGCCATTATGCCTATCAATCAAACCACTGTGCGATGGGTAAAGTGTCTGGCCAGAATGTAGTGGATAGCGGGATCGATACCTCAAAAATTTTATTAAATTTTTTTTTTTAAATTAAATTCAATAAAAAAAATGTTAAAATATGTTAAAACATTAAAAATTAATGATTTCGTAGGTTATTTTTTTGGAATTTGTTGGTAAAAAAGAATGAAAAAAAAGTAATTTTTTAATGTTTAATATAATTTATTTTAGAAAATTTTTTCAACAGTAAAAATTATATGTTTGTTAAAACAAATGAATAATTTCTGGGATGATTTTCCATTGTTTATTCACTGGTTTTAAGTGTGTTTTTCATTTGTTTTTGCCTACAAAATATTTTGAGTGCGATCAAATCAGAATCACTTTTTGAGTAGATTTTTTTTTGAGTCACAATTTTTATTCGATTGGTCTTGTAATAGAAATTAAAGCTTTCTTTGACTCAGTGACGAATCCTATTAAAATTTGAAAAAAAATGGTCGATGTTTGGACTTAGCTCCCATACAAACGTCCCCTTTGAATTTGGCTCAAATGGCTCTAGTAATGGCATTTTAATAGATAGCCTTTCGAAATTTGGCATGTGAACGAAATTTCCAAATTTAAAGGAAATCGGACCAGATCAACTTGTAGTCTCCATACAAACAAACCTCACTATATTGACAAAAATCTTGAAAAATTTATGAAAAATTAAATATTTGATAAAAATTTTGTTTTTCACTGGTTAATGTATACTTTTGTAGCCTTATCAAATCTGATTATAATTGGATCATGTTTGAACTAAGGCAAATATAAAAATTTTGCCGCATATTCAGATAAATTATTTAATTGGCAACAAGAAGAAACCTATTTGATTTCTGTACAGTAATTTAAGATCCAACAAAACATGGATCCAATCGGTTCATGTTTGGACTTGAGATCCATTTTCAGGGAAACACTGGTGAACAAAAAAAATTTTAAACGAATTTTAATCAACAAAAACGCAAATTTAATTAATTTTTTGATTGAAATTCCTACAATTAAAAAAATTGTTATACCAATCATCAAATTGTAGGTGATTGATTTAAAATTTTTTCAATCAAACTTTTTTTTCGATTTTGATCAATAATTTGTTCAATTTTTTGATTTATAGTCAATCAAAATAATGATTGATTTAATAAATGAATTGTAAGCTTATGACAAAATTATCAAAAGATTCATCTTTTTTGCTTTCCAATATGTTGCCAACAATAAAAAGACAAGTAATACCAGATTATTTTGTATATTTTTGAATTAATCTATTCAAATAAATTAAAGCGAAAAAAAAAATCTGGTATGTTGAAAATTTATAATTCGACAGTTAAAGAAAATAACAAAAATTTTAATCAAAATATTGATTGACTCATTTAAATTTTTTTAATTAATACATTTAATTGAAAATTTTTAGCCAATAATTTGTTGTGAGTGTTGAACTTTCTAAATTGTTTTCCTTTGGAAAAATTTAAATTTGAATTTACTTTATATAAATTTTATTTTCTTATTAAATGATGCGTTAATTTTCATTTCAGGCAAATGTCTCATATACGCAAAAATGTTGGTAAATGTTTTCGTTTAATAAATATATTATTTTTATTTTTTTTTTCTTAAATATTAAAATGTTAAAGTGTATAAATGAAATGTCAGCTGGTAACGTGAACTCATAAATATGTTTTATTACATGTGTTTAGTGGCTCATAGATAAGATGTGTCTGAAAAAGGATGTGGTCAACTAAAGCAAGACAAAGCAAATTTTATAAAAATGTAATCAACAAACTAGACACTATTTAAGAAATGTCTTAAACCTCTGTTATCACTTTTTAACGCCTCAACAGATTTCAATTAAATTTTAATAACAACCTAATAAGGACCAATGAAAATCGTTACTGCTTCAACAAAACGAAAATTTTTAAAATTTCTTGAAAATACCCCAAAAAATATTGTCTACACTCAAACATTAAAAGAAAAAACATTTGTTTGATGTTCAGTTTTTATTAATGACTACTTCTGTCCTTTGTTTCAAAAACAACACACTAAAATATAAAGACTTTCATTAACATTTAATTTTTAAAGTCTTTTTTTTTGTTCTATAAGTAAAAACTACTGATTATTCCTTAAATTTTTAATGGTGTAAGATTTTTTTTTTTTAAATTGTTGGTATTTTTGAATGAGATATCTTTAGTTTTTAACTACACAAGTAGGTTATTTTTTTGTAGAAATAAAATTCAAAAAATATTTATAGAAATATAAAAACATTTTTGTATTAAGTGACTTTGGCACGATGGGTAGAGTGTCTGGCCAGAATGTAGTTGATTGCGGGATCGATTCCCCAACATTTTATTAAAAATTTTTAAAAAAATATTTCAATAGAATATTGTAAAAAATAACCTACGAAATCATTAATTTTTAATTTTTTCGTAGGTTAGGTTTTTGGAATTTGTTGGAAAAAATAACAGAACTATCATTAATTTTTAATGTTTTCGTAGGTTATTTTTTTCGAATTTGTTGGTAAAAAAGAATGAATAAACCGTAATTTTTTAATGTTTAATGTTATTTATTTTAGAAAATTTTGTGAACAGTAAAAAATAAATGTTGATGTTTGTTAAAACAAATGAATAATTACTTGGACGGCTTTCAGTTGTTTATTCACTGGTTTTAAATGTGTTTTTCATTTGTTTTTGCCTACAAAATATTTTAAGTGTACCGACAAAAGATCAAATTCAGCTGTTTTTTGGATTACTTTAAAAAGTTTTTAAGATTACATAGGCATTTTGGTTGGAGCGGACAGACAAACAGAAGTAAGGACATCGCACTAAAAATATTTTTTTTTACCAACAAATTCAAAAAAAAAAAAAAACCTTCACTCAAAAAATTATGTCATTAACTGGTTGTAGTTTATTTAAAAAGTTTTACGTTTAGTCGTTTTTAAAAGAAAAAATATTTGTTTGATTTTAAGTTTTTATTAATGACTACTTCTGTCCTTTGTTTCAAAAACAACACACTAAAAAATAAAGACTTTCATTAACATTTAATTTTTAAAGTCATTTATTTTTGTTCTGTAAGTAAAAACTACTGATTATTCTTTAAATTTTTAATGATTTGTGTAAGTATTTATTTTTAATTGTTGATATTTTTTAATGAGATATCTTTAGTTTTTACCCACACAAGTAGGTTATTTTTTTGTAGAAATAAAATTCAAAAAATTATTTATAGTAATATAAAAACATGCTTGTATTAAGTGACTTTGGCACTATGGGTAGAGTGTCTGGCGAGAATGTAGTTGATTGCGGGATCGATTCCCCAACATTTTATTAAAAAATTTTAAAAAAATATTTCAGTAGAATATTGTAAAAAATAATCTACGAAATCATTAATTTTTAATGTTTTCGTAGGTTAGGTTTTTGGAATTTGTTGGAAAAAATATCAGAACTATCATTAATTTTTAATGTTTTCGTAGGTTATTTTTTTTTTGAATTTGTTTGTAAAAAAGAATGAATAAACCGTAATTTTTTAATGTTTAATATTATTTATTTTAGAAAATTTTGTCAACAGTAAAAAATAAATGTTGATTATTGTTAAAACAAATGAATAATTACTGGGATGGTTTTCAAATGTTTTATCACTTGTTTTAAATATGTTTTTCATTTGTTTTTGCCTACAAAATATTTTAACTGTACCGACAAAAGAATTCAGCTGTTTTTTGGATTACTTCAAAAAGTTTTTAAGATTACATACACCCAGAAAAGTTTTACAGTAACTATTTTACGGTTATTCAAAAAGTTTTTAGTTAAAGTTATTTTAAACGTTTTATCGTTTGTTTTTCAATGAAAATAAAATATTGAACGATTTATACAGTTGTAAAAACAATAAACTACAAAAGTTACGGAAAAATATTTTTATCAGTTTAATTATTTGTGACTGATTATACCGTAGAATTTTACAGAAGTACGGTTTTTGTAGTTTGTTATTCAAAAAATTTTATTATTACTTCACAAAATAAAAAATTGTAAACAGTTAAAATAACTGAAATATCGTTTGTTTTTACGGAATGTCTAGTCATTTATTAACGTTTAAAAATAACTGAAAAAGTATGTTGTTTTAAACGAAATATAAGTAGTCCGTTTTTTAAAAGGAAAATCGATTGTTTTAAACGTTTTTTCAATTGAATTTACTTACAAAATATTTTAAGTGTAGGCATTTTGGTTGGAGCGGACAGACAAACAGAAGGAAGGACATCGCACTCAAAATATTTTTTTTACCAACAAATTCGAAAAAAATAACCTACACTCAAAAAATTATGTCATTAACTGTTTGTTGTTTATTTAAAAAGTTTTCCGTTTAGTCGTTTTTAAAAGAAAAAACATTTGTTTGATGTTCTGTTTTTATTAATGACTACTTCTGTCCTTTGTTTCAAAAACAACACACTAAAAAATAAAGACTTTCATTAACATTTAATTTTTAAAGTCATTTATTTTTGTTCTTTAAGTAAAAACTACTGAATATTCTTTAAATTTTTAATGATTTGTGTAAGTAATTTTTTTTAATTGTTGATATTTTTTAATGAGATATCTTTAGTTTTTACCCACACAAGTAGGTTATTTTTTTGTAGAAATAAAATTCAAAAAATTATTTATAGTAATATAAAAACATGCTTGTATTAAGTGACTTTGGCACTATGGGTAGAGTGTCTGGCCAGAATGTAGTTGATTGCGGGATCGATTCCCCAATTTTTTTTTAAAAATTTTTAAAAAAATATTTCAATAGAAAATTGTAAAAAATAACCTACGAATCATTAATTTTTAATGTTTTCGTTGGTTATTTTTTTGGAATTTGTTTTAAAAAATAACAGAACTATCATTAATTTTTAATGTTTTAGTAGGTTATTTTTTTTCGAATTTGTTGGTAAAAACGAATGAATAAACCGTAATTTTTTAATGTTATTTATTTTAGAAAATTTTGTGAAGTAAAAAATAAATGTTGATGTTTGTTAAAACAAATGAATAATTACTTGGACGGTTTTCAATTGTTTATTCACTGGTTTTAAATGTGTTTTTCATTTGTTTTTACCTACAAAATATTTTGGGAGTACTGACAAAAGATCAAATTCAGCTGTTTTTTGGATTACTTCAAAAAGTTTTTAAGATTATATAGGCATTTTGGTTGGAGCGGACAGACAAACAGAAGGAAGGACATCGCACTAAAAATATTTTTTTTACCAACAAATTCGAAAAAAATAACCTACGAAAACAATAAAAATTAATGATTGTTGTGCTTTTTTTTTCAACAAATTCAAAAAAAAAAAAATATCTACGAAAACATTAAAAATTAATGATTTCGTATATTAATTTTACAATTTTTATATTGAATTTTATTTTAAAAAAATTTTAATAAAATTTTTAGGTCAGACACTCTACCCATTGTGACACAGTCACTTGATACAAACATGTTTTTACACTTCTATAAATATTTTTTTGAATTTTTTGTCTACAAAAAAATAACCAACACAAGTAGGTAAAAACGAATGACTTCTCTTTAAAAAATGCCAACAATTTAAACAAAAACTAGTAAGAAAATTATAGTCGGTCAAGACCGACCATATAATACCCTACACCAGAGTTTCCGGGAAAATGGGTCCCAAGTTCAAAAATGGACTGATTAGATCTATATTTTGTCAAATCTTTAATAAGTGTAAAAAGCACTCACCAGCAAATTTGAGTGAAATAGGCTTCTTTTTGTTGACAATAAACCGTTTCAACTAAATATCGGGCGAAATTTTCACATGGGACCTAAGTCCAAAAATGGTCCGATGATAATCAGATTTGATAAGGTTATTAAAGTACGCGTTTAACATACACAAACAGAATTTTAATTAAATATTTTCTATTTTCATGAAATTTGAGAGATTTATGTGAAAATCGGGAAGGTGGTTTGTATGGGGGCTACAAGAAGAACTGGTCCGATTTCTTTTAAATTCGGAATGGTGATTTGTGTGGATGAAACATGATTACCTGCCAATTTTCGAAAAGATACCAATTAAAATGCGGTTGTTAGAGTCATTTGAGCCAAAACTAAAGAGGACTTTTGTATGGGGGCTAGGTCTAAATATGGACCGATTTTTTCCAATTTCAATAGGCTTCGTCCTTGGGCCAAAAGAGGCTTAAGTTTCAAATTTCAAGTCAATTGATTACAAATTGCAACCTGTATCGTGTTTACAACGTTTACATGGACAGACAGACAGACGGACGGACATCGCTAAATCGACTCAAAAAGTGATTCTAAGTCGATCGGTATACTTAAAAGTGGGTCTAGGACCAATATTTCGGGTAGTTACAAACATCAGCACAAACTCATTATATCCTGTACCACAGTGTGGCGTAGGGTATAATAACGTAAACAAATCATTAAAAATTAAAGAAAAATCACTTATTTTTACTTACAGAACAAAAATAAATGACTTTAAAAATTGAATGCTAATGAAAGTCTTTATTTTTTATGTTGTTATTTTTGAAACAAAGAACAGAAATAGTCATTTAAAAAAACTAAACAATGAACAAAGGTTTTTTTCTTTTAAAAACGACAAAACGTAAAACTTTTTAAATAAACTACAAACAGTTAATAATATAATTTTTTAAAAAGCGACAGATTGACTTAAATTGATTCAAGATCATGAATGAAATCACTAGGAAATTTAATCTTAATTTTAAAACCCCATTTGTTTGATCACCTCCTGTTTGAATTATAAATTTAACTTATTTTTTGTATAAAAATATTTTTCTTTTTTCCATTCACGTGCTGTTAGTTGACTGAAGTGGAAATCATCATCATCATCATCGTTGTCATCGTCATTTCATTTTTTTTCCTTTTCATATAATACATGAAAAAGTTGACACATTTGTTGCTTTAAAAATTCATATATAATATTTTTTTTATCTCTAGTATAGAGGCTTTTTTTTTGCTATCCAAGACTACACCATATAACCCAACTGTTGCTTTTTGGCTTAGGAAATGAGGGATGGTTGGGAAGGGGATTTCTATTTGGCATCTCATTTAGATGATATATTTTATAGTGATATACTTACATAGAAAATAGAAAAAAGGTTGTGGCAGAAGTTTTTCATTGCATCCGCCGACATGATTTAATGATGGCTACTTGTTTTCAAAACTTTATGTGTTAGGAATTGCAAATTAGTTTTATCATTATACAAAAAATTTTCATTAAATAGTTGATTATATGGCGGGTTTAAAATTTTGTTAAAAGATTTAATTTGAAACCAGATTTGTGGCAGGAATTTTGCAGGCAATTAGTAATGATGAGGTAGGAAATAAGCAAAAAAAAACAGATACCACTAAAAGCGGTAATTGTTAGCACACATATTTTATTGCTGTTAAACGAAAAACACTTTGAAGTGACTTTAATCGTAGTTAAAACAAATATACATGAAAAATAATTCAAAATAATTTTAATACTAAAAAGACTCATATGACCTCATGGAGGCCCCACGTTGGGCGCCACTTTAAACAACAATTTACACTAAAAGCGGTAATTGTTAGCACACATATTTAATTGCTGTTAAACAAAAAACACTTTGAAGTGACTTTAATTGTAGTAAAAACAAATGTACATGAAAAATAATTCAGAATAATTTTAATACTAAAAAGACTCATATGACCTCATGGAGGCCCCACGTTGGGCGCCACTTTAAACAACAATTTAAGTGGGGTTAAAACTTAAAAATATTTTGAGAAGTGAATTATAACACCGTCCGACAGCCAATATTAAACATGAACCGGATTATAGACATCTAAGGGTATAGATCAAATGGAGTAAAACTACATTTACAGTTTTTCATTTTGAGATCCTGTTTCCTCTTAACAAAACTTCAAAGTTTTAAAGAATTACATTTTGTAAATATTTTTTTAATGTTTGTACTTATCCTATGATGCCAATGGTGACGGCAAATGAAAGATGAGGATTTCCCCTAATTTTCCAATTTTTATTTTGCCATATCAGAATAAAGGAATTTGAATAACGTCCTTTGAAAACTAAGTCAAAATATTTTATTAAAAGTTTAGAATGATATTGAAGGATAAAGTTTTGAAATAACGTAACTTACCTCCTTTTTTCTGATATGTAAAAATAATAAAATAGGAAAATTATCCTCCTCTCTCATTTACAATCACTAGTGGCATCCTAGGACCAATACAGATATCAAACAAGTAGAAAAGTTAAATTCGACTTGGCTGAATCTATGAATACCCTCCACAATGCTCTTATTAAGTGATATTAAATTTTCTTACGTGAAAAAATAAAATTTTTGATTAGAAATAATTTATTTTGTGTAAAACAACTTTTTTTTTAGTAATTTTTGAAAAAAAAAGAATTTACCAAATTTTTTTTGAGTGTAAATTTTTTTTCGAGTGTATTTTTTTTTAGTGTAATAATATTTTTGAGTGACAAAAATACGTTGTAAAATATTTTGTGACTTACCAATGTTTTTAAAACATGTTTAACGGGTTTTCAACACGTGAATTTAGGGTGAAACTAATCTGAAATTCACGGTTTTGCTAATAACTTTTGAACCACTAGACTGATTTGGCTCAAATTTGATACAAACCAGGTCAGGGGAACGACAAATATATATGCCAAGTCTTTCCAAAGTTAGCGTATTTTTTATCTCATCAACACACGAAAAACCTTTGCCGAAATTCAGTCTTTTGCTCATAACTTTTGAGCCACTAAACCGATTTCGCTGGATTACAATACCAACCTGACCAGGTAAATGCTCAATATACATGCGAAACTTCAGGAGCCTCCGTAAAGTCTTTCAAATGTTAGCGTGTTTTTAACAGACAGACGGAAGGACGGACATCGCTAAATGGTTTTAAAATCGATCGAGGATCATAAACATATGGGG
Source organism: Pegoplata infirma (assembly GCA_963921195.1). Lineage (NCBI taxonomy): Eukaryota > Metazoa > Arthropoda > Insecta > Diptera > Anthomyiidae > Pegoplata > Pegoplata infirma. The sequence goes on from OY992537.1 coordinate 223,888,845, forward strand.
TCCTAGACCAATATAACGGGGTGTTACAAACGGAATGACAAACTTATATATACCCTCTATCACTAGAAAGGAGGGTATACAAAATATTTTATAAAATTTAATCCTCTAAAATTTTGAAGTACTTTTGAAAGGAAACATGATCACGAAATGAAAAACGGTAAATGCAGTTTTACTCCATATAGTCTCTAGTTTCAAACTTATATTATCCAGTTCGTGTTTAACGAATTTTTTCATTTTTGTCGGACGGTGTAATAGATTAAAGGAAGGGAATTGTGAATAAATGTAGAAATGTTCTTCGGCTCATTAACGAAAACATTCAGTTGGTTTAAATCAAGTAAACCAATTTACTACAAAACAAGTTAAAGAAGAAAAGTGTGAAAAATCATTCAGAATATTTTCAAAACTAAAAAAAAGATTACAAAAAATGTGGGTCCCTAGTTTGGGCGCCATTTGAATGACTTATGTCTTTCAGCTAAAAATAATATTTTTAATTTTTAGTTCTCTTTGTTGGTTTTTAATAAAAACAATTTTTTTACAAACAAAGACAAGGACTCACATCGTCTCATTTAAGGCCCCCAGTTGGGCGCCTTTCAATGAATTGATTTTGAAGAGAATATATAGTTTACACACAAAAAAACCTTGTCAAATTACAAGGAGAAGTCTCTTAATCCCATTTTGCCAATGTTTTTTAACAAACAAATTTGGATTGAAATTTGCATTTTTTTTTGTAATTTTAAAATTTTGTTTGTAATTTTACAATTTTTTTTGTAATTTTACAAATTTCCAAGATAATTTTACAAAAAAAAAAGTCTAGTAAACTTACGAATATTCCTTGTAATTTTTATTGCGCCAAGAAAAACTGTAAATTTACAATTTTATTGGTAAAAAGTTTGTAAAATTACAAAATTATTGGTAAAAAGCTTGTAAAATTACTAGGAATTCTCGTAAAATAGGAGGTAGCTAAATTCTAGTCACAAAACCTCTTTGTAAGTTTTATCGCGTCAGAAATTTACAATTTTATTGGTAAAAAGTTTGTAAAATTACAAGATTACTGGTAAAACCTTGTAAAATTGCTAGGAAATTTTTGTCAAATAGGAGGTAGCAAAAGAAAAACAGTTACAAATTTTTCTTGTAATTTTACAAGGTTCAATCACTACTAAACTAAAATTATAAAATATTTGCGGAAGAAAAATGTTCCAGTTGATGAGTTGGAAATAATAAATTAATATAAAAAACCCACAGCTGCAGATTTTTTTGTTTTGCTTGAGAGCCTCTTAAATATTTTCCCAATTTATTTTGAATCCTTCTAAAATATTTATGTCATCGTTTATTGTATAACTTTAATTCTCTTCTGACATTTTTAATTCGTATTCATTTTCTATGCATTTCAACACTTTAAATTAACTCATCACATTAATCAACACATCAACGTCAAGGGCAGTTATAACACTTTTAAAATTGCATAAATCAAACCACTACTCAAATATGCTGCAAATACAACGTATATACACGTAGATAAGCAGAGTTGGAAAATAATGAGTTTTTTTAAATACACACTTTTTATAATAGGTACTTTTTATAAAAGGTACTTTTTATAAAAGTTACTTTTTATAAAAGGTACTTTTTATAAAAGGTACTTTTAATAGAAGGTACTTTTAATAGAAGGTACTTTTTATAAAAGGTACTTTTTATAAAAGGTACTTTTTATAAAAGGTACTTTTTATAAAAGGTACTTTTTATAAAAGGTACTTTTTAAAAAAGGTACTTTTTAAAAAAGGTACTTTTTATAAAAGGTACTTTTTATAAAAGGTACTTTTTATAAAAGGTACTTTTTATAAAAGGTACTTTTTATAAAAGGTACTTTTTATAAAAGGTACTTTTTATAAAAGGTACTTTTTATAAAAGGTACTTTTTATAAAAGGTACTTTTTATAAAAGGTACTTTTTATAAAAGGTACTTTTTATAAAAGGTACTTTTTATAAAAGGTACTTTTTATAAAAGGTACTTTTTATAAAAGGTACTTTTTATAAAAGGTACTTTTTATAAAAGGTACTTTTTATAAAAGGTACTTTTTATAAAAGGTAACTTTTTATAAAAGGTACTTTTTATAAAAGGTACTTTTTATAAAAGGTACTTTTTATTAAAGGTACTTTTTATAAAAGGTACATTTTAAACCAGGTAGTTTTTTAAAAAGATACTTTTTATTAAAGGTACTTTTTATACAAGGTACTTTTTAAAAAAGGTACTTTTTAAAAAATGTACTTTTTAAAAAAGGTACTTTTTAAAAAAGGTACTTTTTAAGAAAGGTACTTTTTATAAAAGGTACTTTTTATAAAAGGTACGTTTTATTTAGCTGAGCCGAACTTTATCATTAAAGCAAAAAAGAAATACCAATTTTTACAAAAGGTACTTTTTCAAAAAGTAATTTTTATAGAAGGTACTTTTTATAAAAGGTGCTTTTTATAAAAGGTACTTTTTATAAAAGGTACTTTTTATAAAAGGTACTTTTTATAAAAGGTACTTTTTATAAAAGGTACTTTTTATAAAAGGTACTTTTTATAAAAGGTACTTTTTATAAAAGGTACTTTTTATAAAAGGTACTTTTTATAAAATTTACTTTTTATAAAAGGTACTTTTTATAAAAGGTACTTTTTATAAAAGGTACTTTTTATAAAAGGTACTTTTTATAAAAGGTACTTTTTATAAAAGGTACTTTTTATAAAAGGTACTTTTTATAAAAGGTACTTGTTATAAAAGGTACTTTTTATAGAAGGTACTTTTAATAAAAGGTACTTTTTATAAAAGGTACTTTTTATAAAAGGTACATTTTATAAAAGGTACTTTTTATTAAAGGTACTTTTTATCAAAGGTACTATTTATAAAAGGTACTTTTTATTAAGGGTACTTTTTATAAAAGGTATTTTTTATAAAAGGTACTTTTTATAAAAGGTAGTTTTTATAAAAGGTACTTTTTATAAAAGTTACTTTTTATCAAATATTATTTTTTTAAAAGGTACTTTTTATCAAATGTTCTTTTTTTAAAAGGCACTTTTTAAAAAATGTACTTTTTATTAAAGGCACTTTTAAAAAAAAGGTAATTTTTATAAAAGGTACTTTTTAAAAAAGGTACTTTTTAAAAAAGGTACTTTTTAATAAATAACTTTTTTAGGCCGATATAACTTTTCCCGGTAAGCAGAACCCCAGCCGATCATTTGTCTCACAGTGTATTGTTCTTTTTACAGACGGACAAACGATCATCACAAGAATGTAAAAAACGGTTTTAAAGTTTGGTTTTGCTTTCCAAGGGGAACCTCCCCCTGTTCCGATCTTACACATTTTCGATCCTTACCCACCTCAGATCAAAAGAAATGTTTGTGGAGAACTTCAAGAATCCAGCTATGTTAGTTTGAACTGCATCGTGTATTCCACCGACCGACGGACATTTCTAGAATGTCTTAGAATCGATCCAGGATCAATAATATATATGCCTTTTGGGGTCCTAGACCGATACTTTGATACATTAGACATGGAAAGATAAAGCGAGCTTACCTACATGCTCGGTTGAAGAACATTAAAATCAATAAAAATCTCGTGGTTCAGAGATTGGTTTAGTTCTTCCAGGAAAAACTTTTGTCACACCAAATCACATTTTATTTATTCTGCACTTAACCATTTGAAATATTTTTGGCAAACTTCTTTTATTTTGGACTACATCATGCTTTCCACAGACGGAAGAACGATCATCATAATAATGTGTAAGAATCACCGGTAGATCGATACGTTACACACGGAGTATAACCTTCATACTGTATTTAGAAGATACAACCACATAAGTTCAAATACATTTTAAACTGATAATAATAACACCGTTTATTTGGCGCCCAATGTAGGGCCAAGTGTTAAACTAGTGCACTAAGTCAATTATTGCACCGACTGTATGCTGTTGTTGGAGGGTAGAGAATCATAAAATTTAATTAATTTTGAGCTGATAATAATCACGGCGTTTATTTGGCGCCCAACGTGGGGCCAATTGTAAAACTATTTCACCAAGGCAATTATTGCACAAACTACTAAAAGTTTACAACATTTAATCGAAGTTATAATCAAATACATTTGAACCTGAAAATTATCACAGGTAATTTGGCGCCCATCGTGGGGCCGATTGGAAAACTTGTGGGGCCGGTTGAAAAACTTGTGCTTTTTAAATACAAAAGAAATCAGTAAAATAGTTTTTTTCAAGAAAAATCATTTGTTTCTTCAAGTACTTTAGTTCTTACTACTTTACTAGTTTACAAACTGCCTTAAAAAGCGAATAGTATGTAAAGGGTACTTTCCACTATTACACTTTTCCATTATACACATCAAAATTTACCAACTTCCTAAAGATTTTTGGATTCTTTTTTGATTGAAACCTAGTCGTATCTAATTAGTGAACAATTTCTGGCCAAATTTTTTAAAAAAATATTTCGCTAACATGGTGAAATTACGCTTGTATAATGGAAATGTGTGATAGTGAAAAGTACCCTTAATTTTTTACTTTTTTTCATTTTAAACTCATTTCATCCTTTAAAAACTCTGCAATCAAATCAAAATAAGTCCGCACTTTGAGGCTAAAACAGCATGATGTAAGTTTTATTTTTGTGTTAAACCAAAAAAAACTAAAAAAACTTTAACTGACTGACTGACATTTATTTTACATTACGAGCTCTTTAGAACAAGTATGATGACCACTTTTATGTCAATTATAACTATTTTACTATGCAGCTCACATTTATAGAAGAAAAAATTAAAAAATGTTTTTAAAAGAAGAAAACTTCTTCAGACAAAGTTTTTTTTTTATATTTTTCAAGGTATGTTGCTAATTTAACTAAACTTCATTTTCAGATAAATGATTTTCAGTTTCTGGTTTTGACGCAAATTGAAGAAGACGAATAGTTAAGTAAAGATGTGAGTGAAGTCTAGTGTATTTTTGAACACGCAATGAATTATAATAAAAAGAAGAAATGAATATTTGTTGAGAAAAAAAAAATAGTTACATAATTATTAAGACTAGAAAATAAACATTAACCTCATGAGGAGACCTCAGAAAGCAAGAAGAAATTTTACTGCACTTCCACTCTAAAAAGCTTTGAAAGAAGTTAACCACACGTTTTAAGAAGTTAACCACACGTTTTAAGAAGTTAACCACACTTCTCGGTATCGGGAAGAAATATCCGAAGTCAAAATATTGAGTCTTTAAACATTTGCCAAGAAATCCTGGGGACTATTGGCGCTATCCCGTCAAATGAATTATTGTTAAAAACTGGCAACGGTAAGTATTGTAACTGCTCTATACATACTCTCTTAGCAAACACAGTTGCCCTCAATATTTCCATTTTATTTTAAACCGAAGTGTCATGGAAACCATACGTTTAGGTATCTAGAAGTAATATCAGAAGACTTCAAAGTTTCGAAAAGAAAGCCTGGGGACTTCAGGCACTATCACGTCAAAATGAATAACACTACTAAACATCGAAATGGACGTGACCTTATACACTTGATTACAATAGTTCTTCTGTTCAAAAATCCGATCTCCAAACTTTTCCATCAAATCAGGTTTTTGAGAAAATTGAGGTCAATGTTCCATAAAATCGCTGTTTTGGGCATTTTTGGAACCTTATAGCGGATGAACCCGATGTGATGGCAACTTCAAAATAATTCAAGGGTAAAGCTCAAACATTACTCTTTAAGATGCAAAACTCATTTGGTCAGTCGCCTTAATCCTTTGGCCACCAATTGTCTTTTAATGATGTCTTATCAAAAAAAACCCTTGCTGAAATTCAGTCTTTTGATCATAACTTTTGAACCACTGAACTGATTTCGCTGGATTGCAATACCAACCTGACTAGGACTTCAGGTTGCCTCCGTAAGGTCTTTCAAAAGTTAGCGTGTTTTCAACAGACAGACAGACGGACGGACATCGCTAGATCGTCTTAAAATCGATCGAGGATCATGACTATATAAACTTTATGGGGTCCTAGACCAATATTTCGAGGTATTACAAACGGAATGAGGTTAGGTTAGGTTTTAGGTTAGGTTGTAAGTGGCTGCTGAAGTTTTACGTCAACACACGTAGACTCTAAGGTCCATTGTGATACTACGAGACCGTAATAGGTTTACCTACTAGTCCCTGTCGCTAAGCCAGTTTGAGCTTCAGGAGCCTCCGTAAGGTCAGGAGCCTCCGTAAGGTCAGGAGCCTCCGTAAGGTCTTTCAAAAGTGACAGACAGACGGACGGACATCGCTAGATTGTCTTAAAATCGATCGAGGATCATGACTATATATACTTTATGGGGTCCTAGACCAATATTTCGAGGTATTACAAACGGAATGAGGTTAGGTTAGGTTGTAAGTGGCTGCTAACGTTTTACGTCAACACACGTAGACTCTGAGTCCATTGTGATACCACGGGACCGTAATAGGTTTCCATACTAGTCCCTGTCGCTAAACCAGTTTGAGCTTATTATGAAACTCCTTAAGGGCCCATCAGATGACAGACAAATCTTAAAATTTGTCTTCCCACCGCGCATTTTTTTTCTGAAAATATTTGCGAACACACATCTGAACACATACTATTATTGACGCCATTTTCATTCGGTCGTTAGACAAATTGTAAGATTTGTCTGTCGTCTGTTTGGTGCTTTAGATATTGAATTTTGACATCCGACAAATCAGGAAGATCGTACAGCTCCCTAGATCCCTGTGAAGCAAGTCTCTGACCAGAAGGTGCCGGGCAATGGCAGATGAAGTGTTTGATTGTTTCCAACTCCTCTTTATCCATGTAGCTCCGGCAAAAATCATTCGACGGCACATTTAACCGCTCTTTGTCCTTCCCTATAAGACAGTGTCCGGTAATTATGGCAACCACCGTCGAAATCTCTCCTCTTGGAAACGATATCCGCTCACTTGTGAGCTTTTGATTAAGGGAAGGCCAAATCTGTCGTGTTGTCTCACAGGTCCATCCATTTGACCATCTTTGATTAGTCTCCATCGCGGAACAAAGCCGTAGGTTTTGCTTGTAAGTTTCTAGAGGCATACCAACACATTCCAATTATGTTGGAATCTGTGAGTTAGTTTCCAGTCTTGCAAGCTCATCGGCTTTGCAATTCCCTGGAATGTCTATATGCCCTGGGACCCATATGAGTCGTATGTCAAACTGCTGGGCAATCTCATTTAAAGACGTGCGGCAGTTAAGGGCAGAATTTTTTTCCCTCCCAGCTGGAGTTTGACACAATTTTTCCTAAACACATATGACGGGTCTTCTAAACAACTTAACATTACAGTTGTTTCTTTTGTTGCTGCTTGTTGTTCGTTTAAGGCTATATTATGTATGTTTTAGCTGGTTTTTATCATTTGAACCAAAATTCGCAATAATATATTTTTTATGGCTTGTTTGTGTATTTGGCGCCCAACGTGGGGCCAATCGAAAAACTTGTGGGCTTAAACTATTGATGGAGGATATAAAAACATAAAATCTAATGCATTTTGAACTGAAATTAATCACACCGTCTTTTTGGCGCCCAACGTGGGGCCAATTGAAAAACTTGTAATTGGGTGGATTAAACTATGGTCGGTTGCGACAACATCAAAATAGAGGTTGGAATATTATCGGTTGTGATTGCAGATCTGTGAGTGCAGAGCCAAATAAACCTAACCTAATTAGAATTTCTTCAAAACTAAGCAGAATTTATTCAGACATAACTACGATAAATGCATATTCCATTTGTAATATTTTAACATGATAAGGTTTTTAGGCTGGTCTCTAAAAAAAAATAAGAATTACTGTTTTCATTGTATTAAAACTAAAATTTTTTGTAACTTGGGTTTGTAACTTGGATAATAATTCACCTTGTGGTGAATAAAAAACTATTCACCAGCTGGTGAATAAAATGTAACATAATTATTTTCCATCATTTTTTTCATCAATATTTTTTCATCAATATTTTTTTTCATCAATATTTTATTTCATCAATCCGTCTCAAAAATTTTAGGATTTTCGTACTTTATTGGAAAAATATTTTAAAACTTTCAAAACAAGATTCTGGTCAACTGATGCGATATAAACGGTATGACAATGTAAGAATACCCCCTATTGCGGTTGAAGGTCAAAAAACATAAAATAGAATTTATTTTGAAATATAAAAAAAACACACCGTTAATATGGCGCCCAACGTAAGGTCCAAGGGAAACTTGCGCGCTACGACAATTATTAAATCATCTGTTGGCAGTTTGCACTCAAACTATGCTTGAAGGGTATAAAAACATAAAATCGAATGCATTTTAAAATGACATTAATTACCCCGCTATTTGGCGCCCAACGTGGGGCCAATAGAAAAACTTGTGTACGGGTGTCTTTAACTATGGTTGAAGGATATAAAAACACAAAATCGAATGCATTTTGAACAGGAATTAAAGAAACCGTCAATTTGGCGCCCAACGTGGGGCCAATTGAAAAACTTGTAAGTGGGTGACTTAAAATATGGTCGGTAACATGATTTGTTATGTGGGTGCAGAGCCAGATAAATCTAACCTAAGCAGAATATCTTCAACTCTAAGCAGAATTTCTTCAGACCTTACTACGATAATGTCACATTTTCTTTGTGCTATTTTTTAGTCCCCATCATCGTCGTTTAAGGGTTAATCAATGCAGTTATTTAATTATGCTCCTTCTTTACGCATAATATCTGTCAATCATTTCATATCTGTTGTTTTTTTTATAAAACCAAAACATTTATCTCTTAGACACCATTTGGTACATCTCCCTCCCAGCTGGAGTTTGACACAATTTTTCCTAAACACATATGACGGGTCTTCTAAACAACTTAACATTACTGTTGTTTCTTTTGTTGCTGCTTGTTGTTCGTTTAAGGCTATATTATGTATGTTTTAGCTGGTTTTTATCATTTGAGCCAAAATTCACAATAATATATTTTTTATGGCTAGTTTGTGGAACTAACAATATATTGTTGTATCATGGGAGTATGGCCATATCTGAAGTGTTTGCTTTGGTTGGTTCGAAATAGCAGGCAACAGGCACTACAACTGACTTAACAATACCAAAAATTATCTTTGAAAACAACAATACAACATGTTTGATATGAATTCTCTTTATATGGGTTTTCTTACTATTGCCATTATATTATTTTGTGGATACTGGAATTATTGTTGTAGTTTAGGTTGCCTGTTGCTTTATTACATGCAATAATGATAGCGGTAATTGTGTTTTTGTTTTGTGAGCATACTCCATATACAGTTATGTAAAGCCTGGGAGGCCTGGCTGGTAATTTTGTGAGGCTTTTTATTAAATTTCTGGGGATTGGAAGTGATAATGATGAGAATAGATACAATACCAAAATGTTTGATAATATTTGAAAAAGGGCCATTTATTAAAGGAAAATGTTTTGTAAATTATTTGAACGAAATCATTAAATATGATTTTAATTATTAAATATGATTTTAATATTAAATTTGACTGTGCTGAATCTGTTATACGCTCCCATGCGTAAAAAAGTGTTAAATTTTTTTTCACGAGCGTTTAACGAAGGGGCCGCTGAGTTAGAATAACTAATAAGGGAAGTATCTCAACCCTAATGAACCGACTTGCCTTAAACTTGAAATATATATAAAAGAGACAATTATAAGTTTGGGGTGTCTCGGCTAATCGGCCAAATTCAAAAAATGGCGAAAAAATTGTTTTTTATTTTTTTTTTTTTATTTTTCAGCCATTTCTTATTAAGAAACTATATGATGTTTATATATGAGAAAAAAGATTTTTTTAATACCTATCCAACGGTGGCATAACCTTGTAAAAATTTTGACCTTCGTTAAATATTTTTTTCCATGAAAATGTTTAAATTTTTGGGGGTATTTATATGAAGACATAGACCTACGATATCCATATGAATACAAAATAATCTTTATTAAATTTGAGTCGACGCGTATTTTTGCTCTAGACGATATTCCTGTTAGTTCGGGAGTTATTGAAATTTTTCCGAAGGTCCACATTGTTTCATAAGGGGACAACGTAATTTAAAACAAGTAATAAAGTTAAATTCGGCCTTGCCGAATGTAGTGATACCCTCCACAATTTCAAAACGATTATTGCAAAAAAACTTTATTTAAAAGGAAATTACTTTTGAAAAAAAAAAAAATTTTTGAAAAAAAAAAAATTCCGCGAATAAAAATTTTGGTAAAAAAAAATCCGCGATTTTTTCTTTTTTTGTCAAAAAATATGTTCGTGCTTGTTTAAATACCATTTGGTGCTCAATTATGTTCACATATGTTAACCAGAAGCCGAATTAAAGCATTTTGTATTTTTAGGTTATGTTGAATGTACTGAAATTTTTGAGGTGTGCTTACATTTTCGTTCATAACTTTTGAACCGCTGAACCGATATCGCTCAAATGCAATACCAAACTTCTCGGGAGAACTTCCAATAAATATGTTAAGTTTTAGTCATCTATGTGCAATATTTTGTCCGTGATAGCATTTTCCACAGAACGACAGACAGACAGACGGACATCGCTAGAATGTCTTAAAATCGTTCGAGCATCATGAATATATATACTTTATGGGGTCCTAGACCGATATTTCGATGAGTTACAAACGGAATGACAAACTTATATATATCCTCTATCACTAACAATAAGTGGAGGGTATGAAAAAAAAAAATATGGCCGATAAGCCGAGACACCCCATCCTTAAAATCGTCTTTTTTATAAAGTTTCAGGTAAATCCGTTTATAAGGGTTAAAAAATTAGAAAAAAATATCAGAAAATAAACTTTTGCATAAGGCCGCTTTTTGGCGATCTTACTCTTTTATATTCTCCACTCTAGTTATAAAGCAATGGTTCCCAACCTTTGATTCTCGCCCCACTGGGGGGCAATTTGAATGCTTCAGGGGGGCAACGAGCAAATTTTACATATTTTTTTGTTAAATAAACTAAAAAAACATAATTTTAGTTAAATTATTAAGTTGATTGTTGAAAACTTTTTCTAAAAACTTTGTTTAAATGATGATTTTAACAAAAAGTTTGCTTAACTACAAGTAAATTTTGAATTTTAAAACAAATTTGAAAAATTTACAAATTTTTCTTAAGTGTAGGGGGGACATTGTAGTTTTTTTAAACTTAAAAGTGGGGCACGGCGCAAAAAAGGTTAGGAACCATTGTTATAAAGGGTATAAATAAGTTCGTCATTCCGTATGTAACACATCGAGTTATTGGTCTTGGACTCCTTTAAGTATATGGGGCATTCCATGAGAAATCGGACACTTTGAATAATTTTTTTTTAGATTTTTCCAATTTGTTGACAGTTTTTAGTACCCTTCGAAAACTCCTTCGTGGTAAATTTTCAGATTTTTTTGATGACCCGTTCAAAACATATCGAATTTTTAAAAATTGGTAGTTTGTTCCTTTACTCAAACTTCTTTTACTCATAACTTCTTCAATAATGGTCTAAATCAGGGATGGAAAAGTTAGTACTTTAGTACTTTTTTCAGTACTTTTTCACTCTCAAAAATACCGTAGTACCCCCGCGACTGATTTAGTACCTTTTATATACCAGACGATTTCATACATTTTTCAACCAAAATCCAATAAATCGACCGATTTTCATTGGAAAAATGTTTCAAAAGCTTCAAATAAATGAAATTTTTAATTTTAGCCAACCTTTATTGAAGTTTTCTCTAAAAAATAAATAAACGAATAAGGAGGATGTCATCAATTTAAGAACTTTTATATTGAATTATACCTAGTTTCTTCTTATTTGTCGCAGACGAACGACGTTTGTCGTACCGAAACTGGACTTTAATTTTTTTAGTACCGTCGAGGACGAAAAAGTACTTTTTTGGTTGAGCTCCAGTACCATTTCAAAATTCCGATTTTCCATCCCTGGTCTAAATTGCAAATTATGCTTTTCATTTTTTTTTGTTTTTTTACGTACTTTAAAAGTAAAATCCCAAAAATTTCTTAAAAGTGCTCTGGTATGCGATTTTTAAGTTTAAATCTCATTTTTGAAAATGTTTGTACTCTTCGATTTTTTTGAAATTTTTTTGTGTAAAACTTGTATTGATTCTAAAAACTGTTTGCCCAGTAGGATCGTGGGATAACGATTATTACTATTTTTTTAAAATTTTTTTAAAAAAACTTTATTGTAATTTTCCAATCTTAAAATCATTTCTACTGCTCCAATGGTGCTTCATAGAGGGGCCATTTATAAGACCGACCCCCACTAATTTTTACGTCTTAACATTTCTTTGGAACAAACTAATACCCTATCTCCAATTTCTAAGGGGTCTCCCACACAAAACGACATTTTTTTTAAATTTGCTCCAACCGCTCTAACTGTCCTAAGAGTGCCCTTAGAGCAACAAAATGTATGACCGACCCACAATATTTTTTTAGTCCAAACATTTTCTCTGAACACACCTACCCTCTATCTTTAACTATTAAGGCCGTACCCATACAATTTTTTTTACTTTTTGTAAATTTGTTTTATATAATCAACTTCTACTGGTCCAATGGTGCGTCCGAGAGGGGCAATAATTCACCTCATGGTGAATAAAAAAATATTTACCAGCTGGTGCATTAAACGTAACCAGGGATGTTAAAGTTGGTACAATTGTACTTTTTTTGGTACATTTTGACTTCCAAAAGTACCATGGTACTACCACGACTCATTTGGTACAATTTAAAAATTTTAAATTTTTTTTTAACTCATCGAAAAAAGGACTCTATCTTTTAATGCTATGCCGATTTCCACCGTTAATGAAACTTTTTTTAGTTTTTAGCTCTTATTTTAAAACAGTTTAAAGTAGTTTTTAAAATCAAATTTCTATAAACAACCCAGGTAGAAAAATACATCCGTAAAAACGCTTTTAAAGCGCTCTGCACAGACCATACGGAAAACCATCCTCAGAGCGCTTTCAGATAATCCTAATGATAACACCGTTAAACGGTTTATATAAAGCGTTTTTAAAGCCATTTATAATAGTGATTTGAGAACGCTTCGTTAAAGCATTATTAAAGCGTTAAAAAGCAAAAAATATAGCAATTTTAAAATTTTTGTAAACTTTGTCGTACTGGACGAGATAAAGTTCGCAAGAAAATGTAATATTGCAACAAAATTTTAATAACATATCTGATGACATAACTTTAGAGTTTCAGAGGAAATCTTTCGTTTTAATGGATATTGAAAAATGGAAAATTAGATATTTTTGTTATATGTATGGTTGAGCAATTATTCTTAAAAATGTAGTGGATTTTAAGCAGTACAGGCACTTTAAATTCTTTATACAGTGTGTCGTATTTTTCCATCCAGAAAAATAGATTTAAAAAGCGGTTAATGCGAAGACAATTTTAAGAAAATTATAAGAAACAAACAATGAATTTTCACAAACTTATTCACATCGCAGATGATGTAGCTAATATGGAAGCTACAATATCTCAGTTTTCTGACTTCGATTTTGAAACCAGTTTCTTAAAATCAATTGCAAATGCTTCATACAAATTCTCAAAATAAAACGCCATTGGCAGTATACCCACTCTACAAGAATAGAATGGAATCCAATGCAACAAAATTGGTGTTTTCTTATGTCTGCCTCTTATCCTGATAACGCATGCCCAATTTGAAATACAAAAACTATGACTGTAAATCAAATTTTTATCACAAAGTGATCCAAACACAGATCTGATAGTATTTTTTTGAAAGGCAATATCTTCAATGAAATGAACAAATTTTTATAACCCAATTTCATCAATAGATATAGGACTGTATAATGTTGAAAATACTTTGTAATGGTAAAATTATGATAGCAATTTTGACAGTTCTTAATATTTGAATGGCAGTGAAATAAAAATTTTAGTGAAAATTGTAATTGTAAAGTTAAGGGTAATATTTCTAAATTTTGTAACTAAACAATTGCTATAACTCGTTTATGTAATGATTGTATTACTTAAGCTTATTTAAAATAAGAAAATGCATGATTTTTTTATGGAAAAATCATGAATTGCAAAGTACTGCAAAAACGGTATTTTAAAACGGTTTTAGTCGTTTAAAACCATATTTTACAGGTTGTGTAAAATAAAAATTATTTTTAAAAAAATCATAGGTTTAGTTAAAAAGTATTCTCAAAACGCTTTTGCGAATTGTTCGAAAAGCGTTATGAAGTTATGCTTTAAAATTGAGTTATTTTTGATAAGTCTTGATTTTATTTTATAACCATCATGAATTTCTACTTGGTGGTGTTTTGAAAACGCTTTTTCTTATTACCGTCATGAATTTCTACTTAAGAGTGCTTTAAAGACGCTTTATTTTTATAACCGTCATGAATTTCTACTTGGGAAGTTAATTGTAAAACTTTTTTTAGAAAAATTCCAGATGTTAAACGCTTGTTTTTATAGATAGAAAAAGTTTCAGAATTTAACACTTTCTAGCAAAACTAAATGGAGATTTTGGCAGCACAGCTTTGTACAACATTTCAAAGCGCATACCAAGTAAGGGGAACAATTTTTAATTTTTTGCTAACATTTTTTTTTAACTCCAATTAGCGCTGAAAAGACACATGATTTCACTGCGTCTTAAGAGCGCTTTTTTCAGTGCTACTAACTAGCGCACTAAACTGTGACATTGCCTTGGGGAATCATGCATGAATTCAGCTGGTTTGGATGGATAAGCTGCTGCCGGTTCAGCAAATTTATGCTGGGTTGATAAAATCTTACTAACTTTTATCAAAGAAAAACTCTCAAAATTTTTCACAGAAATCTGAGTCATTTATCTGTAGACAAAAACTGAAATTATTTATACAGAAAAAGTAAAATAGTATTATTTACAGATTCTGAGACATTTTATCTTGATGAGAAGTCCCAGATCTTGATACATTTTTAGTGTTCACACACTCAGATACATTTTTCATGTTCATACGCTCTGTTACATTTTCCCGTCGAAAAATTCTAGAATTCTGCGAAGTTTTCATATAAATAAAGAATAGGACAAAGATACATTTTTCTGCATACTAAATTTCAAGAAAGTATTAAAAAACGACCCTGACAAAATCTTTTTTGTTTTTGCATTTTGGAGGATACAAAAAATTTGGCATTACCGAGTTTAACACTCTCGTTTTTAGTTAAGTTTTTAAAAATAAAAAAATGGTACCGTGAGGGTCCAAAAAGTACAATTTTTTTTGAAAGTTGGTACAAAATTGAAAACCTCATTTAACATCCCTGAACGTAACATAATTATTTTTAATCAATATTTTATTTATCAATATTTTTTTGTCATATTTTTTTTTGATGAATATTTTTTTATAAATATTTTTTTGAGCAATATTTTTTGTCAATATTTTATATTTTATTTATCAATATTTTTTATTCATAAATTTTTTTTGATGAATATTTGTTTGATCAATATTTTTTCTTCATCAATATTTTTTTTCGTCCATGTTTCTTTTCATCAATATTTTTTCATAAATTTTTTTACATCAAATATTTTTTTTTTGTTCAATAATCTGTTTTCATTAAAAACATTTTTTCACCAAAAACTTTTTTCTCGTAATCCCATTTTACCAATATTTGACCGTTTTCCTCGGTTTTTAACAAATAATTTTCGATCGAAATTCAAATTTTTTTTGTAATTTTACAAGTATTCTTGTAATTTTACGAATTTCCAAGATGTTTTATAAAAAAAATCTAGTAAATTTACGAGAATTTCTTGTAAGTTTTAAAAATCTTGTAAAATTACAAAAAAGCTCGAAATTTTTACTAAGAATTCTCGTAAAATAGGAGGAAGCAAAAAGTCTAGTAAAGTCACGAAACCTCCTTGTAAGTTTTATCGCGTCAAAAAAATGGTAAATTTACATTTTTTTGGTAAAAAGCTTGTAAAATTACAAAATTATTGGTAAAAAGCTTGTAAAATAACAAGGAACTCTTTTCAAATAGGAGGTAGCAAAAGAAAAAATGTTACAAACTTTTCTTGTAATTTTACAAGGTTTTGTTTTTGAGTATGTTTCATGCACATCTATTCATAAGGGGTGAGTTACTCCTTGTTAGTTGTTTTTTACAAACATTTTTTAAAACAAACTGTTAAAATTTTTTGCTAACTGTATTTTCCATATAGTTTTCTTCAATTCCATATTTCCCTTTAGCAAACAAAACACAACCAGTTTAGCTGGAAATCGCACAAGTTTTATAGGAAATCAAACACGTTAAAACATGTTGCAGCATGTTAGAGCATGATTGTAATTATCAAAACCCAAAAAGTGGGTGGCTTGTTATATGCAACAGTTAATTTTTGCACAAAATTGAAATAATTTTTCAAATGTTAACAACAGTTGTAGATGAGTGGCGGGTAAATATGGTAACGAATTTGTAAAACGCATGGTAAAAAATGGTTGTAGTTAATAATTTTAGTAAATAACACTTTTGGGAAATATATATTAAAAAAAAAAAATAAAATGTTTTCTAAAAATATTTTATACAACGAAAATTTTTCGAAAAATAAAAAAAGAGCCCAATTGGTGATTTTGTTGGCTTAACTATAGCAACTCTGGGGCTAATTTTTGGAGGCAATAGCTTTCGAAGTTCTAGTCGAAAGTTCGATTTCTAAATTAAAATTTATTATTAAACAAATATTTTTGTAAAAAGTCCTGTGTAGGAAATTTATCAAGCTTTAATTTAAGCTTAAGCCGTCCAGATTGTGTAATTATTAAATGTGCCACGAGGGTTGAAATGGAAACTGAAATTATTGAAAGACCTTTTTTTTAGAAAATTTCTTAAAAATATTTTAAGTGGATTTCTTCAAGCTCAAACATGAAAAAATCAAAATAAATTAATTTGCCAACATTTATCGCGATCACTTTAATACGTGGCGCCCTTCGATAAAAGTTTTGGAGTTTTAGAAAATTTTGACCAAAATTTTGAATTTTTGAAAATTGAAAACTGATAAAAATATTTTGAGAACATATTTTTATACCCTACACTTAGTGATAGAGGGTATTTATAAGTTTGTCATTCCGTTTGTGATCCATGATCCCCGATCGATTTTAAGTCATTTTAGCGATGTTTGTCTAACCGTCTGTCTTAGAGTTTGCAAAACGATTAAAATCGTAATCGTAGTCGCGATTAATCGCACTAATTATCGTAATCGACCAAAAAACCGTGCAATTACGATTAATTATTTTCTATGAAAAACACTGTTTTTATAACGATTTTAAAATATTTGTAATCTTGACCCAAGTTTATTTTAATTTGTTTGCAATTTTTCTTCCTTTTTTCTCGTAATTTATTCAAATTGAAAATAAAATTTAAATTCTGATCTTAGAAACCCCTAATTTTTGTTTAAAAACCCACGTCATTTTTGTTTAAAAAACACTTTAGATGGGTTTGGACAAAAAATTCGAACAAAAAAATTTTGTCAAAACATGAAATTTTTCAAACTCTGAACGCTGGTTGCTGGAAACAAGAATTACTATTTTCATTTTCTTAACACCAAAAATTTTAATAACTTGGGTTTGTAACTTGGATAATAATTCACCTCGTGGTGAATAAACCCGTTTTTCACCAGCTGGTGAATAAATAGTAACATAATTATTTTTCAACAAAAAAAAATTTTTTTTTTTCATCAAATTTTTTTTTTTTCAATTTTTTTCCATCAATTTTTTTTTCCATCAAATTTTTTTTATACCCTCCAGTGATAGAGGGTATATATAAGTTTGTCATTCCGTTTGTAACACCTCGAAATATTGGTCTAGGACTTCATAAAATATATATATTCATGATCCTAGGTCGATTTTAAGACGATCTAGAGATGTCCGTCCGTCTGTCCGTCTGTCTGTCTGTTGAAAACACGCTAACTTTTGAAAGACTTTACGGAGGCTCCTGAAGTTAAGCATATATGTTGGGCATTTACCTGTTCAGGTTGGTATTGCAATCCAGCGAAATCGGCCCAGTGGTTCAAAAGTTATAAGCAAATGAGTGAATTTCGGCGGGGGGTTTTCTGAAATTTACGAGATAAAACACACGATTACTTTCGAACGGCATTTCTGAGGTTGCTGAAGTACGGCACATATAACTGCCATTCCTCTGGTCCGGTTCATTTTAAATTTCAGCCAATTCGGTACAGTGGTTCAAAAGTTATTAGCAAAACCGTAAATTTCAGATTAGTTTCACCTTAAATTTACGTGTTGAAAACCCGTTAAAAATGTTTTAAAAACATTTATAAGTCACAAAAATATTTTACAAGGTATTTTTGTCACTCAAAAATATTTTTACACTAAAACAAAAAAAAAATACACTCAAAAAAAAAATTTACACTCAAAAAAATAGTAAATTATTTTTTTTTTTTTTTTCAAAAATTACTAAAAAAAAGTTTATTTACACAAAATAAATTTCTAACCAAAAATGTTATTATTTTCACGTTAGAAAACTTACTATCACTTACAAAGGGCATTGTGGAGGGTATTCATAGATTCGGCCAAGTCGAATTTAACTTTTCTACATGTTTTTCATCAATTTTTTTTTTATACCCTCCACTTAGTGATAGAGGGTATATATAAGTTTGTCATTCCGTTTGTAACTCATTCTAGACATTCGGACATTCTAGCGATGTCCGTCTGTCCGTCTGTCCGTCTGTCCGTCTGTCCGTCTGTCCGTCTGTCCGTCTGTCCGTCTGTCTGTCTGTCTGTGGAAAATGCTGTCGCGGACAAAATATTGCACAGAGATGACTAAAACTTAACATATTTATTGGAAGTTCTCCCGAGAAGTTTGGTGTTGCATTTGAGCGATATCGGTTCAGCGGTTCGAAAGTTATGAACGAAAATGTAAGCACACCTCAACAATTTCAGTACATTCAACATAACCTAAAAATACAAAATGCTTTAATTCGGCTTCTGGTTGACATATGTGAACATAATTGAACACCAAATGGTATTAAAACAGGTACGAACATATTTTTTGACAAAAAAAGAAAAAAATCGCGGATTTTTTTTACCAAAATTTTTTTTTCGCGGAAATTTTTTTTTCAAAAAAATTTTTTTTTTTCAAAAGTAATTTCCTTTTAAATAAAGTTTTTTGCAATAATCTTTTTGAAATTGTGGAGGGTATTACTACATTCGGCAAGGCCGAATTTAACTTTTTTACTTGTTTTTTTATAATTTTTTTTCAAATTTTTTTTTCATCAAAAATTTTTTTTTTTCATCAACATTTTTTTTTCATAAATTTTTTTGTTTATTTTCATCAAATTTTTTTTCATTAATTTTTTTTCATCAAATTTTTTTTTTCATCAAATTTTTTTTTTTATCAATTTTTTTTATCAAATTTGTTTCCATCAATTTTTTTTATCAAATTTTTAATTATCAATTTTTTTCTCACCAAAAAAAATTTTTTTTTCATCAATTTTTATACCCTCCAACCACAGTATGGGGGTATACTCACTTTGTCATTCCGTGTGTAACGCATCGAAATATCGGTCTAGGACCCCATAAAGTATATATTTTATTGATCAGTGATCGATTCTAAGATATTCTAGCGATGTCCGTCCGTACGTCCGTCCGTCCGTCCGTCCGTCCGTCCGTCTGTCCGTCTGTAGAAGACACGATACAGTCCAAAATAAAAGAGCTAGACTTCCGAAGTTTGTCACGAATATGTCTTATATTCCTAGGCAGGTTAAGTTCGGAGTTGGGCAAAATCTGACCAAGGGGGAAAAAGTTCCCCCTCGGAGAACTAAACCAACCTAAGAAAAAACGCATTTTTTCCAGGGTTTTTTGTACTTTTGCTAAGCAAATGCAACTTTCTTATCTCAGAAGAAGTTCAAAATCGCAAGGGGGATGTGCCCCCTAACGTCATCCACCGACCCCCCCCCCCCCCCAAAAAAAAAAAACGCCCCTGATTTTTATTTTTTTTACATTTTGGAGGGTATAAAAGATTCGGCACAGCCGAATGTAACACTCTCACTTGTTTTACATCAAAAAGTTTTTCTTTTCATCAAAAAAATTCATCGAAAACTTTAATGGGTTCATTAAATTTTTTTAAACATAATTTTGTTTTTCTTGAAAAAAAAATCATTTTTTTTTTTACCAAAACTACTTTTTCACCAAGTCTAAGCTTTTCGCATACAAATTTTCCATTTGTTTATCAAATGTACATAAAACAAGTGAGAGTGGTATACTCTTTGGTGCTGAATCTTTTATACTCTCCAAAATGTAAAAACACTTTTTTGCACTCACTTACGAAATGTACAGTTCTTTTGGTTTTTTAATGGGATCCTCGACTGATATTTCAATTCGTTTTGCATGGAATAGCAAAGTAATATAACATTATTTTTTCTAAAAAAACACTTTGCTTTGGCAAGTACACCCAAATCTACCGCAAAACATTATCATGATTTTATGTTTTAGGCAAGAGTACAAAATTCGCAGGCAGTTTTTTAATAGTGTTTTTGCAAAAATCTTTTTACATTGTGGAAGGTATTTATACATGTGGCAAGGCCAAAATTAACTTTATTACTTGTTTTATTTTTATATTTCTCTATTAAAATGCAATTTCTTTCTTAACTTTCGTTCTAAAAGAATAATACACGATTTTGCTATTAAATATAAACCAAATGACTATTCAAATTTCATAGCAAATGAAATGCATTCTAGTAAAGATGATGTTTTCCACGTTTAAAATGCAATCACCAAAATACCGACTAAAATTACAAAAGTAAATTTTTTTTGTTAAATGAAATTTTAGTTTGGGGACATTTTTCGTGATTTGTAGCCTTAAAACATTCTGGTGGAAACATATTTTTCTAATATTTGTTTTTTCTACTCACAAGGGAAGTTTGCCAAAATGTTATACAACGATTTGATTGAAACTTATAATGTATATAAAAGAGATGATTATAAGGCTGGGGTATCTCGGCTCATCGTTGATATAGTATTTCAAAATTTCGTTACCATCTTATGAAATAATGTAAACCATCGGAAAATTTTCGATATCTGCCGAACTAACAGAAATATCGTCTAGAGCAAAAATACGTGTTGACTTAAATTTAATAAAGATTATCTTATATTCATATGAATATCGTAAGTCTTGATCTTCTATTAAATCCTCCGCAAAATTTAAACGTTGTTGTGAAAAAAATATTAAACAATTTTTATTTGACGATCGTGGTCATACTAAGAAATTGTACAATTTTCTTCTAATTCTCAATGAATCTAGAGTTGAATATGTATGTATTAATATTTTTGTTTGAATATTAGCGATTTGTCATTTAAATTCCCTGTGCTACTTGTAGTATTTTATATCTGCTTACTAATCTTGACAACGGAATTTGACAAATTTCGAAACACGTGTCTATTAAGTCTTGCAAAAACGACCAACATAAATAAATTTGACAAGTAAGAAAGTTATAGTCGGTCAAGACCGACCATATGATACCCTACACCAGTGTTTTCCGGAAAATGGGTCCCAAGTCCAAACATGGACCGATTGGATCTGTCGTTTGTTAGATCTCTATTTAGTGTAGAAAACACACAAAGATCAAATTTTAGTGGAAATTGTTTATTTTTGGTCAATAGACCGATTTAACTGAATATCGGTCGAAATTTTTATATGGGCAACTAAGTCCAACAATGGTTCAATTATATTCCGATTTGATTAGGTTACTAAAGTGCACGTTTACCACCTAAAAATAAAATTTTTATCAAATATTTCCGTTTTCATGAATTTTGAGGGAATTATGTGAATGTCGGGAGGGTGGTTTGTATGGGGACTACCAGAAGGACTGACCCGATTCCTTTGAAATTTGGAATGAAGATTCGTGCATACAAAATTTGATTACCTGCTAAATTTCAAAGCGATATCTATTATATTACGGTTATTAGAGTCATTTAAGCCGAATCCTAAGGGGGCGTTTGTATAAGGGCTAGGTGCTTAAGATGATTAAGTTTCAAATTTCAAGTCAATTGACTGAAAATTGCGACCTGTATCGTGCTTAAACCGATAGATGGACAGACGGATGGACGGACATCGCTAAATCGACTCAAAAAGTCATTCTGAGTCTATCGGTATACATGAAGGTAGGTCTAGGACCAATATTTCGGGTAGTTACAAACATCAGCACAAACTCATAATAACCTGTACCGCAGAGTGGTGTAGGGTATAAAAACAGAAAAATTATTTTCTCTTAAATTATTCTATGAAAATATCATAGCTTTAATTAGTAAAGGAAATAATGACCTCGAGCTAGAATAAACTTACACAAAATACAAAGCCGAATGTTTATTAGATTAGTTTCTTAAGAAAAAGCTCCAAACCAAAAAAAAAACTGTCGTTTTTGGCCTTTTTTTGAAATCCTATTTCCCCGATATGGCCGATAAGCCGAGATACCTTAACCATAAAATCGTTGCTTTTAAACATACACACAAAAAAAAACTTCGTCACATTACTAGGAAAAGTCTCGTAATCCCATTTTACCTATATTTGACAGTTTTCCTTGTTTTTTAACAAATCCAGATTTACATTTTTTTTTTTTGTAATTTTACAATTTTTTTTTGTAATTTTACAAATTTCCAAGATAATTTTACAAAAAAAAAAAAAAATAGTAAATTCACGAAAATTCCTTGTAATTTTAATTTCGCCAAAAAACTATAAATTTACAATTTTATTGGTAAAAAGCTTGTAAAATTACAAAATTATTGGTAAAAAGCTTGTAAAATTATTAGGAATTCTCGTAAAATAGGAGTAGCAAAAAATCTAGTAAAATTACGAAACCTCTTTGTAAATTTTATCGTGTCAAAAAATTTGTAAATTTACAATTTTATTAGTAAAAACCTTGTAAATTACAAAATTATTGGTAAAAATCTTGTAAAATTACTAGGAATTTTTGTCAAATAGGAGGTAGTAAACAAAAAAAAAGTTACATGTTTTTCTTGTAATTTTACAAGGTTTTTTGAGTGTATTTTAAGTTTCAGGAAAATCCATATATAACGGTTGAGGTACTTCCCTTGTCAGTTTACTTTTTGTCATGATGGCAGCAGCATCCACCATGATATAGGCTTAAAAAAAATACTTCAGCAATTTTCATTGCCATTTATTGTTATTTGTGTTGGTTTCTGTTGTATGTAGTTTGATTTAAATCGTGTCCTCTGATTTGTATGTGTGTGTATGTGTTTATAATGGCATAGTATGAATTTATTCATAACATGCATGCATGAATGAATATACGAAATGATGTACATATGAATTAAATGGGTATTTGGGTGGAACTTATTTGATTGGGAAAAATTGCATTTTGTGAGCAGCACACAAAGGGCAAAACTGAAAACTGTTCGACGCACAAAAAAGATCATTGTCAAATTACTAGAAAAAGTCTTGTAATCCTATTTTAGCAATATTTGACAGTTTTCCTTGTTCTTTAACAAAAAGTTTACAATCGAAATTTAATTTTTTTTTTTGTAATTTTACATTTTTTTACAAAAAAAAATCTACTAAATATACGAGATTTCCTTGTAAGTTTTATTGCTCTAAAGAAGTTGTAAATTTACAATTTTATTGGTAAAAATCTTGTAAAATTTCGAAAAAGCTCGTAATTTTTACTAGGGATTCTCTTAAAATAGAGGTAGCAAAAAATCTTTTAAAAACACGAAAACTCTTTGTAAGTTTTATCGCGTCAAAGAAATTGTAAATTTACAATTTTATTGGTAAATTACAAAATAATTGGTAAAAAGCTTGTAAAATTACAAGGAATTGTTTTCAAATAGGAGGCAGCAAAAAAAAACACAAAATTTTCTTGTCGTTTTACAAGGTTTCTGTTTTTGAGTGTAACCATATTGTGATAGATACCCTTTTAAAATTCTGCAGGTAAATGTGCTTTGTATTCAATAATAACCATTTCGAATATTAAAGGCATTGGACAAGTTCTTCTTGTAGCCCTCAAACCACCTTCCCGTTATTCACATAAATCTCTCAAATTTCATGAAAACAGGAAATATTTTATTAAAATTTGGTTTTTTGTGTATTTAAAGCGTACTTTAATAACCTTATCAAATCCGATTATATTCGAACGATTTTTGGACTTAGGCCCCATTAGAAAATTTCGCCCGATATTCAGTTAAATCGGTTTATTGAAATTTTTCACTCAAATTTGGTTTCTGAGTGTTTTTTTACACTAATTACAGATTTGACAAAAGATAGATTCAATCGGTCCATGTTTTAACTTGGGACTCATTTTCCGGAAAACACAAATTTAAGGGTATTATATAGTCAGTCTTGACAGACCATAAGTTTGTTACTTGTTTAAATTAATTTCACGTCTAATTTATTATGAAGAAAATATGAGGGTTTTTAATAAAATTCGCCAAAAAATTGTAGAAGTTACATGCATGTAGAAAATTGTAGAAGTTACATGAAAAAAAATCTTATTTGTTACATTCCACTCATCCGAAATAAACCAATAAAACTGATTCTATATAATCTTGAATTTATACATTTTTGTTCAAATGCATGTAACATCTACAATTTTTGACGGATATTATGTGATTTCCATGAAAATGCTTGTTTTTTGTCGATGATCTTAAAACGATATCGACCAATTATCTTTCCTAATCAAGAAATTTGCGTAAAAATGGCATCGATTTTTTAACATGATAATGTTTTTAGGCTGGTGTCTAATTTTAAAAAAGTTGCAGGACGCCACCTCAGTTTGTATATGAAGCTAACAATTAACGAAAAAGAAAACAAGAATTACTATTTTCATTTTCTTAAAATCAAACATTTTAATAAGAATTTTAGTTCACCTCGTGGTGAATAAAACCGTTTTTCACCAGCTGGTGAATAAAAAGTAACACAATTTTTTTTCAACGAAAAAAAATTTTTTTTTCATATTTTTTTTTTCATCAATTTTTTTTTTCCATCAAATTTTTTTTTCAACAATTTTTTTTTCAACAATTTTTTTTTTCATAATTTTTTTTTTTCATCAAAAAAATATTTTTTTTTCATCAATTTTTTTTCCATTTTTTTTCCATCAAATTTTTTTTTGATCAAAAATTTTTTTTTTCATCAATTTTTTTTTCCATCAAATTTTTTTTTTTTATAAATTTTTTTTTTTCATCAAACTTTTTTTTTCATCAATTTTTTTTTTTTTCATAAATTTTTTTTTTCGTAATTTTTTTTTTTCATCAAAAATTTTTTTTTATCATTCTTTTTTTATCAAATTTTTTTCTGTTTATAATTTTTTTTTTCATCAAATTTTTTTTTTATCAAATTTTTTTTTCATCAATTTTTTTTCATTAATTTTTTTTTCATCATTTTTTTTTTTCACCAAAATTTTTTTTTCATAAATTTTTTTTATCATATTTTGTTCATCAATTTTTATACCCTCCACTCTAGTGATAGAGGGTATATATAAGTTTGTCATTCCGTTTGTAACACATCAAAATATTGGTCTAGGATCCCATAAAGTATATATATTTATGATCCTCGATCGATTTTAAGTCGATCTAGCGATGTCCGTCCGTCCGTCTGTCTGTCTGTTTGTCTGTCCGTCCGTAGAAAACACGCTAACTTTTGAAAGACTTTACGGAGGCTACTGAAGTTTGGCATATATGTTTGTCATTCACCTGGTCAGGTTGGTATTGCAATCCAGCCAAATCGGTCCAGTGGTTCAAAAGTTATGAGCAAAAGAGTAAATTTCGGCAAGGGTGTTTCGCGAATTTACGAGATAAAAAACACGATAACTTTCGAAAGACAATAATGAGACTACTGAAGCTTTGCATGTATCTTTGCCGTTCCCCGGGTCTGTTTGGTACTAAATTTCAGCTCAATCGGTCCAGTGGTTCAAAAGTTATAAGCAAAACCCTGAATTTCAGATTAGTTTCATCTAAAATACCACGTGTTTTAACAAGTTTTAAAAGCATTGGTGGTAACTAAACAATGCTTTTCAAACTCGTTTAATTTTAAAGCAATGCTTTTTAAACTTATTTAGTTTTAAAAGCATTGGCAGCTTAAAAATTACACTCGAAAAAAATTTTACACTCAAAAAAAATT
Organism: Pegoplata infirma; assembly: GCA_963921195.1. Classification (NCBI taxonomy): domain Eukaryota; kingdom Metazoa; phylum Arthropoda; class Insecta; order Diptera; family Anthomyiidae; genus Pegoplata; species Pegoplata infirma. Next base: position 223,914,906 of record OY992537.1, read on the forward strand.
GTACACTCAAAAAAAAATTTACACAAAAAAAAATAGTTTTTTTTTGTTTTTTTACAAAAATGACAATATTTTGTTTACATACGTACGTGCATTCACTCAGAAATATTTTTACAGTAAAAAAACATTACACTCGAAAAAAATTTTACACTCAAAAAAGAAAATTAGTAATTTTTTTTTTTTTTTTTTTAATGACAAAAAAAAAGAGTTTTTTACTCAAAATAAAATATTTTTAATCAAAATTGTTAATTTTTTCACGTTAAAAAATGTATTCATACACTTAAAATATTATGTAAGTAAATTCAACAGAAAATACGTTTGAAACAAATGAAACTTTATTTAAAAAACGGACTACTTACATTTCATTTAAAACAAAAACATTTCTCAGTTATTTTTAAATGTTAATTAATAACTGTTGAAATCTGTAAAAATAACTTAAAAATCCGTAAAAAATGACTGACAAAATTTTACGGAAAAAACGGTTAAAATAACGGAAATTTACATTCATTTTTATTTATTTTTTAGAAATAATTTTAAAAAACTTCGAACCTGAGCAGAATCGAACTCATAATTTCTGGCTGATAGCCCAGCACGCTACCCTCTGTGCCACAAGCTACTTATATTTTCAGCGACTAAATTTCATTTTCAAATTCAAAAAAAAAAAATTCTAATTTTAGAAATTTTTAAATAACTGACAAATAACAAACGACAAATAAAATAGTGTGGTTTGTTTTTTAAATAACTGAAAAAAACAAACGTTACGGAAAATTTTATTTAAAAGACAGTTATGTATTTGAATAAACGTTCAAAAAGTTGTTTAGAATATTTGTATGTGAAACAAACGAATCTTCTTTTAATATTAACTAAATCGAAAACTATTTGTTTGACTGTGAAACAGTAACTGTAAAACTTTTATGAGTGTAGATTCGGCAAAGTCGAATTTAACTTTTCTACTTGTTTTTTATCATATTTTTTTATCAAATTTTTTATTATCAATTCTTTTCTCACCAAAAAAAATTTTTTTTTTCATATTTTTTTTTTTCATAATTTAAAAATTTTTCCTTTCATCAAAAAAATCAAAGCTTTTTTTCATGAAAATTTTTTTTTCACCAAAAATTTTGGGTTCATTAAATTTTTTTTTAACATAATTTTGTTTTTCGTGAAAAAAAAATCATTTTTTTTTTACCAAAACTACTTTTTCACCAAGTCTAAGCTTTTCGCATAAAAATTTTCAATTTGTTTATCAAATGTACATAAAACAAGTGAGAGTGTTATATTCTTTGGTTCCGAATCTTTTATACTCTCCAAAATGTAAAAAACACTTTTTTGCACTTATTTTGCACTCACTTACGAAATGTACAGCTCTTTTGGTTTTTTAATGGGGTCCTCGACTGATATTTCAATTTGTTGTATGGCAAGTACACCCCAATCTTCCGCAAAACATTATCATGATTTAATGTTTTGGGCAAGAGTACAAAATTCGCAGATATTTTTTTGCATATTTTAGTGAAAATGCATATTTTTGCATATTTTGGTTTTAAATGCATATTTTGTTCATATTTCCAACATTTAAGTGCATATTTTTGCATATTTTTTCATAAATTAACAAAAACACAAGTTGAAATTTATTTGTTTTAAAAACTATTGAAATTTTAAAGTAAGAAAAAATATTTATTATTTTTTTTTTATATATTGCCTTAATTTCTAAACAAAATCTTACAGAAAGTTTTAAATATTAAATAAACCTAGCTTTATTTTATCCTTTTTAAGAAGTTTTTCGTATGAAAACAAAATATTTATTTTTTATAAGGATTCAAGTTGAAACAAGTGAGAGTGTTACATTCGGCTGTGCCGAATCTTTTATACCCTCCAAAATATAATTTAAAAAAAAAATCCAGGGGCGTCTTTTTTTTGGGGGGGGGGGTTGATGGGAGACGTTAGGGGCACCTTCCCCTTGCGATTTGAACCTCTTTTTAGATAAGAATCTTGCAGTTGCTAAGCAAAAGTACAAAAAACCCTTCAAAAAATGCGTTTTTTCTTAGGTTGGTTTAGTTCTCCAAGGGGGAACTTTTTTCCCCTTGGTCCGATTTTGCCCATTTCCGAACTTAACCTGCCTAGGAATATTAGACAAATTCGTGCCAAACTTCGGAAGTCTAGCTCTTTTATTTTGGACTGTATCGTGTCTTCTACAGACGGACAGACGGACAGACGGACAGACGGACAGACGGACGGACGGACGGACATCGCTAGAATGTCTTAGAATCGATCACTGATCAATAAAATATATACTTTATGGGGTCCTAGACCGATATTTCGATGCGTTACACACGGAATGACAAAGTGAGTATACCCCCATACTGTGGTTGGAGGGTATAAAAATGCAGAAGAAAAATTAAATTTCTAAAGATTATAGACATTTCTGGTATTCCCATAACCAGTTTCAAACACTCCAGTTAGTGTTATCATCAGTAGGATTTTAAATGTCGGTTTGTTTTGTTAATGGAAACTGTTTTTTATATTTGTGAGTATTTATAGATTCTACAGAATAAATTTTGACAGTTTCCAACACTAGCAATCTCCAACTATTCTAGCAATTTCCAACTCACCTCTTACATTCTTTCAACTTTTTTGTCTGTTACACAAAAGTGCATATTTTTAGGTTTTAATCGCGTATTTTCGATGTTTTAGTGCATTAAAATCTCATCCGTAATATTAACATTTTAAAAAATCCTAGTTTCACTTAAAATTTTATTTCTCGGTGTTGCCAACCTAATGTCAAACTAATTTACACACTTCACCATTAAATGTAGATTTCAAAATATGCCCTTCTAATACGGCATTACATTTTCATATTTATTTTATGATTTAGAAATTTTGTTAAAAATTTATGAAGGTAGAATAATAAATTAAGCGTAATGGTAAATAATGGCCATAAAGATTTTCATTTAAATATGGTGTTTCAAATGAATTTTTTTTCTCATTTTTCAAATGAAAAACAAATTTTGTTTAACAAAATGATTACAAGACTATATTCATTGATGTTAAAAAATACTTTTTCATTTCATTTACAGAAAAATCAAAAAGAAATTAAAATCTATTGTTACAGTCTTATGATGTATTTTTTTTATGTAAAAAATATTGCTAACAAAAAGCATCCTTTTGTTGCTAAAAATAAAAAAAAATGAAAGATATTTAAAAACGTCATTTATTATCATCATATTAGAAACATGAACAATAGCTTTTTTTTGTCATTGTGAGTAGTTTTAATAATGACAATGTCAATATTGAACGCGAAAAGAGGAAATATTTTTTTTTTTAATGAAAATAAAAATTTTATAAAAAAAATTGTTTAGAATGTTTTAAATGGTTTTAGCTATTTTTGTGTTTTTAATTTTTGGTGAAATAAATTTTAGCGATTTTTCTGTGTATGTTTAAAAAAAAGGGTGTACTTAATAATTACACAGTGACACAAAATCGAACTTTCCAAATCGGAATGGAATGATACCAAAAGCAAATGAAAGCTGTCATTTTACATAACAAAACCCTGGAGGCGTTTTTTTTTAGGTTAGCGCTATATTATTTTTTACACGCATTGAAAGTTGGTGATTTTAAAGAATTTAAAGTTTTTGTCGACTAAACATGTCCTATTTTAGGGGCACCTGGTGGTGCCCTTATTGCACATGTGGGGTCCAGAGTCGAAATTTAAAGTCGAAATTACGTTAGCTACACTCAAAATAATAACTCTGTTAAATTACAGAAAAACTCTGCTAATTTAACAGAGTACACCATACTTTTCCAGCTAACAACATTTCTTGGTAATTTTACTAAAAAACTCTGTAAAATTATTTTGACAGAAAAAAATGTTAACTTACAGAGTTTATAGTAACATATTGGTTAAATATGAAAGCTTTTTTACAGAGAAAACTCTGTAATTTTACTATAAAACTATGTAAAATGATTTGGACAAAAAAAACTGTTAACTTACAGAGTTTCTAGTAAAATATTAGTTACATAAACCACCATTTAGCAAAGAAAACTATGTAAATTTACATATATTTGTAAAATTCATTTGATGCAAAAAAAAATTTACAGAAAAACTCTGTAAATTTACAGAGTTTAGTTAAATGCATGGTATTTTGTAAAATTTTTATAAGATTTCTGAAAAAAATTTTTGATATCTTTTTTTGCTACTTTTCAACTTTAAAAAAAAAAAAAACAGATAAAATTTTCATGTTTGGAAACAAAAACAAAAACTACTCAAAACAGAAAACTTTTTTGGCTATAAAAAATACGAAGTATTTTGCTTAGATCTGTATTTTAGCAGAAAACTCTGTTATTTATCTGTAAAATAAAGAGTGGAAACCCGAGTAAAAATGAATACATATAATTCTACATTATTTGATATCTATATTACTTATATAAAAGAGTAACGTGACTGACTGACTGACTGACATACTCATTCATCATCGCCCAGCCCAAACCGCTGAAGCTAGAGACTTGAAATTTGGACTGTAGGTCCACCTCCCGGAATATAGATCCACTAAGGCTGGATTTTTGCCAATGTTGATTCTAAGGGGGTAAAAAGGGTAAAAAACTGTACTTTTGGTACTTTTTATATCTCCTGAAATAATGGTCATAGAGACTTGAAATTTGGACTGTATGTTCACCTCCCGGAATATAGATCCAGTAAGGCCGGATTTTTCCCAATGTTGATTCTAAGGGGACAAAAAGGGTAAAAAACTGTACTTTTGGTACTTTTTATATCTCCTGAAATAATGGTCACAGAGACTTGAAATTTGGACTGTATGTTCAACTCCAGGAATATAGATCCAATAAGGCCGGATTTTTGCCAATGATGATTCTAAGGGGGTAAAAAGGGTAAAAAACTGTACTTTTGGTACTTTTTATATCTCCTTAAGTAATGGTCGCAGAAACTTGAAATTTGGACTGTATGTTCACCTCCCGGAATATAGATCCGGTAAGGCTGGATTTTTGCCAATGTTGATTCTAAGGGGATAAAAAGGGTAAAAAAATTTACCTTTGGTACCTTTTATATTTCCTTAAATAATGGTCCTAGACACTTGAAATTTTGAATGTAGGTTCAGCTCCCGGAATATAAATCTACTAAGCCTGGATTTTTGCCAATGTTGATTCTAAGGGGTAAAAAGGGTAAAAAACTGTACTTTTGGTACCTTTTATATTTTCTTAAATAATGGTCCTAGAAACTTAAAATTTGCAATGTAGGTTCACCTCCCGGAAAAAATATTCACCAAGGCTGGGTTTTTGCCAATGTTGACTCTACAAGGGTAAAATGGAAAAAAGTGTACTTTTTGTACTTTTTTTAGTTTACTAAAATAATGGTACCTTATATAAAAAGTACCTTTTATAAAAAGTACCTTTTATAAAAAGTACCTTTTATAAAAAGTGCCTTTTATATAAAGTACCTTTTATAAAAAGTACCTTTTATAAAAAGTACCTTTTATAAAAAGTACCTTTTATAAAAAGTACCTTTTATAAAAAGTACCTTTTATAAAAAGTACCTTTTATAAAAAGAACCTTTTATAAAAAGTACCTTTTATAAAAAGTACCTTTTATAAAAAGTACCTTTTATAAAAAGTACCTTTTATAAAAAGTACCTTTTATAAAAAGTACCTTTTATAAAAAGTACCTTTTATAAAAAGTACCTTTTATAAAAATTTCCTTTTACAAAAAGTACCTTTTATAAAAAGTACCTTTATTAAAAAGTACATTTTTTAAAAAGTACCTTTTATAAAAAGTACCTTTTATAAAAATTACCTTTTATAAAAAGTACCTTTTATAAAAAGTACCTTTTGAAATATGGATTGTAGGATCCTTCGGTAAAGAAAAAACATTCTGAAAGAGGTACTTTTTTTAAATTTCGTTTCTAATGGGGGTAATAAAGTGTACTTTTGGTACTTTTTCTATGCCTATAATAATGACCTTAGAAGATGGAGATGGAATTGGAAATGAAATGGAGTAGAACGGGGAACAGTATGGAATAGAGCAGGGAACAATATGGAATGATATTTTTAATTCAAATTTTTGGTGTTTAGCTTTTTTTCACTCCATATTTTTTTTTTATTCCAATTTCTTTTTTCACAGAAATATTTATTCACTCAAAATCCAAAATCCCGACATAAGGGCTCGAAAATTGTCATTATATTTTTCCCCCGGAAAGAACATGATAACGTACCAGCAAAGTTATTAAAATTTTATTGTTTATATTATTCATTGAAATATTTTTTTATGGAAGACTTAAACGTCCACAAGTAAATAAAACAAAGACTACGTAGGGGAATTTTTTGAAAATCGATAGAGTAATCCTGACCCCTTTATTATCCGGTATTCAATACAACCGGTAACGAAGTACCGGGATTGTAAGCTAGTATGTATATATAGCCATATGAAACAATATGTTTTCATATCAAACAAAGTATATTATTATATCTCGCATTGAGTTTTTCCAAATTTTTTGAACGGAGTCATATACAATTACATCTAATGATAACCAAATAAATATATAAATATATGTGGGAGACATAATCATATGTGACACATATAACTTTATCTGATTGCATATATACTTATATGAGACTTAATATCAAATAACGTATACGAGCATATTTAATAAAAATCCAATATCATTATATATATAATTATATATGACTTACAAGAAACCATTTAAAATTATATATGACTTACAAGGAACCATTTAAAACTATATATGGTTCCATCTAAAAAAACGATTAAAAAAAATTTCAAATATAATTATATATGGTCGCACATATAACTCTATATACAGTTATACAAAACTATACATGGCATCGAACATTTATTTTTTTAATATTATCGTAGATATAATTATATATGGCTCATGCGATACCGCCCGAATAAAAAAAAGTTATATGACGCAATATTTAATTATATATGAACAGATATACTTTTATGTAAATCCATATTAATTTTGATCCGAAAATTGGCGGATCGAATATTATACAATTGTATCAAATTCTATTAATTTTGATAAAATAATATCAAATTTGATTAAGTTTGATCCCAAAAATGGGTCTATCTAATTGTATTAAATCATATCTTATCTGTTAAAATTAGATAAATTTTTATATAATTAGATGAAATGTGGTGAATTTTTTTGGAATTTTAAACGTGAAATTAGAAATTATTTTATCAGATTGGATACATTATCAATTAGAAGAGTTTTTATTGCATTCTTCGGAATTTTTTCGGGACTTAGCAAATTATTAAAAATTTGTAATTATACCCTCCAACTACAGTATGGGGGTATACTCACTTTGTCATTCCGTTTGTAACGCATCGAAATATCGGTCGCGGACCCCGGAAAGTATATATATTATTGATCTATGATCGATTCTAAGACTTTTCTAGAATGTCCGTATGTCCGTCCGTCCGTCCGTCTGTATAAGACACGATGCAGTCCAACATAAAAGAGATAGACTCGTTAAGTTTGGCAGGAATATGTCTTTTGGTCCTAGGCAGTTTAAGTTCGTAAATGGGCAAAATCGGACCAGGGGGGAAAAAGTTCCCCCTTATAGAACTTAACTGACCTCTGAAAAACGCCATATTTTCACAGGTTTTTTGTATTTTTGTTAAGCAAATGAAACAATTTGATGTCAGAAAAAGTTCAAGGTCCTGCAATTGGACTAAGGAAATAAACAAAATCGTTTTTTTTGCCCGCCCCCCTTTTGTGGGCGTGGATATTAAAAATGTTTTTAAATAATGATAAAATTGTATTACTTAATCTGAAAAAGCATAATAAATAAATTTGTAAAAATTTACCGCATGGGTTTATGTGTCCCCTAATGAGCCCTTCTGACCCCCCCCCCCCCCCATAAAAAACGCCCCTGCAGTTTTTTTTTTTTTTTAAATTCTTTTTATATGTTGGAGGGTATTATAGATTCGGTACAGCCGAATTTAACACTCTCACTTGTTTTTTTTTCTAAAATCATTTTTAAGGGATTTAAAAATTCAAAAAAATTTTTGAGTATTAGAAAATTTAAAAACATTTTTCGGAACTTAAAAATTTTTCAAAAAAATAAAATTTCTCCTAAAAACATTTTCAATGATTTTTTTACTCCAAATGACTTTTTTACTCCGGGACTTTGGAAAATTTTCATAAAATTTTTTAGGACTTGAAAATTTTTTAATTTTTATTTAATTGTCCGGGACTTAGAAAATTTAGAAAAATTTTTTCGGGATATAATTATAAATAAAATCATATATCTTTTTATCTGCCATATCTAAAAATTCCCGACATTATATGTCATATCTAATTTCATATAGATCGGTATGTAAATAGATATGAATATGTATGTTATCATTTTAAAAAATAAGGAAAAATACAATGCTATATATAAACTTATATGTCCATATCAATGTTCATGCATAACCATATATAAATATAAATAATTATATAATAGCATATATGATTATATCAGATCTTTTTTACTCGGGCGTATATAATTTTGTAAGGTACCATATAAATAAAATTGTTGTTGAAACTCTATATATAATTTTAAATGGTCGCACATGTGACACCATATAAAATGTTATACAATTCTATAGGGTAAAAAAATATTTTTTTCTTTTATTATATTTTATATATAATTTTGCATAAATTTATATGACAGTATTTCAAAATATTTTTTTTAATGTTACATCATATATATTTTTATGTAAGTATACAAGAGACCCTGTATAATTATGTATGATTCTCAAAGCACCTTAAGTCAGTCAAAAAAAAAATATATAATTTTTTTTAATTTTTAATAGAAAAAAAATCTGTTTAATCCGTTGCATTTTAAAACTTAAAAAAATGCATATTGGATTTTAAATGTTAAATTTTTAAAAAATGCGTACTACTTATATAGTTGTGTGTAACTTTATATAAGATCATATAAGATAATATATGCTGCTTGGGGACCCCGAGTTCGATTCCCGGCTCAACCCAAAAAAAAACTATTTTTTTTTTAATTTTTTAAAAAAGAAAATATGTTTTTAAAGCTTTTTGTTTTTTCTAAACTTAAAATATTGAATAATTAAATTTTTATGATAAAATCGAAAAATAAATATTATTTATTTATAGTTATATAATTTTATATATTACATCATATAAGTTAATATATGGTTCCTAGGGACCCTGGGTTCGATCCCCGGCTGAGCTAAGAAAAAAAGTTGTTTTTTTTAATTTTTTTTTAAAGAAAATATGTTTTAGAAGCTTTAATTTTTTACTAAACTTAAAATATTGATTAATTTATTTTTTATGATAATATTTAGAAATAAATATTATTTATATATAGTATTATAACTTTCTATATTGCATCATATGTGATAATATATAATTCTTGAGGACCCTGAGTTCGATTCCCGACTAAGTCAAGAAAAAAATTATTTTTTTTTAAATTTTTTTTTTTAATCTAATGATTTTTTAATGCGTTTCGTTTTTCAAATTTAAAAAAAATAAAATCCCTGAATTTTAACAAAAATATTTCAAAAATAATTATATTTTGATGTAATTATATATTATTTAATCCGAAGAAAAAAATATTTTAAACCTTTAATGTTTAACCATCAATATCTCTGGTTTTAAGAGAGCTAAAGTCCTCAGATCAAGCTCAAATCAAACCTTTATTTGTTGCCAATAATTAAAAGTGTATTTGGTTCGAACTTATGTTAGCAATATTTTCAGATAAAATTATTTTTGTCTGAAAAAACTTCCGAAAAAAACTTAAAACTCATTATTTGGCCGTTGGTGAGTAAAAAAGTTTATACATGTTTTATACCATTTTAAAGGTATTTTTATTAAAAATACAACGGCAGAAAGAAAATTTGGATCCGATGAAAAATGTGACGCTCATAAGCCAAAAACCGTTTTTACTTTAAAGCTTTATAACTTGTAAAATTAAAAGCATTGGAAGATGAAAATCATGTTGTTGAACTCAGTATTAAACCCCCTATTAGCTCAGCAAATAAACTAAAAAAAAAAAAAAATCACAAATTTTAGCAAAAATTTTCTAAGTCTTTTTTAAAATTTTGTTCAAATTCAAGTCGAATATAATTTGATGCAATCATATACCCGATAAGATAAACTGGATTTAATTATATATAAGTTAAACTTGATATAATTATATATGATAAACTATTTTCAAAAATTTTCTAAGTTTTTTTAAAACATAGTCTTTTAAAGTTGTCATTTATTAACAACGTCCGCTGGGTCAGAGGGTAGAGATTGCGATTACAAAACAGTTGGTAGCTGTTCGATTCCCCCGCCGCTCGAAGCTTTTTTTTTTTTTTTTAAATAAATTTTAATTATATATATTTATATCTTAATATTGAAAAAAAAATGTTTGGATAAAACTTTATCAGTTCTAAAAATAGATTTTATTGTTCGGATTAAATTATATATAGTTCTAAAAATAGATTTTTTTTTTCGGATAAAATTTTATCTAAAGTTTTTTGTAATATTTTTTTTTTCTTTCGTATGAAATTTTATCTTTTTTTATCCAGCTAAAAAAATCTTTTTTTTTTGTCTTCCCGAGTAAAAATTTTTGTATGGAGCAATATATGTTCTTATATTATTCCAGATCTGTTGATAGATCCGAGATTTGAAAGATCAGCACTGATCCGAAAAATGGATCGCTAAGATTAGATCAGTTTTAACCGGACGGATACAATTTGATCCGAAAAGTGGGTTTATCTAATTAGATCAGTTTTAATCGGTGGGATACAATTTCATCCGAAAAATGGTTGGATCTTATTGGACCAAGACAAAAAAAAAAAAGATTTTTTTAGCTGGATAAAAAAAGATAAAATTTCATACGAAAGAAAAAAAAAATATTACAAAAAACTTAAGATAAAATTTTATCCGAAAAAAAAATCTATTTTTAGAACTATATATAATTTAATCCGAACAATAAAATCTATTTTTAGAACTGATAAAGTTTTATCCAAACAATTTTTTTCAATATTAAGATATAAATATATATAATTAAAATTTATTTAAAAAAAAAAAAAAAACTTCGAGCGGCGGGGGAATCGAACAGCTACCAACTGTTTTGTAATCGCAATCTCTACCCTCTGACCCAGCGGACGTTGTTAATAAATGACAACTTTAAAAGACTATGTTTTAAAAAAACTTAGCAAATAGTTTATCATATATAATTATATCAAGTTTAACTTATATATAATTAAATCCAGTTTATCTTATCGGGTATATAATTGCATCAAATTATATTCGACTTGAATTTGAACAAAATTTTAAAAAAGACTTAGAAAATTTTTGCTAAAATTTGTGATTTTCTTTTTTTTTAGTTTATTTGCTGAGCTATTAGGGGGTTTAATACTGAGTTCAACAACATGATTTTCATCTTCCAATGCTCTTAATTTTCCAAGTTATAAAGCTTTAAAGTAAAAACGGTTTTTGGCTTATGAGCTTCACATTTTTCATCGGATCCAAATTTTCTTTCTGCCGTTGTATATTTAATACAAATACCTTTAAAATGGTATAAAACATGTATAAACTTTTTTACTCACCAACGGCCAAATAATGAGTTTTAAGTTTTTTTCGGAAGTTTTTTCAGACAAAAATAATTTTATCTGAAAATATTGCTAACATAAGTTCGAACCAAATACACTTTTAATTATTGGCAACAAATAAAGCTTTGATTTGAGCTTGATCTGAGGACTTTAGCTCTCTTAAAACCAGAGATATTGATGGTTAAACATTAAAGTTTTAAAATATTTTTTTCTTCGGATTAAATAATATATAATTATATCAAAATATAATTATTTTTGAAATATTTTTGTTAAAATTCAGGGATTTTATTTTTTTTTAAATTTGAAAAACGAAAACGCATTAAAAAATCATTTAGATTAAAAAAAAATTAAAAAAAAAATAATTTTTTTCTTGACTTAGTCGGGAATCGAACTCAGGGTCCTCAAGAATTATATATTATCATATATGATGCAATATAGAAAGTTATATTACTATATATAAATAATATTTATTTCTAAATATTATCATAAAAAATAAATTAATCAATATTTTTAAGTTTAGTAAAAAATTAAAGCTTCTAAAACATATTTTCTTTAAAAAAAAAATTAAAAAAAACAACTTTTTTTCTTAGCTCAGCCGGGGATCGAACCCAGGGTCCCTAGGAACCATATATTAACTTATATGATGTAATATATAAAATTATATAACTATAAATAAATAATATTTATTTTTCGATTTTATCATAAAAATTTAATTATTCAATATTTTTAAGTTTAGAAAAAACAAAAAGCTTTAAAAACATATTTTCTTTTTTAAAAAATTAAAAAAAAAATAGTTTTTTTCTGGGTTGAGCCGGGAATCGAACTCGGGGTCCCCAAGCATCATATATTATCTAATATGATCTTATATAAAGTTACACACAACTATTTAAGTTATATGCATTTTTTAAACATTTAACTTTTAAAATCCAATATGCATTTTTTTGAGTTTTAAAATACAATGGATTAAACAGATTTTTTTTCTATTTAAAAATTTATAGAATTTATATTTTTTTTTGACTGATTTTAGGTGCTTTGAGAATCATATATAATTATACAAGCTCTCTTGTATACTTAAATAAAAATATATATGATGCAACATTAAAAAAAAATATTGAAATACTGTCATATAAAAGTATGCATAATTATATATAAAATATTGTGAAAGAAAAAAATATTTTTTACCTTATACAATTGTATAACATTTTATATGGCGTTACATGTGCCACCATTTAAAATTATATATAGAGTTTAAAAAAAAATTGTATTTATATGGTACCTTACAAAACTATATACGGTATCTCATAAGCCATTTATAATTATATCTTTGATAATATTAAAAAAATAAATGTTTGATGCCATGTATAGTTTTATATAACTGTATATAGAGTTATATGTGCGACCATATATAATTATATTTGAAATTTTTTTTTTTCGTTTTTTAAGATGGAACCATATATAGTAGGGCGGGTCGATTTGTATGGATCGAAAAAAACTGAAAAATCGTATAGCAAAAACAAAATCTACAAGAAATTCTAAGAAACTTTTCCAAAGAAACCATTGGTCTAAAATCAAACCCTATACCGCGCCTAACGACATGAAAATCCGTCCGTCCGTCTGTCTTTCTGTCTGTGTGAAAGACACCAACCTTCAAATGTTAGCGGAAGAATGAAAAATATATACGGTAACATGCTGAAGCGTGGCGTATATATTTGTTATACTTCCGGTCAGATTAATACTAAATTTCAGCGAAATCTGTCCAGTGGTTCATAAGTTATTAGCAAAATGGGGAATTTCAGATGGGTTTTAACCCGAACTCCAGTGTTGAAAAAAACGCTAAACCCGCTTTGAAAAGGAATGGTAAGCAAAAAAAAATATTTTAGAAACTGTTTTTGTCACTCAAAAAAACTAAAAAAAAAATACTACACTCAAAAAAAAAATAAAAATTACACTCAAAAAAATTTACACTCGAAATTTTTTTTTTTTACAAAAATTAAAAAAAAAAAATTCTACACAAAATAAATCAAATACTGATGTAAAAAAAATATTCAGTTATCAAAATTTTTATCGGACACAGATTTTTTCCTCTCCGATTCATCGCACAAAAGTATCTTACTTTCAGAGTATCACGCTACATGTTAGTATACTGCAACCCAATATGAAATAAATAATGGAGTAAAATTATCATGGATTAACGCTAAAATCAGCGATTTATTGTTAAAATTTTTTATCATAATTTTTCGTCTGTGGCGTTTTAATTACAAATCAATCTAGTCATTTATTTCTCCATTTCAGTGATTATGTCTAATACACTTGCCGGTCATAATCCTACAAATTGTTCGAATTATATCCAGCGGCAATTAGTAAAACATTGCCCCCTGGATATGTTCTTGCAGCATATCGGTATATAAAACTATGTTTTCTTTACATCTGAGGTGTAGGGTATGTTCAACAACTTTGTAGAAAATATTATGGCAAATATTTTTGTGAAACATACTAACCCTCTAACTCCCTCTCATAACGGTATTTTTTGGCTCTATTCTAACAAATCGCAAAAAACACCCCGAAAGAGGGGGAGGGTGGGGATGAAATGTTCTACAAATATGTTGCCAATAAAATTTTACTATATACCTCAGAGCACACCAAAGCCCAAAAATTAACACAAACACCAAAAAAGAGTCAAGTTCTATGTTTTGCTTATGAAAAAAAGGAACGGACGGACAAATCTTCATGTCGTTAGGCGCGGTATAGGGTTTGATTTTAGAAACATGGTTTCTTTGGGAAATGTTCTTAGAATTTATTGTAGATTATGTTTTTGCTATACGATTTTTGACAAAAAAAATCGACCCGCCCTAATATATAGTTTTAAATGGTTTCTTGTAAGTCATATATAATTTTAAATGGTTTCTTGTAAGTCATATATAATTATATATATAATGATATTGGATTTTTTTTAAATATGCTCGTATACGTTATTTGATATTAAGTCACATATAAATATGTATGCAATCAGATTAAGTTATATGTGTCACATATGATTATATCTCCCACATGTATTAATATATTAATATGGTTATCATTAGATGTAATTTCATATAACTCCATTTAAAAAATTTGGAAAAACTCAATGCGAGATATAATTATGTACTTTGTTTGATATGAAAACATATTATTTCATATGGCTATATATACATACATCAAATAATGTAAAATTATATGTATTCATTTTTACTCGGGAATATGAAATATATAAAATTATTTTATAAAAAAAAAAACAAGTATGAATGTTAAGATAAAACAACATTATGAATGGTAAAAAAAGAATCTCAAGTTTTGAAATAAAAAGGGGATTTTATTGAAAAAGTCAGGTAACCGACCCGAGTAAAAAAGTTTTGATATAATCAAATATTTTTAAATATTATTAAATATAAATTAATCAATCACTTGATCCCAAAAATAGAGGATCCAAAAATATATGATTATATCTTATTAGATCAAATTTGATATAATGAGATCCAAAAATGGTACGGTAAATTTCACCTACCCGACTAATAAAAAGTAATACGGCGCCATATATCATTTGATCCCAAAAATGGAGGATCCAAAAAATCTACGACTATATCTTATTAGATAAAATTTGATACAATTATATATAATTAGATCCCAAAATGGAACGGTAAATATTATCTAATTTGATAATATAAAAAATTTGATCTAATAAGATATAATAATATATAATTATTTCAAATTAGATCTAATATGATCTTCAATATCAAATTGGATGATATTTACAGTTCCATTTTTGGGATCAAATTAAATCTAATTATATCAAATTTGATCTAATGAGATATTATCATATATGTTAAGATCCTCCATTTTTGGGATCAAATTTCATATATAATTATATTAAAAATTATATGATTATATCAAAACTTTTTTACTCGGGTTGGTCCAATAAGATCCAACCATTTTTCGGATGAAATTGTATCCCACCGATTAAAACTGATCTAATTAGATAAACCCACTTTTCGGATCAAATTGTATCCGTCCGGTTAAAACTGATCTAATCTTAGCGATCCATTTTTCGGATCAGGGCTGATCTTTCAAATCTCGGATCTATCAACAGATCTGGAATAATATAAGAACATATATTGCTCCATACAAAAATTTTTACTCGGGAAGTAAAAAGTAATACAACAGAGGAAAATTTGTTATTTTGTCACAACAAAATAGAAAGTATTTTCTTTAAATCTGTATTTTGACAGAAAACTCTGTCAAATATCTGTTGAATTAAGATTACAGTCGTTTTACAGAGTATTTTACAGATTTATTATTTTGAGTGTATAATCGTTATGAATTTCGTTACAATCGACTTACTGAAAAGCCAAATTATTAAAAATAATCCACTGTACATCATTGCGTATGATTGTTATTTAAAGGCAATTAAATATTAATCATACGCCTTATACAGTTTTCAATCAATTACACCGTCAGACAGCCAATATTAAATATGAACCGGATGATATACGTCTTAAAATAGAGATCAAATGTACTAAAACTGCAGTTACAGTTTTTCATTTCGTGATCCTGTTTCCATTTAAAAGGACTTCAAAGTTTTAAAGGATACATTTTGTAAAATATTTTTAAAATATTTGTATTTGCCCTACGATGGCACTGGTGGCTGCAAATGAAAGACGAAAATCTACCCTAATTTTTCCATTTTTTGTTATTTTGCCATATCAGGATAAATGGATGTGAATAAAGTCATTTGAAAACTTTATCAAAATATTTTGTTGAAAATTTTGGACGATATTGAAGGATACATTTTTGGAAGGACGTAGCATAACTCCTTCTTCTTGATATGTAAAAATAATAAAATATGAAAATTATGGGAGATCCTCGTCTGTCATTTGCTATCATTAGTTGTATCCTAGGACAAGTATAAATATTAAAAAAAATTTTTATAGAATTTAACCCTCTAAATCTTTGAAGTTTTAAAGGAAACAGGATCACGAAAAGAAAAATTGTAAATCCAGTTTTAAGTACTACATTTAGTCTCTAGTTTCAAACATATATTATCCAGTTCGTGTTCAACAACTTTTTTTCATTTTTGTCGGACGGTGTTATACACTCAAAAAAATCTTGTACAACGACAAGAAAAGTTTGTAACTTTTTTTTGTTGCTACCTTCACTTAACAACAATTCCGCGATAAAACTTACTTTTTACTAGATTTTTTAGTACCTTCTATTTTACGAGAATTTCTAGTAAATATTACAAACTTTTTCGTAATTTTACAAGTTTTTTACAAGAAAATTGTAAATTTACACCTTTTTTGGCATAATAAAACTTACAAGGAAATCTCGAGAATTTACTCATTTTTTTTTTTGTAAAAAAAGGTGAAAATTTATAAAATTACAAAAAAAAAAAATGTAAAATTACAAAAAAAAAAATAAATTTAAATTTCCACTGAAAATTTTTTGTTATAAAACAAGGAAAGCGGTCAAATATTGGTAAAATGGGGTTACGAGACTTTTTCTTGTAATTTGACAATGTTTTTTTTGTTTGTAATTATAATAAAATTTCACCAACTCGTTTGATTTTGGCTTCATCCCATTCCGAGTTTGGTTGTTGCACTGTGCCATTATTTTTAGGAGATGGAAAAAGTACCGAAGTACCGAAAAAAGTACCAACCCAGCAAAAACATGGTAATGAGTTGTGAAAAGTAATCAATACCAAGTACATTATTTATAATGAGTACCCATTACCATTAACATTATTTTAAGCCAAAAAGTAACTACTTCTCAGTAATATGTTATAAAAGCGCCTCTTGGTAATTATATCTCCTTGCACTTGCAGTTTTTAACCTTTACAATTCAATTAACTTAAAAAGTACTTAAAAACTTAACAAGAATTACGCAATATTTAAGTTTTAGTAAAAACAGGTTAAATTTTAAAAGTTTTTATTAAGTAATTATTTTACTTCTTATTGGTAATGAGTTTTTGCACCTTATTAGTAATCCGAGTCAGTAACTACTTATTTATCTCCATACACTCAAAAAATTATGTCATTAACTGTTTGTAGTTTAATTATAAAAAGGTTTTTTTTAATAAAAAAACTGCAACAAAATGTGCATAACTTTAACGATGATTTCTACGAAAACTGATCCATTGATTCAAAAACGAACTCCAGCATTGAAATTAGCATGCCCCAATTATATAGAAATGATGGTCAGATCTCATGGCACAAATTTCAGTAACATTTTTTTAAGTAAAATTTTTTCGCTAAAAAAAAAAAACAAAATTCATTGAAGCAACTCAGCACTTGGATGCAGATTTGTACAAAATATGGGATTTAAAAGTGTATTTACTATCACTTTAATGAATATTTCAATTTTTTGCACTATTATCAAATTTTATAACTTAAGTTCTTTGAACAAAAACGGTCATGTGTATAAAAATGTCCAAAAATAAAAAAAAATAATACCAAAAATGTTCCAACAAAATGTGTTATGTGTAGTTTTTTATGTAATTCGTTAATATCTTCGTTTTAGCTAAAAAATCATTCTTTTTTTTGTGGTACACATATATAAAACATCTTTATGTATTTTAAAGCCGCTTGACTTTTATAAAATATTGCAAAATGACAAAATAAAACGGTTTTTTTGCTCTCCTGAAAACTTCATTAAAAACACATACCAAATAACGACGGAGCAGCGACGATATATTATGAATTTAACTTTTCTACTTGTTTTTACTAACATCAGACTTAAATTTACATTCTTTCCCTTTTAACAGAATCTTTAAGATTTTTATCTAAAAAAGTCAACTTTACATAAGAAAGTCTCCTGCAAAAGACTTTTTTTCTCTCATCCCTCATGTCCCCCCAAAAAAACTAAAAGTATTGCATTCCCAGAAGTAATAATAATAAATTAGCCAACAACTACAAAAAAATCATTATTATTATTATTTTTCCATTTTATATTTCTTTGTTTATCTCTCAATTATTTATGTTAAACTTTGCAATTTTCCCACCATAAAATAAGAAAACCAAAATTTTTCCTTATAAAAAATTCATTTGTTTAATACGTGCTGTTTAACTTTTAGCGCGCTACTGGAAGATGTTTTTCAGCTGTTTATTGGGTTTATTGTTCATTTATTTTTCTTCGTCTTCTATAGATGAACAACTGGATGGATGCATGAATGGATGTTTGGTTTGCCTGAATGGATGGTATCATCAGGCATCATGATAATCATTAAAAATATGTTGTAAACATAAATTGTTGATTGTTGTTGTGGTTGTTGTTGCTGTCGTTGTCATGTAGTAGCAAT
Source organism: Pegoplata infirma (assembly GCA_963921195.1). Classification (NCBI taxonomy): domain Eukaryota; kingdom Metazoa; phylum Arthropoda; class Insecta; order Diptera; family Anthomyiidae; genus Pegoplata; species Pegoplata infirma. The sequence continues at coordinate 223,933,822 of OY992537.1, forward strand.
TGTAAAGTTTGCGTGGTTTGGTATAGTAAATATATGGTGGGTTAAGTATTACTAGCTGGATTTCGCCAACAAATTTTAATCGACTTTTATAATCCTCTGTAATAATTTGGCAACAGGAAGTTTTAGTTGAAATTGTTTTGATTAAATATGATTTGTAGCAATTTGATTGGAAGTAATTTTGCTGAAGGTTTACCAAAATATTACATTAATTTATTAACGGTAATTGATTTGAATAATTGAAAAAGAAACAATAAATGATTGTTGAAGAAAAGACAATTTTAAATGTTTCTCTTTTAATATGAGGTTTGTTTTATTAGAATAATGGGGATTTGTTTCTTCATAAAAATAAAAAAATTTAACACCAACGACACTTCCTGTTTGTATGAAAATAATTCGTGTTCTCTAAATCAATCTGGAAAAATATGGAAAAAACTGTAAAATAAGGAACAATTTCTGAGAAACTCAAAAAAATTCGAAAAATTAATAAAAACAAGTAAAAAAGTTAAATTCGGCCTTGCCGAATGTAGTGATACCCTCCACAATTTCAAAAAGATTATTGCAAACAACTTTATTTAAATGGAAATTACTTTTGAAAAAAAAAATTCCGCGAAAAAAAATTTTGGTAAAAAAAAAAATCCGCGATTTTTTTCTTTTTTTGTCAAAAAATATGTTCGTACTTGTTCAAATACCATTTTGTGTTCAATTATGTTCACATATGTCAACCAGAAGCCGAATTAAAGCATTTTGTATTTTTAGGTTATGTTGAATGTACTGAAATTTTTGAGGTGTGCTTACATTTTCGTTCATAACTTTTGAACCGCTGAACCGATATCGCTCAAGTGCAATGCCAAACTTCTCGGGAGAACTTCCAATATATATGTTAAGTTTCAGTCATCTCTGTGCAATATTTTGTCCGCGAGAGCATTTTCCACAGACAGACAGACAGACAGACGGACAGACGGACATCGCTAGAATGTCTTAAAATCGATCGGGCATCATGAATATATATACTTTATGGGGTCCCAGACCGATATTTCGATGAGTTACAAACGGAATGACAAACTTATATCTACCCTCTATCACTAAGTGGAGGGTATAAAAATCAGAAAAATAAAAAAAATGAGAAATTTTAATTATCAAGAAAAAATCAGTTTTTTTTGTAAATTTCTAAAAATTTAAAAATTAAAAATTTTGCGAACATTGCCTTCCCCATCGCGATAAATGTTAACTAATTTATTTATTATGGTTTTTGCACTTTAGTAATACCATTTTCTTATTATTTGAATGATTTTTTTAAATCCACGCCCACAAAAGGGGGCGGGCAAAAAAAAAAAAACTAAATTGTCCAGCCCCCTGGGTCTAAATTCAGGAGTTTAAACTCCTTCTGACATAAAAAGGTTTCATTTGTTTAACAAAAATGGCAAAAAAGATGTAAAAATTACGTTTTTTAAGAGGTTTTTTAAGTTCGTTAAGGGGACCCGATTTTGCCAATTTCCGAACTTAATTGGCCTATGAACATTTGACATATTCGTGCCAATTTTTAGGAGTCTAGCTCATTTATTTTGGACTGAATGTTTTATACAGACGGACGGATGGACATTCATAGAATGATTTAGAATTGATCATAGATCAATAATATATGGGGCATTCCAGGCCAAATCACTCACTTTTAGACCCGACCCCTTTCGATTTATTTTATTTTTGGATATGTTTTAGTTCTTAGTTAATTGGACACCAATTTTCAGCCTTTTATTCTAAGATCGTGTTGAGTAATCAATTTTTCAAAATGGCGATTTTTTCAAAAATATTAACAAATTGAAATTTTCAATTAATTTTGACCACTTAAAAATATACCCAGTAAAAACTTGGTAATAAGTCCCCATTACCGCCTGCATTCTATGTAATGCCTGCTCGATTACTTCATGTTAACAAATAATGAGTTACCAGTAACCTCATACAGAACCGGTTACTTCTTATTAACAAATAATGAGTTACCGGTAACCTCATACAGGACCGGTTACTTCTTGTTAACAAATAATATGTTACCGATAGCCTCATACAGAACCGGTTACTGGTAAATACGATTTAAAATATTTGATAAGTTGTCCAAATAATTTTTTTTGTTAAAATTAAAAAAATGCTATAGAAAATTTTGAAAGAACTTGCACATTTAGCTTAACAAAGATTACCATTTCTCTACTTTTTCTAATAAAACTCCGTTTACAAAAATTTAAATTCAGGAATTCTGATTAAAATTGAGAATTTGCATAATTAAAGTTTAAAAAACCTAATTGATATTTAAAAACCTGGATCTAGCTGACTCTTGATAGTGATTTATGAAGTTTTCTGGATTTTAATTCGCCTTTTGTAAATTGTAATTGTTTTTCTAGAAATTGTCCAAATTTTAATTTAACTTATTTGTTTGCCTTGTTGTTTAAAGTATGTTAAAACCGGTTAAAAGGTAAAAAAAAAACCATCATAGACAGTATTTCCCTTAAAAACTTACTCACTCTTATATAGACTAAAACTTAAGATGGTGTTTAAAGCGGTTTCCATGGGCTGAGCAGCAGTCGCTTCTGTATATTTTTTATTGGTCCTGCCCTAAGCAGCCAAATGTCCCTTTCTACTATGTTCCAAGATATATTTTCGGTCCTTGTATTATTTCAATTTTACAATCAAACATTTGGAGGGATGGATACCAACGTAAACATTGGTTCCGTTGGCTTTTCTTACATTTATATTGTAGACATTTTCCCACTTGGTTGCTCTTGAAATAACCGCGTTTAACATGAACTTTTTCATCCTGACGAATAGGCATGAAGCGAACATTTTACTTTTGACGCAATTCCTTGCTGAGGGAAGACGGCCAATTTTTGGGACTAATTTATGCTGTTATTTGGTAGCATTTTTGTAAGGAGTGGGAAACGAGTTATTTTTGGGCTACGGGTAGCTACTTATTTTTAGGACTATTGTATGCTGTTATTTGGTAGCATTTTTGTAAGGAGTGGGTAACGAGTTATTTTTGGGCTACTTGTAGCTCATTATTTGTGCTACTAATGTATGTAGTTTTCAGTAGCATTCTCGTAAGCGAGTGGGTATGCGGTCATTACTCCAATGACATCGCCATGTTAAAATAATGAGTGTTTCACCAACCTAGTAACTAGCTACCACCATTTATTTTAAGGCGAAAACCCCATTACTTGGTAATATAATGTTTTACTGTGTAGGGGGCATGTCACAGACTCAATTCCGTTCGGATTGGAAAAAAATGTTTTACTCGTAAAACGCAAAACGAATATAATTTTTTTCGGAATGAAATCCCTTTCAAAAACCAAAGTGGAATTGAATTGCATAAAAGTGGTTTCATTTCGAAAAAAAAAAATCGCTTTGCGTTTTACGAGTAAACAACTTTTTCCACTTTCGAACGGAATTGAGTCTGTGACATGCCTCTAGATATCTTAAAAAAAGTTGGACAACGTTTTGTTGGTATTTAAATGTAGTTTTAGAAAAAAAATATTTAAAAAATTATTCGAAGTAATTCTCACTTGTTTTTTTAACGTTTAAAAATAAAAATCGACTTTTTGAAAAAGTCCGAAACCTTCGATTTTTTTTTTAAAACGTCTAAAAGTTCTACTCTAAATTACGCAACTTTTAAGCCATAATTCGAGATGTGATCGCAATTTGTTCTATTTTTTTTTTTAATTTTGAAAATTGCACCTTTTATTTTTTGACTCTGATTTATTTTATATGGTGCTCCAAAAAAATTAAATTGGTAGATACTGACCCTAACTTACCCTAGATTAATTCGTTTTGGGGTAAAAATACGTCTCAAAAAAATTAAGAACGATCGGATATGGGTAAGGCGTTCCACATAGGCTTTGAAGTTTAGAGGAAAAATATGATTTTTATTTAGTTTTCTCAATTTTTTTGGTATTTTAAATTAAGTTTTAATTCAAGTGGTTACAGAATTATAATACGGAGTAAAATGCTTTTCTAATAAGTCACCAAAAACTAAAATCGGTGTAAAATCAGACAAGTTATTACAACTTTCCCAGGCATATAACGTATGGCAGACCACTTGATTAAGCAATATAATCCGATTTTTGAAATTCATGGAAATTTTCTACTGTAATAACATTTTTTTATTCTTCAAGTTCAAATGTAATTAGATGACAAGTTATTATACCCTACACCACTCTGTGGTACAGGGTATAATGAGTTTGTGCTGATGTTTGTAACTACCCGAAATATTGGTCCTAGACCTACCTTCAAGCATACCGATAGACTCAGAATTACTTTTTGAGTCGATTTAGCGATGTCCGCCCGTCCGACCGTCTGTCCGTCCGTCTGTCCATCTATCGGTTTAAGCACGATTCAGGTGGGAATTTTCAATCAATTGACTTGAAATTTTAAACTTACGCATTTTTTGGCCCAAGGACGAAGCCTACTGAAATCGGAAAAAATCGGTCCATGTTAAGACCTAGCCCCCATACAAACGCCCCCTTTGGATTAGGCTTAAATGACTCTAATAACCGTATATAGATATCGCTTTGAAGTTTAACAGGTAATCAAATTTTGTATGCACGAGTCAGCATTCCAAATTTCAAAGAAATCGGGACAGTCTTTCTTGTAGTCCCCATACAAACTACCCTCCCGATATTCAAATAATTCCCTCAAAATTAATAAAAATGGAAATATTTGATAAACATTTTGTTTATAGGTGTTAAACGTGTACTTTAATAACCTTATCACATCGAAATATAATTGGACCATTTTTAGACTTAGTCCCCCACATAAAAATTTCGACCGATATTCAGTTAAATCGGTCTATTGGCAAAAAAAAAATAAACAAATTCCACTAAAATTTGATCTGTGTGTGTTTTCTACACTAAATAAAGATCTTACAAAAGATAGATTCAATCGGTCCATGTTTGGACTTGGGACCCATTTTCCGGAAAACACTGGTCGGTCTTGATCGACTATAACTTTCTTACTTATTTTCATATTGTGTTTTGCTAACATGTTTTAAATTAATGCTAAAAATGCCTGCATTGTCAAAACCCTTTTGAAATCTCTAGTTTAAAAAAATTTTCTTTTTTTTTTTGTTTTAAAATTTGGAAAAACCAAAAAAAAATATTACACTGAAACATGAATAATGAAAAAATGTTATTACAGTACTTAATTTCAATAAATTTAAAAAAAGAGACTCGTATTCTTTAATCAAGTGGTATGACACACGCTAGATGCCTGGGGAAGTTTTAATAACTTGGCTTATTTTCATCCGATTTTAGTTTTTAGTACCTAATTAGAAAGGCATTTTACTCCACATTATAATTCTGTAACTACTTGAATTTAAACTTAACTTGAAATACCAAAAAATTGCGAAAACAGAAAAAAGTTCTTATTATTCCTTGTAATACGTTTTTTAAATTTCAAGGACCATGCTGAACGCCTTACCCATGTCTGATCGTTCTTAATTTTTGTGAGACGTATTTTTACCTCCCAATGAATATATCTAGGGTAAGTTAGGGTCAGTATCTACCAATTTATTTTTATTTATATGCCAATTTTTATTTTATATGGTGCTCTAACCATATAAAATAAATCTGAGCCAAAAAATAAAAGATGCGATTTTAAAAATTTGAAAAAAATAGAAAAAATTGTAATCACATCTCGAATTAAGGCTTAAAAGTTGCGTAATTTAGAGTAAAATTTTTAGAGTTTAAAAAAAAAATCTAAGGTTTAGGACTTTTCAAAAAGTCGATTTTAATTTTTAAACGTCAAAAAAATAAGTGATAATAACTTCGAAAATTTTTTTCAAATTTTTTCTAAAACTACATTTAAATACCAACAAAACGTTGTCCAACTTTTTTTAAGATATCTATATTTTTAACTTTTCAAAATTATTTGAAAATTTAAATTTTTTAATTTTTTTGAAAAAATCGCCATTTTGAAAAATTGATTACTCAACACCATCTTGGAATAAAACAACACCAACTTGGTGAGTGCAAGTTGCGTTTAATACGTACTTAAACATATTCAAACAAAAAAAAAATAATCGAAGGGGGTCGGGTCTAAAAGTGAGGGATTTGGCCTGAAATGCCCCACATATATGCAAAACTTTTAGCAGTATCATTGCCATTTTGAAAAATTGATTACTCAACACCAACTTGGTATAAAATAACACCAACTTGGTGAATGCAAGTTGCGTTTAATACGTACTTAAACATATTCAAAAAAAAAAAAATAATCGAAGGGGGTCGGGTCTAAAAGTGAGGGATTTGGCCTGAAATGCCCCACATATATGCAAAACTTTTAGCAGCCTCAGATTTGTCTTTCGAAACTTGATGTATTTTTCACAGAGAGATAGACGGAGTCTGCTTTCATTAAAAGTTAATAAGTGGATGGTATTTAAAATTTGGTGAAAAACAAATATGAAAAATTTTGTGGGTCGTATCAATTGTTTTTATTGACTGGGATTTGACTAATCTACTACTGTAATCTGTTCCGATTATGTCTCATCTGGAAATTTTTCAAGATATATCATAAAATTCATTAAAAATTTAATTCTTTTATTTTCATACTACTACATTGATTTGTAACTTTTTTTTATTGGAAACCTTGTAACCTTACACTTGTTTTTCCTATGAAAACCAATTTAATAGCATATCTCATAACTTTTCATCATTATCATCAACATCATCGTTGCTCTCATTGTCATTATTGTCGTCTTTGAAAGTTGTTATTACGATTTTTACCCTAAACAACAATATTATATATATTTTTTTGTACATTTCTGACAACTTGGTAACACATTTTAGATATTATTGTTATGTATTATTTTCATTTCAATTCAAATCTGTTGCATAAAGTTTTTTTTTTTGTTTTTTGTCACCAAGATAGTGTAAAATGGAAAAAATATTAAATATTAAAATTATGAAAATAAAAAAAAAAAAAACTTTAAATAGAAAAAATATATAAAATCATCATGAAGAAATATTTTTTTTTACGATTTGAAGTTATTACTTCAATAATAATATTATTTTTTTTTTTATCATGACAATTTTTTATTTATTTTTGCGTTTGGAAATATTTTTACAACAACAGACCGTACTAAAGTTATTTAATGATATGGTCTTATTTGCTGGGTGTTTTTGTGATGTAATTTCTTTGTAAATGTTTTTTATTTCATTTAAATATTATATTTTTTATTATAGAAATAACAAAAGAGAATAAAATATTAAATTGTTTTTTATTTAATTTTTTTATTATTATTTTTTTTTATGAAAAACAAAATTGTTTTGCATTCAAATGTTTTTAAAAAATTTCTGGGAATTGTTTTTCAAACTTATATACATCAATTATTTATAATAAGGATAATCACAGTTAGCCAAACCATGTTTTCAGAAAGTTTGAATAAAAAAAATTATCGGATAAAAAAAGTCGGCACCGAAAAGGTTATTTTTGTCAAGGCCACCAAATTACCATTATTAAGGTATTTATGACTTTGTTTAACTAACTGTGACCACCCTTAATATTATTTTCTTTCATTTGTTTATACAACTTTTGTTTATTTTATTATGAAAAATATAGCAAAGACCAAGAAGTATATCTGTTATTTTACTTTCTGTTTATTTATTTGTTTATACAAAATAACAATGCATAAATCTACAAAGTTCTATGTTAACGAAACAAAATCTTGGTTGGTCTTTTAAGTTTTACAGTAAAACTTGTCTCTTACGAACTTTATAAACCAATTTTCACAATTTTTATTCGGTTTTATAAGGGTTCAAGTTGAAAAAATGCAGAAGAAAAATTGAATTCCTAAAAAGAATACACTCAAATAACACTGCGGAACACTAAAAAATAAACAAGAGTTACGACCATCATTTCTATATATTTCGGAGATGCTGATTCGAATGGCGTACTCCGTTTTTCGATGTATGGTACAGTTTTCTTGCAAAATGTCGTTAAAGATTTGCTGATTTAGAGACAGGTTTTTAACAAAAAAATTTGCAAAGTGAATGATTTATAAATTTTATGGCATGGAAAACAAAGATATGACTTGTAGAAATATTTCTTATGCAAATTTGGTTTAAAGCTTTTCATCTTAAGTCATTAAATTCGCGAATTTCTTAATTTTTTAAGGTTTTCGCGAAATTAACAACCAAATTGGTCTTTGATAAAAAACTTGCTTTTTGTGAATCAAAAAGGCATCCTTAACAATACGAATAGTGGGGAAAAACAGCTATATTATATGGACCATCATGATGAAAATCGCGAAAAACCGTTTTTTTTTGTATATGGCAGCATCACTTTACGAGATGATTTAAGGCTCCATCTTTTAGTATATAATGTGGTAACCTTAAACAACAAACTCATCAAAAATTTGGCCAAAAAAGTTTTCATTTGCAAAAGTTATCTTAAGAAAAACTAATATTTCAGTGCTTTTCATGCAATAATTATAGTTTTTGTTAAGATAACTTTTGCAAATGAAAACTTTTTTGGACAAATTTTGGGTCAGTTCATTATTTAAGGTTCCCACATTATATACTAAAAGATGGGGCCTTAAATCATCTCGTAAAGTGATGCTGCCATATACAAAAAAACGGTTTTTCGCGATTTTCATCATGATGGTCCATATAACATATATGTTTTTTGTTCACCATTCGTAGTGTCATGGGTCCCTTTATGATCCACAAAATGCAAGTTTTTTATCAGAGACCAATTTAGGGGCTAATTTCGCGAAAACGTAAAAAAATTAAGAAATCCGCGATTTTAAGGGTTTAAGATGAAAAGCTTTAAACCAAATTTACATTAGAAATATTGCTACAAGTTATATCTTTGTTTTCCATGCCATAGCATTTGAAAATCATTAGCTTTGGAAATTTTTTTGTTAAAAAAGCAGCTGAAAATCAGCCAAACTTTAATGACATTTTGCAAGAAAACTGTACCATACATCGAAAAACGGAGTACGCCATTCGATTCAGCATGTCCGAAATGTATAGAAATGATGGTCGTACCTCTTGTTTTCTAAAATAGTGGTTAGTTTTGTCACGCAGTGTAATTATGCATTAACTGTTTGTAGTAGAGATGGAATCGTGAGTGACTTTTTAATCACGATCACGCACACTCACGAAAAAAAAAATTTAATCACGCACGATCACGCACGAAATTTTTTTTTGTACTCACGCTCACGTGAGTAGAAAACAATTTTAATCACGCTCACGATGTAATCACGTTCACGAAATACTCACGAATTAAAATAAAATAAAAAAAACTTCATTCCATATATTGTATTTTTTTAACATTTATTTAAATTTACAAAATGTTTTTGTAATTATAGAAGGGCAATTCTAAAATATTAAGAGCCAATTTTAGTCGTTTTTGGGAATGGTTTCTTTAGATTTAATTGAAAATTGTCACATAGATAGCCAACATACCTATGAAAATGTAACTTTCTATCGTTGTTTAAATTCGGTTTACTGATCGTTTTATGGCAGGTCAAAGCTCGACTTTTTTTTTTGCAACATTAGAAAAACATATCATCACATAAAACTTGTTCTAACTTTTTAACCAATTATCCGATTTTCACAATTCTTGGCTCATATGAGAGCTTAAGTCTTGTGCTTTTTGGAAATAATTTTAAATGCAAAAGGATTCTTTGAAGAAAAGTATCAAAAATGCAAAAACTTTTTTCTTTGCGAATATTTAAAACAACACATCTTCGATTTTTTTTTTTTAAATTCGGTGATAGTCAAAATGTTTTGTATAACATATTCAAAATTCAGAGGGGGATCAAAAGCTATTTTGGTTTGAGTACGAGGTTCCCATAATTTTCCATTAGAAAATTTGTTTTTTTTTTATTTTTGAAATGTTTTAAAAAATTTAACAGGGATAAGATTATATTCCTTATACAGGTTGTATTTTTCTCACTTTTGCTAAATCAGTCGAACTTCGACCAGCGATAATTCGAAAACTATACTGAATTTTGAAAATCCAAATATGAAATATGCTATGTCAAATTTTAAGTCAATTCGAACAGTGGAGCGAAATTTTTTTAAAATTGCTTAAAAAACTTATTAAATTTAAATTTATTAACTTATTTGAAAGAACTTAAAAAATAAAAAAAAACGTAACAAAAAAAAAACGGAGAAAAAATTAAAATCACGAAAAAATCACGCAGCAATTTTACTCACGCACGATCACGCACGAACTTTTTTTTGTTACTCACGATCACGCACGCTCACGTGAGTAGAAAATAAAATTACTCACGAATCACGTGATTCACGCGTGATTCACATGATTCACGGTAATCACGTGATTGGTGCGCATCTCTAGTTTGTAGTTTATTTAAAAAGTTTTACGTTCAGTCGTTTTTAAAAGAAAAAACATTTGTTTGATGTTCAGTTTTTATTAATGACTACTTCTGTCCTTTGTTTCAAAAATAACACACTAAAAAATAAAGACTTTCATTAACATTTAATTTTTAAAGTCATTTATTTTTGTTCTGAAAGTAAAAACTACTGATTATTCTTTAAATTTTTAATGATTTGTGTCAGTAATTTTTTTTAAATTGTTGGTATTTTTTAATGAAATATCATTAGTTTTTACCTACACAAGTCAGTTATTTTTTGTAGAAAAAAAAAATCAAAAAATTATTTATAGAAATATAAAAACATATTTGTATCAAGTGACTTTGGCACGATGGTTAGAGTGTCTGGCCAGAATGTAGTTGATTGCGGGATCGATTCCCCAAAAATTTTATTAAAAATTAAAAAAAAAATATTTCAATAAAAAATTGTAAAAAATTACCTACGAAATCATTAATTTTTATTGTTTTCGTAGGTTATTTTTTTGAAATTTGTTGGTAAAAATAACAGAACTATCATTAATTCTTAATGTTTTCGTTGGTTATTTTTTTCGAATTTGTTGGTAAAAAAGAGTGAAAAAAAACGTAATTTTTTAATGTTTAATGTTATTTATTTTAGAAAATTTTGTCAACAGTAAAAAATAAATGTTGATATTTTTAAAACAAGTGAATAATTACTGGGATGGTTTTCAATTGTTTATTCACTGGTTTTAAGAGTGTTTTTCATTTGTTTTTGCCTACAAAATATTTTGAGTGTAGAAATTTCAACCTCACCTCATAGATTCTCTCATCTTTTTTATACCCTCCACTGTGATAGAGGGTATATACAAGTTAATCATTCCGTTTGTAATACCTCGAAATGATGGGCATTCCATGTCAAATCAGACACTTTGAAATTTTTTTTCCCAATTTGCTTACAGTTTTTAGAACCCTTCGAAAACTCCTTCGTGGTAAATTTTCAGATTTTTTTGATGACCCGTTTAAAAGATATAGAATTTTTAAAAATTGGTAGTTTGTTCCCTTACTCAAACTTCTTTTACTCATAACTTCTTCAATAATGGTCCAAATTTAAATATTTTTTTTCAAATTTTTGTTTTTTACGTACTTAAAAAAAAAAAATCCCAAAAAATTCTTAAAAGCGCTCTAGTTTGCGATTTTTAAGTTTTAAAATCTAAATCTCATTTTTGAAAATGTTTGTACTCTTCGATTTTTTTGAAATTTTCTTGTGTTAAACTTCTATCGATTCTACAAATTTTTTGCCCAGGAGGATCGTGGGATAACGAGTATTACTATATTTTTTTTAAATATTTTGAAAAAATTTTATTGTAATTTTCCAATCTTAAAATCATTTCTACTGCTCCAATGGTGCGTCATAGAGGGGTCATTTATAAGACCGACCCCCATTAATTTTTACATCTTAACATTTCTTTGAAACAAACTAATACCCTATCTCCAATTTCTAAGGGAGCTCCCACACAAAACGACATTTTTTAAAATTTGCTCCAACCGCTCTAACTGCCCTAATAGTGCCCTTAGAGCAGTGGTCGGCAGAAAGAGGCATATGAAAGTATTAGTGTTTTAATAAAAATATGCATGTGTTGGTGTATTTCTTCAACAAAGCGACATCAACCTGCTTTGAAGAAAGTAAGCTTGCTACTGAATAAAATATTTGTTTTTTTATGCTCTTTGTTGATTGTTTGTTGACATTCGTGTTGTATACATGTGAATAACCGATTGTGTTCGGCTCCAGCGTGCAATGGGTGCCGACCACTGCCTTAGAGCAACAAAATGTATGACGGACCTACAATATTTTTTTAGTCCAAACATTTTCTCTGAACACACCTACCCTCTATCTCTTATTGTTAAGGCGGTCCCTATACAATTTTTTTATTTTTTGTAAATTTGTTTTATTTAATCAGCTTCTACCGGGTCCCATGGGTCCGTCCGAGAGGAGTCATTAGTGAGACCGACCCCCATTTATTTTTACCCTACAACTTTTTTTTAAAACATACCTCCGCCTTATCTCCACTCCCTAAGTAGGCTCCCATACAAATAACAGTTGGAGCAAATTTTATAAAAATGTAATTTTGAATGATAACTAACTTAGGGAGTGGAGATACGGCTGTAGTATGTTTTACAAAAATGTTGGAGGGTAAAAATATATGGGGGTCGGTATCACTAATGACCCCTCTCGAATGCACCATTGGACCGGTGGAAGCTGATTAAATAAAACAAATTTACAAAAAATAAAAAAATGGTATAGGGACCGTCTTAACAATTAGAGATAGAGGATAGGTGTGTTCAGAGAAAATGTTTGGACTAAAAAAATATTGTGGGTCGGTTATACATTTTGTTGCTCTAAGGGCACTATTAGGGCAGTTAGAGCGGTTAGAGCAAATTTTAAAAAAATGTCGTTTTGTGTGGGAGCCCCCTTAGAAATTGGAGATAGGGTATTAGTTTGTTCCAATAAAATGTTAAGATGTAAAAATTAATGGGGGTCGGTCTTATAAACAACCCCTCTATGACGCACCATTGGAGCAGTAGAAATGATTTTAAGATTGGAAAATTACAATAAATTTTTTTCAAAAAACTAAAAAAAAAAGTAATAATCGTTATCCCACGATCCTCTTGGGCAAAAAAATTGTAGAATCGATAGAAGTTTTACACAAAAAAAAAAAATTCAAAAAAATCGAAGAGTACAAACATGTTCAAAAATGAGATTTAAATTTTAAAACTTAAAAATCGCATTTTTGGGATTTTTTTTTAAAAGTACGTAAAAAACAAAAATTTTGAAGAAAAAAAATTGAAATTTGGACCATTATTGAAGAAGTTATTAGTAAAAGAAGTTTGAGTAAAAGAATAAAATTACAAATTTTTAAAAATTCGATATCTTTTGAACGGGTCATCAAAAAAATCTGAAATTTTGCCACGAAGGAGTTTTCGAAGGGTACTAAAAACTGTAAACAAATTGGGAAATTAGTTATTAGCAAAACCGTGAATTTCAGATTAGTTTCACCTTAAATTCATGAGTTGAAAACCCGTTAAACATGTTTTAAAAACATTGGTAAGTCAAAAAATATTTTACAACGTATTTTTGTAACTCAAAAATATTTTTACACTAAAAAGAAAAAAAAATTTTACGCTCAAAAAAATTTTACACTCAAAAAAAATTTTACACTCAAAAAAAAATTTAGTATTTTTTTTTTTTTTTTTCAAAAATTACTAAAAAAAAGTTTTTTTACACAAAATAAAAACTAATAAAAATGTTATTTTTTCACGTTGGAAAATTTACTATCACTTAGGGCGAATTACTCAATGAAAAGTTAGCAACTAACTGTCGATTTAACGGAGCCTTATGTCAAAATTTGTATGAAAAAGGTAAATTTAACGGAGAGTTATTTTATAACGGAGCATTGAGTAATCCAGCCTCAAAAGGGCATTGTGGAGGGTATTCATAGATTCGGCCAAGTCTAATTTAACTTTTCTACTTGTTTTTTATTCAATTTTTTATTACATCAAATTGTTTTTTTTTTTTTTTCATAATTTTTTTTTCTCATCAAAAATTTTATTTTACCTCAAATTTATTTTTACATCAATATTAATACTCTCCACTCTAGTGTTAGGGGGTATATATAAGTTTGTTATCCCCTTTGTAACACCTCGAAATATTGGTCTAGGACCCCATAAAGTATCTATCGATGTCAGTCCGTCCGTCTGTCTGTCTGTTAAAAACACTCTAACTTTTGAAAGACTTTACGGAGGCTCCTGAAGTTTAGCATATGTGTTTGGCATTTGCCTGATCAGGTTGGTATTACAATCCAGCAAAGTCGGTCCAGTGGTTCAAAAGTTATGAGTAAAAGACTGAATTTCGGTAAGGGTATTTTCGTGAATTTACGAGATAACTTTTGAAAGGCAATTCTGAGGATGCTGATTAGCCTGTCCCGAAAATGTCCTCTTTTTGGAATTTCGCTTGGTAATAGAAAAAAAAATGATGGGTATTACAGAGCTGATAATTGGTCAAATAATGCAAACAAATTTGGAGTCTATCTTTGCATCCCTACAACCGGTTAAAGTTCGCAATCGTAGTGTATTTTGTAAAAAAAAATATTCTTTGTTTTGACCGCTATTGGTGTCAAAATTCGCGGAATGTTTAGTACATTAAGGGAAAAATATGAGAAAAGTTTTCATGGAAAAATTTTGGTCCACCAGAGCATTTTAAGAAAAAAAATTGGAAGTTTTTTGCAATACTGAAATTTAAATTTTAGAATTGACGCGGATGTTACTTAATCAAGTTCAAAAGGGTACTTAAGATCGTCCACGTTCTTTTAGCACCAGTTTAAGCAGCTTAAAAAAAATTGAAAAAAAAGTCGAAAAAATATATTTATTTTACTAGTTTTTGCAACATAAATTTAATAAGTGGATTAAATTTCATCATGCAAATATTTTTTCCTTTATAAACTCCACATTATGCAAATTTTGACACCAATTGCAGCCAAAACAAAAAAAAAAATTTTTGACAAAATAAACTACGATTGCGAACTTCAACCGGTTGTAGGGAGGCAAAGACAGACTCCAATTGTTTTTGGATTATTTTTCCCATTATCAGCTTTTGAATGAGCATCGTTTTTTGCTATTACCTTAAATTTTATTTTTCGGGACAGGCTAATGCTGATACTTTACATAAATATTTATCGTTCTCCTGTTCTGGTGCGAATTAAATTTCAGCCAAATCGATGTAGTGGTTCAAAAGTTATTAGCAAAACCGTGAATTTCAGCTAAATTCACGTGTTGAAAACCCATTTAACATGTTTTAAAAACATTGGTAAGCCACAAAAATATTTTACAAGGTATTTTTGTCACTCAAAAATATTTTTACACTAAAAAACACACTCGAATAAAATTTTATACTCAAAAAAAAATTTAGTAAATTATTATTTTTTTTTTAATTACTAAAAAAGAAGATTTTTTACACAAAATAAAATATTTCTAATCAAAAATGTTATTTTTTCTGGTTAGAAAATTTACTATTACTTAAAAAGGGAATTGTGGGGGTATTCATAGATTCGGTCAAGTCGAATTTAACTTTTCTACTTGTTTTTTTTTATTAATTTTTATCAAAGCCTCTATTACTCGAGTGGAGGGTATAAAAAAATTCTTTAGATGATGATTGTTTAATGTTCTAAAATAAAGCTTAAATGGTAAACAAATTTGTGTACTTCATTTATTTAACATGTACACAGAAAAAAATATGGAGAAAACAAATTTGAGTAATAACTTGTTTAAATTTAAAAACAAAAATTGAGTAATTTTTTAATTGACGCAATTAGAAATTTACTTAAAAATTTTAAAAACAATTTAAGTAAATAATTTAATAAAAATTTAATAGTTTTTTTATTTTTTTTAAATTCTCATAGTTTTTTGAATTCTCGTTTAGTTTATAGTTTTTTGTGTATGTATGTATATGAAAGTTTGTAATCGTCTGTATAAAATTTTCCTATGTTTTTGAGACATAAATATGTTTGGTAAAGTTTGAAAAAAACAAGTTTTTGTTTTTTTTTTTGTAAAAAATTTAAAACTTTTTTAAACTTTAAAAAAGAAATAAATAGATAAATTTTGAGTAAATTTTTAATTGTGTCAATTAAACATTTACTCAAATTTTTTTCAAAAATTTAATAAATTTTTATTAAAAATTTACTCAATACTATTAAATCGTTTACTGGTGCAAAATTGAGTATTTGTTTACTCAATAGTATTAAAAATTTACTCAAATATTTTTTTTATTTTTTTCTGTGTATAAAAAAAATTAACTTTAACAAAACTGAAAGAAAATATTTAAGGTCAAATACCAGAAGTGTAGTTAGTATTTATCTTCTAACCACCTTTCCAAATTTATGGGTTTAAAATTCTCTAGAACCGGGAATTTCTTTAATCTTAACAATTTAAAGAAGTTCTTTTAATGAAATTATTCTAAAACATCTTTATTAGCAAAACAATATTTGTTAAAATTTGTCTTTGATAAAACAATACAATAGATTTTTTACAGTAGCAGAATAAACGTGCATATCATAATTTTATGCATATTTCCATAAACAAAAATGTCACGATTTTTTGTGTATATTTTCTTCTTTTATTTTTAAAAAAGAACGTTGCAGAGAAAATCTTTCAAAATTTTGTTTATGCTGTAATATTTGACCATAATGATGATGTTAAAAACGTTTATTTAGTATGCATAAATGCATAAATATGCATGCAGTTTGTGTTTTGAAGACAACAATTTAGCATTTATGCATAAGGGACTGAAATTTTTTTGTATTGCAAAAAACAAACAAATCTCTTTTGATTTTTAAAGTTCAGGCAAATTTTTATGCCGTTAGGCGTACAAATTTTTTTGTAATTATTTTCTTGAAGTAGATAATACTCTCTCAACATGCTTTTAAGCATTCAAATCAATTAAGAACTAACAAAGATATGGCTTTTTGAAGTTAGACACTTTTGACAGATTTTTTTGTTTTTCAAAAATTTAAAAAAAATTAATAAAATCTGGAGTTTTTGGGCCTGAAAGGGTTTAACACTTGCGTACATTATAAATTGTTTAGATATTGCTTAACAAATACACATTAGGGTTATAACTTTTTTTGGACAAAAAAAGTCGATCCCACCACGCTATGGGCAATGTTGTACAGATAACAAAAATCTATTTTTTCGGTCATTTCGGTGAAAAAAGTTCACACACCGAATGCAATTTCTAAAACTCCCCCAAGTTTTTTATTTTTTTGTTTTAAAAATTTTATATTATGACGCCATTTCTTAATTATTTGAAAATTATCATACACTAATGACTACATATCAGAAGGAACCAACATATAACTTATTTATAACATCCGCGAAAAAGCACCAAAATTCCGCGATTATAATCTTTAGTTGCTGAAAAGAATTACTGCCTCATAGCCCTTATCACCTGACACTAAAATTTAGCTAATTAAAAAAATCCGCGAAAAGCGTCATAATATCGCGATTTTTTTGCGCCCTCCATTCAATTGATGAGATTTTGTTTTTTTATTAATGAAATGACAAGAAAATCCTAAATATTTTGCAATTAAATTTAATTTGTTTATACTTAAAAGAAAAACTAATGTTCAAAACTTCATCGCGTTTGGTGCGTGAATTTTTTTAACGATCGCGAATAAGTAAGACATCATTTATTAATATTTTTTCATGGGCTATACGACTATGGGATGGACTTTTTGATATTTGCAAAAAATTGAAAAAGTTATAACCCTAATACACATGTTACTAATTGAAGATAAAGTCAATAGTAAAAGCTGAAAAAATACTCTTCTTTTAAGTTTTTATGATCCCATAATTTTTTTTAAAAGTTATGGAAAATTTTGTATGCATATTTTTATTTTTGATTTTAAGAAATTAAATAATTAATTAAGGGGATGGGTATCCAGTTAAGAAAAACATTAAGAAAAGCATTATTTTAAATGAATTTAATAATTATTTGTTTTTTTAATTATAAAATTTCAGATTGCCGTGGTTTCAGGAAATAGGCTCGAAGCAATGGCGGTGACAACAAAAACTTATTTTTGATCAATTTTATGAAAGATATATTTTTGTATTTCAAAACAACTAGAAAACTTTTTTAAGGGAAAGAAAAAATTTCTAAAGTAAAAAAATAGAAAAAATAGAAATTTTTTTTGATTAAAAATATTTTTTTTGAGTAACAAATTTTTTTATTTTTATTGTAAAAATATTTTTGAGTGACAAAAATACGTTGTAAAATATTTTTGTGACTTACTATTGATTTTAAAAGTTGTTTAACGGATTTTCAACACGTGAATTTAATGTGAAACCAATCTGAAACTCACGGGTTTGCTAATAACTTTTTAACCACTACATCGATTTTAATGAAATTCAGTACCAATCAGTCCAAGGGAACGAAAAATATATATTCTAAGCTTCAGCATCCTTAAAATTGTCGTTCGAAAGTTAGCGTGTTTTTTATCTTGTTAATTAGCGAAAAAACCCTTGCAGAAATTCAGTCTTTTGCTTATAACTTTTGAACGCACACCGATTTCGTTCAATTGAAGTACCAACCTGACCAGGTAAATGACCAATTTATGTGCATAACTTCAGCAGCCTCATTAAGGACTTTCAAAAGTTAGCTAGTTTTCAACATACTGACAGACGGACAGAGTAACGTACAGACGGACATCGTCTTCAAATCTATCGAGTATCATGAATATATATACTTTAGGAGGTCCTAAACCAATAATTCGAGGTGTTACAAGCGGTGTCACAGAGTGGAGGGTAAATAAATATTTAATGGAAAAAGGATTTAAACAAAAAATTTGTGATACAAAAATTTTATGAAAAAAATAAAAATCATGAAAAATAACATTGTTGAATAAAAAATTTTAATGCAAACACTTTTTTATTCACCAGCAGGTGATTATTATCCAAGTTATAAATCCATGTACAAACCTTTTTGATTTAAGTTAAATTAAAACAGTAATTATTTTTTTCTTATTTTAGTCAAACTGAGGTGCACAGAAAAATTAAAAAAAGTTTTTAAGTAAATTTTTAATAGTATTGAGTAAAAAATTACTCAATTTTGCACCAGTAAACGATTTAATAGTATTAAGTAAACATTTAATAAAATTTTTTTAAATGTATGGCAAACAATTTGGGTAAATTTTTAATTGACACAATTAAAACTTTACTCAAAATTTTTCGTTTTTTTTTTAATTAAGTTTTTAATTGTGCCAATTAAAAATTTACTCAAAATTTATTCATTTATTTTTTTTTTAAGTGAAAAAAAGTTTCACATTTAAAACAAAAAAAAAAAATGTATTCAAACTTTTACCAAATACACCGTCTGACAGCAAATATTAAACATAAACCGGATGATATACGTCTGAAAGTAGAGATCAAATGGAGTAAAACTGCATTTACAGGTTTTTATTTCGTGATACTGTTTCCTTTTGAAAGGACTTCAAAGTTTTAAAGGATACATTTTATAAAATGTTTTTAAAATAATTGTAATTGTCCTAGGATGACAGTGGTGCCGGCAAAAAAAGGAGGAGGATCTCTCCTAATTTTTACATTTTTATATTTTGCCATATCAGGATAAATGGAAGTGAATAAAGTCATTTGAAAACTTTTTCAAAATATTTTGTTGAACATTTTGAATGTTGAAGGACACATTTTTGAATGGACGTAACTTACCTCCATTTTCCTAATATGTAAAAATAATAAAATAGACAAATTAGTTGAGACCCTCCTCTTTCATTTGCTATCAATAGCATCCTAGGACAAGTACAAATATTGAAAAAAAAAATATTTTATAAAATTGAATCCTCTAAAACTTTGAAATGCTTTTAAAAGGAAATCGGATCACGAAATGAAAAACTGTAAATATAGTTTTACTACATTTAGTTTCTAGTTTCAAACGTTAGTATCCAGTTCGTGTTCAAAGACTTTTTTTCTTTTTGTAGGACGGTGATATATTTATGTCTTAATGTCTTGCATTTCATAAAGATGATTTCAAACTTTTATATACATACAACACACTATAAACTAAATGAGAATTCTAAAAACTAATAGAATTAAAAAAATAAAAAAACTGTTAAATTTTTTACTTAATTTTTTTAAAAACTTTTAAGTAAATTTTTAATTGCGTCAATTATAAAATTACAATTTTTTTTTTAAATTTAAAGATCATGCCACTCAGGAAAAATGAAATAAAAATAGGAGAATTAACTAAATTCAAGGAAAATTGATTATGTTTTAGCTCCATTGCCATGTTTTTCTTCTTTTAAGTTCATATTTTTCTTCAAAATAAGGAAAAAAAAATTTTTTTATTATTAAATATTATGGATGAAATTTTCATGCACTAAAAAAACAAAAAATATGCATTTAAAATATGCACTAAAAAATGAAAAATATGCACAAAATACCTTGAAATATGCACTAAAAAATAAAATATGTACAATAAAAATATTGTTTTTATAGGAAAACTTCTTAAAAACAAAAATAACGCTGGGTTTAAAAAATAACATTTAAAATTTTATAGCAAGATTTTTTTTAAAAACTAAAAAAATCTATAAAAAAATTAAAAAGAAAAAAAAAAATAATTTTTCTTATTTTTAAAATAAATTTTTAAAATTTAAAATAGTTTTTGAAAAAAAAAATCAATTTGTTTCTTTGCTAATTTATGCCAAAATATGCAAAAATATGCACTTAAAAGTTTTGAATATGCACAAAATATACATTTGAAATCAAAATATGCAAAAATATGCATTTTCACCAAAATATCCAAAAATATGCAAAAACAAATCGATGCCATTTTAACGCAAATTTCTTGATTCGGAAAGATAATTGGTCCATATCGTTTTTAGACTTTCGACTAAAAACATGCATTTGCATGGAAATCTCATCCCTATTAATTATATTATTAAAAAAAAAATATGAACTAAAAAATGGAAAAATTTTATTTAAATTTAGTTCATACACATTGAGGACCCGATTGGGTGAAGACACCATAGGGTTCGCACCCGATAGATTCAAACTCCAATGGGTTTTGACCCAGTCGGGTTCCTTAAGATTCGTCATGGTTTTTGATCCAAAATGTTTGTCCGTTTCGCTCTACCTTGCTTAGTTTTTGAGAAACGTGAATTTAGGGGAACACTGGGGTCTTGAGAATTAAAAAAAAAACTCGATTAACTTTAAAACTATTACTCGGAGGGCATTTGTGTATTTGGCGGTCTTGCTCTACGTGTAAAGGCTACAAAAATGCTTTTGAACTTTTTTTTATTAATATTTACCGAGATATAAGCATTTAAAAACTTTCGGGAACGCCAAATTTTTTAAATCCAAAGTTAGGACCCATTGGGTCCACACATTTGAAGAGGGCTGGCGATACCATACATATTCAAAGAACCGAAAATGGCCTCTATTTTGCCCTATCTGGCTTAGTTTTCGAGATATCGCCATTTTAAGTTTTTGGAAAAAAAATCCCAGAGTTTTAAGAATTTTTCTAAAATAGTGGAGAAAACTTCCTTAAATCTAAGAAGATGAACTAATTGGTAGAAAACTACGTCCAAAAACTAAAGAAGATGAATATATTTAGGGAAACTTTCTTTGGCGGTAAGAATTTCTACCATGTATTAGGGAATTCCATTTAAGGGAAATAATGGACTACATGAACTAAAAATTTATCCTAAGAGTTAAGAAAATTTCCCAACTTTTAGTTTAATTTAACTAAATGGGAAAGATTTTAAACTATTTTGCAGAATTTTTTTTTTTTTATATTTTGAGTGTCTTAAAAAAAAGGACAAAAAACATACAAAAATCGGTTGTACCCCTCCCCTTAGCAAGTTTAGATCAATATAATAACACACCTGTCTTTGTATATAAAAGAAGATGAGAAATTTTTTATTGTCAAAAGTGTTTATTACTAATCATCTTATATTTTCAATAATATCGGCAATATGAAACTAAATATTTTTATTAACTCTTTAATAAGTCTTGTTTTTATCTTGCAAGTTGCTTCATCCGATTTTCGTTCGAAACTACCATTTGCACGTATTGTGGGAGGTAGCTTCGCTAGTCAAAATAAATTTCCCTATATAGTATCGATACAAGGAAATGGTGTTTTATGTGGAGGATCTATAATATCAAGAAATTATATTGTAACTGCTGCCCACTGTGTTAACAAGTAAAATTGAATTTAATAACACTCATTTACTACAAAAGTGACATAACTCAAAAAACGTAATTTTTTTTAATAGAATAATTTTGTATGTCATGCTACAAATTATCGTTTAAACTCACTTCTTGGGACGATCTTTTTTTAAATAACAACTAAACTCAAGTTTTCTTCAAAATCCAGTTTACTGAGTTATGTCGCTATTGTAGTAAATGATTTTTTTAATTTAGTGTATTGTGCATTTTTATTCATAATCCTTTTGTTTAAGGTTCGCTGCGTCGACTATTTCAATTCGTGCTGGCACTACTGAACTGAGATCAGGTGGTATTGTCGTTGGCGTATCTCAAGTTAAATCACACCCCAATTATGTTAATCACAATAATGATATTGCGGTTTTAAAATTATCAAAATCATTGTGTTTTAATAATAACATCAAACCCATTGCATTGGCTACACAAAATCCACCAGCAGGTTCATCTATTGTCGTTTCCGGTTGGGGTGGTACAAGCGATGGTGGTCCAATATCAATGAAACTCAAGTATAATACTTTAAAAGGTCTAAGTATTGATGAATGCAAACGTCGTCTAAACCCTCTTCCAGCGACGACAATATGTTTTGGCCATACTGCTGGCAATAGTATTTGTGGTGGTGACTCTGGTGGCCCGGCAGTATATAATAATCAATTGGTTGGTGTTGCCAGCTATGGCGTAAATGGTTGTAATTCTGATGTTCCTAATGGTTTCTCTAGTGTTGCCATTTTAAATCGATGGATTAGACAACAAGCTGAAATGTAAAAGATATAAAGATGTCTTTTATATGAAAATAAAATCAATTGAAAGAAATAATAAAATAAGACTGTTCAAACAATTTTGGGTCATTTCCTTGATCCTGAAGGGCTCTAATGGCTAATCCTTGGGAAATTTAACTGACGGATCTCCGATTTTGTTTTTTTTTTTGGGTTATTTCATAGCGCTTTGTAAATGATTAAAAACCATATCGAGGTCCTATATTCAAAACCCTCTATCTTCCATTTTCAAGAAATTGACTTTTTGATGGCAATAGATTCAGTAAAACGGCCCTCATCTATGGTGTAAAATTCAGAACAAAAATATTTTTTTTTTTACTATTTTATTTGCATTTTTGTTTTTCTCTAACTCTTACACAATTAATTTTTCTGAATACAAAACCCTCTATCTTTTCAAATAATTAATTTATAAATATTTTTTTTTAATAATTTCACTACCCGGCTAAAAATGAATTGTATATATGAGCATATATGAAAACATCTGCCCTTACATCATTAATTCGAAAACATATATGAACATATATTAAAATTGGCGCTTATTCAATATATGACCATATATGGTAAAACATATGATAATATGCGATCATATATTGGCCCATCCTTAACATAAATTATCATATACGATCGTACATGAGCTTGTATACATTATTTTTAGCCGGGTATGCAGTATATGTTTTCATACTAATTTTTGCAGGCTGAACATGAATTTGTCAACAAAATTCCAGAACCACGATTTTGGTCCACTGATGCTAATTTTTTCTGAAAATTCTTGTTTGACTTTTTTTAAGCCGTTATCATTAATAAATGACGTTAAAAATGTACCGATGTCTTAAATGAAATCATAACAATTAATTTTTATTAAGATGCAAAGCCCTCTATCTGATCATTTTCATTCATATACTTGAAATATTTTTGAGAATCAAAACCCTCTATCTATCATAAAATCCCCAATAGTGCAAAATTTTGAAAACGAATTATATGTGAGATTCAGTAGTTGATTTAAAAAAAAAAAAAATATTGTAGAATATCGAATTTTAATTACTCTAACAATACGCGTAATAAACAGTTTTTGGCTCTCCTCAAAAGTTGTGTTTTTTTAGATAGAGGGGTTTGAATATAGGCCCTCGATATATTTTTTTTTTTTTGGATCAGTACTTTGGAAGATATGGGCATTTAAAAAGGCGCTATTATGACAATATTTATTTTTAAACAGTTTTTTAAAATTTTTGTGCTCGAAAACCGTAAGTCGTCCGTAAAAACTTGTAAAAACAATATTGTAGTTAAAATTATGAATATTTGAAATTAAGAATTTTTTTTTTTAATTTCTACAAAAAATTTTGAAAACCATATTTGAATATCTGTTTTTTTTGGCAAGGGCAGTATGGATTTCCAAAATCAAAATTTTTTATTTAAGTCTAGAATGTCCTTTTAACGCTGTTAAAATTTCAGGGAGGTATTTTGTCGTATTGTCGAGCAATCAATTTTCAAATGTTGTAGGAGAGCCAAATATTTGTTTTTTCTTCAAAATTTTGGCAAAAAATAAAATAGTTGGCTTTCAACTTAAATTAATACATTAGTAGATTTACAAATTTTTTTTTTGCTAATGCTAGTAATATTTGAACTAATTTTTTTGCTAAATTTAAAATTGAGTTGACCAAATTTTTACAAGCTTTTTTGCTAATATTAGCAAAAATATTTTTTTTTTTTTTAAATTAAAATGGCGCTATATCGGAGACTAAGCCAGATAGAGCAAAATTGAGGCCATTTTTGGTTCTCGGGCTCTCTATAGTATGGCCGGTCCTCTTCACATGTGGATCCAAAAAAGTTAGCATTCCCGAAAATTTTAAAATGCTCATATCTTGTAAAATACTAATACTAAAAGCTCTTCGAGTAACACTTTTAAAGTTATCGATTTTTTTAATTCTAAAAACCCTAGTGGTCCCCTAAAATCACGTATCTCAAAAACTAAGCAAGGTAGAGCGAAACGGACACAAATTTTGGGTCAAAAACTATGATGTTTTTTAAAGAACTCAACTAGGTCTAGGCCCATCGGAGTCTGGACCTATCGGGCCCGAAGCCAATGGGGTCCTCAAATGTGTTGAAATAAAAAAAAAAATTTTTAGTTAACTAATTTTTAGCAAAACATGTTTGCTAACTTTACCAAAAAAATTGTGGGTTCAAAATCAGCAAATTTTTTAGTAGGTTTGCAAGCTTTTTTTTGCTAACATTATAGTTTTTTTTTGAGTGTTGTTCAAATTTCTTTTTTATGGCCTCCTAAAGTTTTTAAGTTATTATTAAAGGCGTTTGAAAAAGTTTTTAAGCTATTATTATTTAAGGCGTTTGAAAAACGTAACAAAAAACATAATAAATGCATATCTGAGCTTAAAAATATGCACTTAAAAAAAAACCTTGTCAAATTAGTAGAAAAAGTCTCGTAATTCCATTTGACCAATATTTGACATTTTAACTTGTTTTTTAACAAATAATTTTCGATCCAAATTAATTTTTTTTTTTGTAATTTTACAGTTTTTCTTGTAATTTTACAAACTTCCAAGATTTTTTACAAAAAAAAATTTTGTAAATTTACGAGAAATTCTTTACGTAAATTTCGGAAAAAAAGTTGTATATTTACAGTTTTATTGGTAAAAATCTTGTAAAATTACAAAAAAATTTCGTAAATTTTACTAGGAATTCTCGTAAAATAGGAGGTAGCAAAAAATCTAGTAAAATCCAAAACCCCATTGTAAGTTTAATCGCGTCAAAAAATTGTAAATTTACATTTTTTTGGTAAAAACTTGTAAATTGTTTTTCGAACAATTAAAAAAAAAATAAATACGTCAAAAACACCATTTCCATTTTTTACGAATTTAAGAAAAAAAAAAAAATGATTACACGATTTAAAATTTTACAAACACAACTAAATATTTTTGAAATACTGATTAAAATAAACCCAAATTCCGCTCCAAGCTTTGCGAGCTCATTAGGTTTGTTGTTCCCATCTACTACCTTATATCCAGGTACCCATACCGAGGATACGGTATTATTCCCAGATAGTTTCTGACGATTCTCGTAACAATCAAAAATGACTTTCGATTTAATACAGAAGCTCCTTAAAACGTTTAGTGCAGCTTGACTGTCGACGTAAAAGTTTGGTATTTTTCTCGATTCTCCTTCTTGGGGTGGTGAAGTCTAAAGAAATTGTGAGGCTGCCTTACTATTTCAGCCTGAAAACTACAGCAGATTAAAGGTAATTTGAAAGACTTCACTACACATACGTCCTCAGAAAAACCGGCTTCAACTTCCGTCGATTGTTTATTTTTTTTATTTCTATACCCGCGGGTATAGGCTAGAAAATGCTGCTTGTGCGACGTTGACACAAATTCTGATACTTTGTTGACTTTTTGCTTGCTACTTCTATAGAAACTGCGAAGATATTTATAGCGGCATTTGGAGCGCAACAAATTTCCGGTCGAAAAGTTATTTGATCACTTTGTAGTCAGTGGTAACGTTGTCCAAATTGTCAATGCTACTGTGTCCAAAGTTTCGGAGTCTGAGTTAGCGAAGACATCAATCGGCAGCAGATTCTGTAATGTGCTGATGTTGTCCTTAGGGCTCCAGACTTAAAAGGCGTTGGGCCTTTTGGAATTTAATAAGAGTCTCCTTCCTCTTACTTTAGAAGGATATATCCAGTACATAATCCTTGGCTCAAGTCCCCATATTTTGCCGAAACTTTTCTTGCATGCATAATATGCATTATTTAATCATTCATCTTCTTTAATCGTTCATCTGTATTTTCGCTTCCATGATAATTTATTGTGCAGAATGATTCCTAAAAATTTGGCATGCTTTAAAAGTAGGATTTCAACACTGTTTATTCTGACTTTCCTAAAATTCTCGATCTGATACTTCTGTGTTGTCAGTTTTTGCCGATTAATTGTAAGGCCATTTTAATTAACCGAGCTCCATAACTATTTCAGCAAACTTTCTAGCAGCGAGGATAACGCTTTTCAATTGCAAAAAGATGTATTCAAGTGTGTCGGTTTTTATAAACCGGTGTAAGAAGTACATCACCTAATCCGATATCCTTACTATTCATACCACCTACATCCGCCTGAAGATAGAATGCAACTCCCATATATGGACAGGGGCTTCAAAATCTATTTTGGAGCTCTTGAACCGTGTACAACGAAGGCCATTGATGCTTATCAATGAAAATTGGGTATTGAACTTTATTGGTTCATTGGAGCATCGTCGGCATGCGGCAGAACATGAATGACACACTCAACCAGGACCTTTCCACAATCTCCGAGTGGGGTCGAGCGAATAAGGTCGATTTTAATGCACGCAAGACCCAATGTTGTATGTTAACCCACAGACGGGCTGTAGAGTCAGCATTATCATCTGTAGCTATGGATGGTATAGGTATTGAGGAATTGGATACTCTTGATGTTCTGGTCATGAGAATACAGTGTGATGTCCGCTGGAAAAAACACGTATTTCAAGTGTCGAAAGAGGCATTCAAGTGTCTTGGTTTTCTGAAACGGTGCAAGACTTACTTCACTCCATCTGATCTCCTTACTATTTATACCAGCTATATCCGGCAGAAAATGGAATACAACTCTCACATATGGGCAGGGGCTTCAGAGTCTATTCTGAAGCTTCTGGACCGTGTCCAGGGGAGGGCGGTGAAGCTTATCAATGACAGTAGTGTATCCAACTCTATTGATTCATTGGAGCATTGTCGGAATGTGGGTTGTGTGACACTCTTCTATCGATATTATCATGGGCGGTGTTCATCTGAGATAAGCGAAATTATTCCCCAGGCCCGAGTGCTTGTTCGGAATACTCGCTTGTCTCTTAGAGCACACCTGTATGTTGTTGATTGTCCTGTGTTTCGCACAACGCATTACAGAGAAAATTCGTTTTTCAGTCGAACAATTCGTATGTGGAATAAACTCCCTTCAGAGGTCTCTCCTGTCACTTATAACTTACAAAAATTTAAATCAAATATCCACAAACACTACTCCCTCTTTCCTCCTTCCCATACCTTATTTTCCTGATCAATACAATGCACAGCATCAGTAGGGGGCATCCCCTGAGTATTGGTTTAAGTAAAAAAAAAAAAAAAACTCTTCTGCTGAGATAAGTAAACTTACCCCTAGAGCCAGAGTTTTTGTTTGCAACACTCGGTTGTCTAATAAATCACTTCCGTTTGTGACGAACTAGCCGTATATAGGATAATCTCATCGCAGAGGCATTCGCAGTTTCTTTCAATGCAGATAAATTCAAATCAAATAACCACAAATACTACTCCCTCTTCCCTACTTTTCATAACCTATTTTCCTGATATCAACACAATACATTACATTAGTCGGGATATTTTTTAGACGGATATTTTTGTCATATTCATAACATTTACAATAATCGTCACTTTAGACGTCACAGCCACCACATCGATAGAATATGCTTAGACAAATTCTCTTTTTGTGTTCGAATACTGCTGTGTCTATATATGTATGTACACTTAAATACTTTCTTCAACAAATACAAATTATATTTTTATAATCTAAACTTAAATTTATTATATCTATTAACTTTTGTTATCTTTTATATATTTTTCGCAAGGGTTACCAACATGAGCTCGACTTGCAGGCACAAATGAGGGGATTTGTATTTTTATTTCGGAGACTTGCCATATGACGACATAATTTTGTCAGTATTTTAGTTATTGCTTTTTTTTCTGTTAGTTCAGATGTTAGTAAATATTTTCAAATATTGTGACTTTATATATAAAACAAGAAAAAACATATTTCATTCTCACAAGTGACTTTAGCTAATCATCTTATATATCCACTAAAATATCGGCAATATGAAACAAAATAATTTTTTTAAAACTTTAATAAGTCTTGTTTTTATCTTACAAGTTGCTGCAGCCAATTTTCGTTCGAAACAACCATTTGCACGTATTGTGGGAGGAAGTTTTTCTAGTCAAAGTAAATTTCCCTATGTAGTGTCGATAAAGCTTGGTGAATATTTCTGTGGTGGATCGATAATATCAAAAAATTATATTATAACTGCTGCCCACTGTGTTAGCACGTAAGATAAAATTTAAATAATGTTATGTTTTCAGTGAACTTAAAACAACATGTTGTAACAGAAGTATTGCTGAATTGTAATAGAATAAAGAAAACAGCGACATGCTTTGTATAAATACATTGTTTTGAGTGCAGTGAAAACATAAGTTTTTAGGGTATTAAATATTTATTCATAACCTTTTTGTTTCAGATTCGCACCATCAAATATTTCAATTCGTGCTGGTACTACAGAGCTGGAATCAGGTGGTATTGTCGTCGGAGTAGCACAAGTGATATTACATCCTAATTCTGCTAAACTCAACATCGATATTGCTGTTTTAAAATTATCACAATCATTGACTTTCAACAAAAATATCAAACCCATTGCATTAGCTACAAAAAATCCACCTGCAGGATCAGCTAATGTTATTTCCGGTTGGGGTCGTACAAGTGAAGGTGGCGAAATATCTACAATCCTCAAATATAATACTTTAAAATCTTTAAGCAATGATGAATGTAAACGTCGCCTTAAGACACTTCCATCGACGACAATATGTTTTGGTCATACTGCCGGCAATAGTATTTGTGCTGGTGACTCTGGTGGCCCAGCTGTCTACAATAACCAAGTAGTTGGTGTTGCCAGATATAGTAAAAATGGTTGTAATTCTGCTATGCCTAATGTGTTCACTAAAGGTGTCCTAACGACTAAGGCAATTTTTCAAAATCACTTTTTAATACGTGGTAGGGTCCTAAATTGTAGTTTTGTATCTAAAAATGAGTGAGCCAAAATTTGGAGACAATCGGATAAAAATAACTCGTGCCGAAAATGAATTGAAATTTTGGGACACTATTATCTGATGAAAAAACAAGTTTTTTTCTAGTTTTTTGAAAAATATTGGTATATGCTATTTTTTGTTAATTTTTTTGTTAAGTAATATGAAAATGGTAATAAATTACCTTTCCAAAAAGGTTAAAAAAATTCAAATCGGATGAAAAATAAGCATTTTACCCATACATGCCCCAGACCATTGCATGGGTTTTAAAGCCAAAATTTGAAAATTTTCAAAATTTTTAGGCAAAAAAATAAAAAAAATTAAATTTTACTTTATAATTATATTAAATACATGTTATAGATAAAAACTAACAGATATGGTAGTCTAACTTTTTTTCATTTGGCGTGGGTAGTGATATAATTTCCGCGGATTCCAAAGAAAATGAGTTTTTCTAAAAAAATTTAGCAAATATGGGAAACAATTTTCTGTATTGTATTATACGAAGTGAAATACATAAATTCTGTAAATTTTTTGAGAATTCGGGCATCTTTAACCCCTTGTCGTCGAGGTGAAATGACAAATTTGAGACGTTATACATTTCTATAATACAAAATATCTGCATATATCCGATTTCTCAAAAGTTACAAAATTTACGTTTTACACTTCGATCCGAACAATAGAGCACAAATTTTCAAAAATTTGTTTAATTATTGTAGAAAAATGCATTTTATTTGGAATCCGCGGAAATTTTATCACTACCCGCGCCAAATAAAAAAAAAGCTTGACTACCATATCTGCTATTTTTAATCTTAAACATGTTTTCAATTTGATCATAAAGTAAAATTAAATTTTTACTATTTTTTTGCCTAAAAATTTTGAAAATTTTGAAATTCTGGCTCTAAAAACCATACAATGGTCTGGGGCATGTATGCGTAAAATGCTTATTTTTCATCCGATTTTAATTTTATTAGTCGTTTTGAAAAGGTAATTTAGTACCATTTTCATATTATTTCACAAAAAATTTAACAAAAAATATCAAATACCAATGTTTTTCCAAAAACTAGAAAAAACGAGTTTTTCGTTCTTATAAGAATGTCCCAAAACTTCAATCCATTTTCGGCACGAGTTGTTTTTAGCCGATTGTCCCCAAATTTTGGCTCACTCATTTTTAGATACTAAAGAACAATATAGGACCCTACCAGGTATAAAAAGGTGATTTTCGTTTTTAAGGACACCTCTAGTGTTCACTAGTGTTGCCATTTTAAATAAATGGATTAAAAAACAAGCTGAAATGTAAAAGGGATATAAGATTTTGTGACATGATTGTTCAAAATATTTGTTTCTTTTATGTGGAAATAAAATCTATTGAAAAATAAAATTATTATCTAATTTGATTTGGAATACATGTTGTAGGGTATAAAAGATTCGGCACAGCTGAATTTTACAATTTGTTTTTTCATAAAAATTTCAAAAAAAAAAAAAAAAATCGTCAAAAAAAATTTTTTTTCATAATTTTTTTTGATTTTATCAAATTTTAAAAAATTTAAAAAGGTCAATTTTCCTCCGCACGAATCGACAACACCTAAAAAGAGTTTGGGCCGCTAAATAATTAACGCCCTCATTCATCTGGTTTGTTTATTGGACTTTTAAAAGAATTATACATATGTATTTCAAGAAAAGCCATATACCGTTTTTATTCGATTAATCGACATAAATTCTTCGATTAATTCTTTAATCAAAATTATAATTTTTTGAAAATGTGTGTACTCTTCGATTTTTTTGAAATTTTTTTGTGTAAAACTTCTATCGATTCTACAAATTTTTTGCCCAGGAGTATCGTGGGATAACGATTATTACTATTTTTTTTAATTTTTTGAAAAAATTTTATTGTAATTTTTTAATCTTAAAATCATTTCTACTGCTCCAATGGTGCGTCATAGAGGGGTCCTTCATAAGACCGACCCCCATTAATTTTGACGTCTTAACATATCTTTGGACCAAACTACCACCCTATCTCCAATTCTAAGGGGGCTTCCACACAAAACGAAATTTTTTTAAATTTTCTCCAACCGCTCTAACTGCCCTAATAGTGCTCTTAGACTCCAATGGTGCGTCCGAGAGTGGTCATTATTGAGACCGACCACCATTTATTTTTACCCTGCAACATTTTTTTAGAATATACCTACGCCCTATCTTCACTCCCTAAGTAGGCTCCCATACAAAATTACATTTTTATAAAATTTGTTCCAACTGTTATTTGTATAGGAGCCTACTTAGGGAGTGGAGATATGGCGTAGGTGTATTTTAAAAAAATGTTGTAGGGTAAAAATAAATGGGGGTCGGTCTCACTAATGACCCCTCTCAAACGCACCATTGGACCGGTAGAAGCTGATTAAATAAAACAAATTTACAAAAAATAAAAATAATTGTATGGGGACCGCCTTAACAATTAGAGATAGATGGTAGGTGTGTTCAGAGAAAATGTTTGGACTAAAAAAATATTGTGGGTCGGTCGTACATATTGTTGCTCTAAGGGCACTATTAGGGCAGTTAGAGCGTTTGGAGCAAATTTTAACAAATGTCGTTTTGTGTGGACCCCCCTTAGAAATTGGAGATAGGGTATTAGTTTGTTCCAAAGAAATGTTAAGACGTAAAAATTAATGGGGGTCGGTCTTATAAAGGACCCCTCTATGACGCACCATTGGAGCAGTAGAAATGACGCACCATTGGAGCAGTAGAAATGATTTTAAGATTGGAAAATTACAATAAAATTTTTCAAAAAATTTACAAAAATAGTAATAATCGTTATCCCACGATACTCCTGGGCAAAAAATTTGTAGAATCGATAGAAGTTTTACACAAAAAAATTTCAAAAAAATCGAAGAGTACAAACATTTTCAAAAATAAGATTTAAATTTTAAAACTTAAAAATCGCATACTAGAGCACTTTTAAGATCTTTTTGGGATTTTTTTTTTAAATAACGTAAAAAAACAAAAATTTTGAAAAAAAATTTGAAATTTGGAACATTATTGAAGAATCCAAGCAGAAAAATGCGAACGGGAAAACGCTGGCAAAGTACCTTTTATGGTCGCTTGTGTGCTGGGAAAGCATCACAGTTTAGCACTCCCCCAGCGTCCAAAATGATAACCACGGTAAACGGTATGCTGTTGCTATTTTAAAGCGCTTTGAAAGTGCTTTAAAAACAAAAAATATGATACTTTTATAGCACTTTTAGAACAAAAAAATGGGACGTATCAAAATTGAATAAGTCCATAAGACACAACTTTTTTTGGTGTTGATTTGAATAAAGAAATTTATTAAATTAGGATAAAAAATTTACTGACCAATTTATTAGGATAAAAAAATTTTGGACAAACTTTGAAATATTTTCTTAGTCCAGGAAAAAATTTGTTTGCTTCTAGGAAAATTTTTGGAAGTCACGAAAAAAAGTGGTATGTTGAACCAAATCGGGTAGTGCTCCAAAGGGATAGGCCCAGTGATATTTCTCATGTGATGTATCCGGAGTTCAAGACACTTCCTCACGAAAGAGACGGGTGTTTTTATATAAAAGGTGTCAAGTTTGTAATATGTAGTTCATTGTGTCTAAGTGACATATTACGAGAACTTTTAAGGACCGGCCACTTATCCTGCAGGGAAATAAAAAATGTTCCTATTGTAACAAAAATTAATAAGTTTTAATAAAAAATGTATACTTTGAAAGGATTTAAATAGAACAACATTGGTAAAGCGCTTGCAAAGCACTTTTTCGAATTTAAGTATACTACCTTCTACACAAAAAAAAACAGTGCTTTGCCGAGACTTTTTCTTTGGAACGGTTGGCAGTTTCTGCCTGGGAAGTTATGAGAAAATGAAGTTTGAGTATAGGAACAAGCAACCTAAAAATTCGATATCTTTTGAAAAATCTGAAAATTTACCACGAAGGAGTTTTCGAAGGAAACTAAAAACTGTAAACAAATTGGGAAAATCTAAAAAAAAAATTTTCAAAGTGTCCGATTTGACATGGAATGCCCCATATTTATTAAAGCACATAACTAGGGATGTGATTTCCATGCAAATGCATATTTTTTGCCGATAGTCTAAAAACTATATCGACCAGTTATATTTCCGAATCAAGAAATTTGCGTTAAAATGGCATCGATTTCTTTTTGTATATTTGTGCATATTTTGGTAAAAATGCATAGTTTTGCATATTTTGGTTTTAAATGCATATTGTGTGCATATTTCTAACTTATAAGTGCATATTTTTGCTTATTTTGCCATAAATTAGCAAAAACTTAAATTGAAATTTATTTGTTTCAAAAACTATTTAAAATTAAAAAATTTATTTTGAAAATAAGAAAAATATATACATATGTTTTTTTTTTAATTTTTTTTATAGATTTTCCTAATTTCTAAAAAAAAAAACTTGCTTACATAAAGTTTTAAATGGTACTATTTAAACTTGGCTTTATTTTTTGCTTTTTAAGAAGTTTTTCGTATGAAAACAAGATTTTTGTTGCACAAGTTTTATTTTTTAGTGCATATTTTAAGTGTTTTTAGTGCTTATTTTGAATTTTTTAGCGCATATTTTCGATTTTTTGTGCACGAAAATCTCATCCCTACACATAACTAATATTAAATTCAAAATTTTAAATTTATTTATTCCCAAAAATTTATTTTATCTTGCTCCCAGTTTTTTTCTGCATTTCTTTCATATTTGCATAAAATTTCCAATATTTTTTCTGCTTGAGTGCATTAAATTTTATATGCTTTCAGCGTTTGTAACCCTTTAACCATTTTTTATGGTTATGTTTTTTAATAATCTTGTATAGTTGCAAATATGAATTTTAAAAATAATAAAAAAATCAACATTTGAAAACCGCTATGTTAATGCAACAGCTGCTTTCAACGTTGCCACAGAAATTGTGTGGTGCATTATGTACATAAGTACTTCTGAAAAAAAAACGTGTTTTTATTTAAACTTTACTATTATGACTTTATTAAACACATACTGAGCTTGAACTTTGGAAACATTAAGCAAAAAAAAAATAACTAAAAAAGTGGCATTCAACAAAATATTCAAAGTTAAGGCAACAAAAGTTTTAGCATTGAGTTTTAAAAAGGTTTTATGAAATGGTAAGTTAAAAAGGCGTTCAAATATAAAATTTAATGTGGTTAGAGAAAAGTTTTAGTTTTTTTATTGAAATATATATTTGAAAAAGTTTTTTCTAATAAAAATTTCAAATGAAATTAATTAATTTGTAAGGTTTAGCTTATAAACAAAATTTGTTGCCTACTTTTGGGGTTTAGGCATCAACAATTTTATTTGCCTACTTTTGGGGTTAGCTAAATTAAAAATGTCGAATTTTATGTTAAGCATACTAACTTTTTTCAGACTCATTAAGAAACAAGTAAGAAAATTATAGTCGGTCAAGACCGACCACATAATACTCTACACCAGAGTTTCCCGGAAAATGGGTCCCAAGTTGAAACATGGATTGATTAGATCGATATTTTGTCAAATCTTTAATAAGTGTAAAAAACACTCACAAATCAAATTTGAGTGGAATAGGCTTCTTTTTGTTGACAATAAACCGCTTCAACTGAATATCGGGCGAAATTTTCATATGGGACCTTAGTCCAAAACTGGTCCGATGATAATCAGATTTGATAAGATTATTAAAGTACGCGTTTTACATACACAAAGAAAATTTTAATTAAATATTTTCTATTTCCATGAAATTTAAGAGAAAATATGCGCAAAAAAATTCAAAATATGCACTAAAAAACCTAAAAAATATGCACTAAAAAGTAAAAAGTGTGCAATAAAAATCTTATTTTCATAGAAAAAACTTAAAAATCAAAAAATAATGCCGGGTTTAAATTGTTAGAAATTAAGACAATCTATAAAAAAAAATTAAAAAGAAAAAATAATTTTTCTAACTTTAAAAATTATTTTTTAAAATTTATAACAGTTTTTGTAACAAAAATATTTCAATTTGTGTTTTTGATAATTTATGCCAAAATATGCAAAAATATGCACTTAAAAGTACGAAATATGCACAAAATATGCATATTTAACCAAAATATGCATTTTCACCAAAATATGCAAAAATATGAAAAACAAATCGATGCCATTTTAACGCAAATGTCTTGATTCGGAAAGATAATTGGTCGATATATATATGAGATTTGATGCATTTGCATGGAAATCTCATCCCTACTGATCAGTGATCGATTCTAAGACATTCTAGCGATGTCCGTCTGTCTGTCCATCTGTCCGTCTGTCCGTCTGCCGTCTGTCCATCTGTCCATCTGTCAGTCTGTCCGTATGTCCGTCTGTCCGTATGTCCGTCTGTCCGTCTGTCCGTCTGTCCGTCTGTCCGTCTGTCCGTCTGTCCGTCTGTCCGTCTGTCTGTCTGTCCGTCTGTCCGTCTGTCTGACTGTGCGTCCGTCTGTGGAGGACACGATACAGTTCAAAATAAAAGAGCTAGACTCCTGAAATTTGACACGAATATGTGTCAAACTAAACTAAACCAACCTCTGAAAAAAAAAACGCAATTCTTTATAGATTTTTTGTGCTATTGCTTAGCAAACGAAACATTTTTTATATCAAAGAAGTTCAAAGTCCTGCAGTTGGAACCCCCCCCCCCCAAAAAAAAAGACGCCCCTGTTTTTTTTTAAATGTGTTGGAGGGTATAAAAGATTTGGCACAGCCGAATTGAACACTCTCACTTGTTTTGAATTACACTTGATCTTTTTCGAATTAAAATTGATTTTTTTATACCCTCCACTCTAGTGATAGAGGGTATATAGAGGGTATAACACCTCGAAATATTGGTCTAAGACCCCATAAAGACGCCAATATTCATGATCCTCGTTCGCTTCTAAGACGATCTAGCGATGTCCGTCCGTCCGTCCGTCCGTCTGTCTGTTGAAAACACGGTAACTTTTGAAAGACTTTACGGAGGCACCTAAAGTTTGGCATATATGTTAGGCATTTACCTGGTCAGGTTCGTATTGCAATCCAGCGAAATCGGTCCTTTGGTTCAAAAGTTATGAGCAAAAGAGTGAATTTCGGCAAGGGTTTTTCGCGAATTTACGAGATAAAAAACACGATAACTTTCAAAAGGCAATTCCGAGGATGCTGAAGCTTGGCATATATATATTTTTCGTTCCCTGACCTGGTTCATATTTCAGCCAAATCGGTTCAGTAGTTCAAAATTTATTATCAAAACCGTAAATTTCAAATTCGCTTCACCTTAAATCCACGTGTTGAAAACCCGTTAAACATGTTTTAAAAACATTGGTAAGTCACAAAAATATTTTACAACGTATTTTTGTCACTCAAAAAATATTTACACTAAAAAAAAATACACTCGAAAAAAATTTTATACTCAAAAAAAAAAATTATAAATTTTTTTTTTTTTTTTTCAAAAATTAGTAAAATGAAAGTTTTTTACACAAATAAAATATTTCTAATCAAAATTTTTATCTTTTTCACATTAGAAAATTTACTATAACTTAAAAAGGGCATTGTAGAGGATATTTTATATTCGCCCAAGTCGAATTTAACTTTTCTACTTGTTCGAACTAAAAGTGATCCTTTTCGAATTCAAATTGATTTTTTTCGAAAAACAGTTGACATTTATCGAATAAAAATTTATGTCTTTCGAATAACAATTGATCTGTCAAAACTTATTCTGTAGAAAGTATAAATATTCACATATTAACTGACATTTAAAATCCTACTGATGCACTATGGTTCCAAATCCATTTTTTTTGGCAGAAATTAAAAAAATAAAATTTAACAAATTTTCAAAAGCTTATACATTTCCTCAATGTCAACACTATAAGCTATCAGGGAAGTATAATGAAAAAAATTTGGTGTCAATACTGTCAGTTTGCTAGGCTTTCAAAGTTGAAAGTTTTAAGACGTATAATAAAACCGGAGTGAAATCAATATTACAGTTATACAAATGGCAAATGGGAAAAACTAAAATTATAAAGAGGCTAAAGGGACAAATTGAAACCTAAGGATACTAGTTCTTGTTAAAAATTCCTATTTTAGAGTTAATGCATCCTTGGCGTTATTCTTGGGTGTTTTGATTATGAGGATTTTGGAGCCAAAATAGCCTATATCTTTCGTGGACAAAAAGTTGTGTTTGGGCACGAACTTGCATGAGTCTTTAAACGTGAAAGTGTTTTCAATATTGTATATTTAATATTAAAATTTACATCTTGCCAGCATTTTTTGGCAAACTCCCACAATTTCCATTTTAGTTTAGCACAATTTTCGGCCAAAATTTGCTGTTTTTTGCGTGACACGTTCTCAAATTATTTTTTTTATATTTTTTTTTTTCTTTCGTAAAGCTAATTAATTAAGAAAAACATATTTAAAAAAAAAAAAAAAATTTCCAAAAAAAAAAAAAAATTGAAAAAAAAATTTAAAAAAAAAAAAAATTTTCAAAAAAAAAAAAAAAAATTTTTTTGACAATCGATTTTTGATTGCGCTAAGAGATAAAAATCATCCCAGAATTATTCCAAGTGACCTTGCTTCATTTTTTGAATTTATGCCAAAAAAAATGCATTTGGGACCATAGTGTGATGATAACACTAACTGGAGTGTTTGTAACCGGTATGGGAATACCAAAAATGTCTATAATTTTTAGAAATTCAATTTTTCTTCTGCATTTTTTCAACTTGAACCCTTTTAACATTAATTAGAGCCCGATTTCAATCTGTACTTACAGAAAAAAAAAACAAATAAAATTACTGACAAAATATGTCGCCACGTCTCCGAAACAGAAAATACAAATTCCTTCATGTGTGTCTGCAATTCCAGATCATGTTAGTTACCCTTGCGAAATAATGTAAGAGACAAAAAAGTTGAAAGAAATTATGAGGTGAGGTTGAGATTGCTGGAAATAGAATTGTAGTGTTGGAAACTGTCAAAATTTATTCTGTAGAAACTATAAATATTCACATATATAAAAATCAATTTCCGTTAACAAGACAAACCGGCATTTAAAATCCTACTGATGATAACACTAACTGGAGTGTTTGAAACCGGTATGGGAATACGAGAAATGTCTATAATTTTTCGAAATTAAATTTTTTTTCTGCATTTTTTCAACTTGAACCCTTATAACAATTGATCTCTTTCGAATAAAAATTTATATATTTCGCATTACAATTGATATTTTTCGAATTCCAATTGGAATCTTCAAACTACAAAGTGAATTTTCGAATTACAAATCAAATCTTCGGATTACCAATAGAATCTTATAATTATATCTGTAAATGGTGTAGTGTACACTAGGGTGGCTCGTTTTTGGGCTTTTCTCTCTGATCAAATTCTAATACCCGCCAAAAGTGTCGGTCCCCTAAGGGTAACTCACATGCAAAATATCACTCGGATCGGAGTTTATCTTCTGTCTCCACTTTGAGCCTCAAAATTGGGGTTTTCGCAAAAAAGGACTTTTAAAAAAAAAAAAAAAAAATATAAGTTTTTTTATTAAAATAATTAAAAAAAATTTTTTGTATAATATTTGATTGTAAATACTTAAATATGAAATTTAAAGATTTTACGGTATCATTAACCCGTTCAAACTTGATACCAAAAAAATGGCACCTATTTTCAAAATTTGAAAATTTTATTAAAAAAAAATTTTAAATATACCATTTTTTCTTTCTGAATTCATTAAGAACACTTTGGAGAAGAAAAATATGAAATATGGCGGATATCCGTCGAACCACTTTTCGGGAATAGCGGGGGGAAGTTAGCGGATTTCAAGGAAATGTTGGTTTTATCAATAATTTGGATTAATAAAATCTTGTAAATTTAATTTTTGTGCAAATTAACGGTTTTTTGGTGTCATGGCATTCTATTGTATAACTTTAAGTCTGTCATGAAATCTTACAGATCTAGGACTTCTTAAACCCACATTGGCTGGGGGTCAAAAATGACCCCCGCGGAAAATTTGAAGTTTAGAGCTTAAATTTTGTGCTATAAACAAGTATAAAACGGTTTTTATGTTTTTTACCCCAACTTTTATTTCGTATTAATATATTATCTTTAAAAAAATCACTAACCCATCTTGGTAGGGGGTCAAAAATGACCCATTCAATAAAAAGTATATATTTTTTCATATAAAATTAATTTGTGGCATTCTATTAGATAACTTTAAATCAGCCCTTAAATCTCTCATATTTAAGATATCTTTAACCCACATTGGTCAGGGGTCAAAAATGACCCCGACAAAAACTTTTAGGCATAGTGCTTGAATTTTTTTATATCAACAAAATATATATATTTTATTGAATGGGTCATGTTTGACCACCTACCAAGAAGGGTTAACGATTTTTTAATGATAATATATTAATACGAAATAGTAGTTGGGGTACAAAACACAAAAGCCGTTTTATACTTCTTTATAGCACAAAATTTAAGCGCTTAACTTCAAATTTTCTGCGGGGGTCATTTTTGACCCCCAGCCAATGTGGGTTAAAGA
The DNA here is from genome assembly GCA_963921195.1 of Pegoplata infirma. Classification (NCBI taxonomy): domain Eukaryota; kingdom Metazoa; phylum Arthropoda; class Insecta; order Diptera; family Anthomyiidae; genus Pegoplata; species Pegoplata infirma. The sequence goes on from OY992537.1 coordinate 223,974,074, forward strand.
CGTCCTACATCGGTAAGATTTCATGACAGACTTACAGTTGTCTGATAGAATGCCACGACACCAAAAAACTGTCAATTTGCCCAAAAATTAAATTTATAAGATTTTATTAATCCAAATTATTGATAAAACCAACATTCCTTGAAATCCGCTAACTTCCCCCCGCGATTCCCGAAAAGTGGCTTGACGGATATCCGCCATATTTCACATTTTTCTTCTCCAAGGTGTTCTTAATGAATTCAGAAAGAAAAAATGGTATATTTAAAAAAAATTTTTAATAAAATTTTCAAATTTTGAAAAAAGGTGTTTTGAGAACGCCCAAAAATCATGCCCTTTTTTGGTATCAAGCAGTGTTGCCAGAACTTTGTAATCAAAAACGGCTAAATCCTTTTGAAAAAACGGCTAAAAACGGCTAAAAAATGGCTAAAAAACGGCTAAAATATATATTTTACTTTTTAAGAAAAACTAAGGTAAATTCATATTTTGTACCGATTTTGATACATATATTAAAGTAAGGAGATTTTTTGTTACTGTTTTGACATATTTTAGATAAAATGAAGAGAGTTCAAAGCACTTTTTAAATGATTTAAATATTTTATATTAAATTTTTTTATAAAAATATATATAAAAATTTTGACTGCAAAAAATGTATTTAAGTAAAAAATCTTTTTAAGTTATTTTGGCTTAAAAAGCTTTTTCAACACGTAAATTCGAGGTTACACTTTTTACCCGTGGGACTGTTTTCGCTGAAACCTGATCAGAAGAATTTTAAAAATATATATGCCAAGATTCAGCAATCAGCCTACAAGTTGAGTTTTGAACGTTAGCGTATTTTTAAAAGACAGAGAAACGGGCATCACTTGATCGTCTGAAATTTAGTATAATGTTTATGGTATGAATATGACAAAAATATACTTGATTTTATTCCAGACTAGTGTTAATAAAAATTAAATATATGAAAACCAATTACCTACTAACAAAATAAACCAACATTTACAATCCTTCTGATGATAACACATAACTAAAATGCTTGAAACCGGAATGACAATTTCAGAAATGTCTATAATTTTTAGAAATTTAATTTTCTTCTACATTTTTATAACAAATAGTATTAGAGTCTGTGATCGATCTGTACAAACTTAAAAACCAATAAATTCTCTATTTTAGTATAAAAAACACACTAAAAATTACTTTTTAACCGAAAACTCAAAAATGGCTAAAAAACTGCTAAAATAGTTTCGAAAATGGCTAAAAAAACGGCTAAGAGCTAAATGCCTTTTTCTCCGGCTAAACGAGTTCAAAAGGAGCTAAATTTAGCCGGAAAATGGCTAAATTGGCAACACTGGTATCAAGTTTGAACGGGTTAATAATACCGTAAAATCTTTAAATTTCATATTTAAGTATTTACGATCAAATATTATACAAAAATAATTTTTTAATTATTTTAGTAAAAAAACTTAATTTTTTTTTTATTTTTTTTTTTAAAGTCCTTTTTTGCGAAAACCCCAATTTTGAGGCTCAAAGTGGAGACAGAAGATAAACTCCGATCCGAGTGATATTTTGCATGTGAGTTACCCTTAGGGGACCGACAATTTTGGCGGGTATTAGAATTTGATCAGAGAGAAAAGCCCAAAAACGAGCCACCCTAGTGTACACTGTGATAATCACATAGCTGTATTTAAATCATCCTTGACAGATTTTACATGTACAATACAAGACCCTGGGGAATTTGATTTTAAAATTTTAAATATTTTCATGTTGTTTTTTTTGATGTTATTGATTTCAATATTGATTTTTTTATTCATCACAAAAATCATGATACATATTTATATTAATATTTATAAAAATAATAAATATTTTTGGCATTTCCAACTAACCATAGACAATATTATTTTTTTTACAAGTACCATTTTATTGTTTGGGCTATCAAAAAACCACAATACAAGTAAATTATCCATCTACTTGATGTTGTTCATCAACGCTGACGCTGACAATGATGGTGATGATGATGATGACCTACATTTTTAACTAACAATCATAAAAATTTTTGTGAAGATGATTTTCTTATATTTTGTTTGGCTTTTTTTTGCTCAATTGTTCCCCGTATTGTTTGAGCCATATTTCATTCATATTGTTAAGATTTTGATAACAACAATAGTTGGTTTATTAAACTGTAGGCTTTAGAAAAACATAAATGATAAGTGATTACAATTGCAAAAATATTGTAAAATATTTATTATTTTTGCAACAATAAATGACAAACGATTATTTTATTTGTTATTTAGACAATATATAAATAGTTTCACTTTATGACATACTTGCGGTAAATGAAAATATCAACGATGGAGATATTAAGAAATATTTATCATTGTTGAAAATTATTAAAAAAAAAAATAGATTAACAATTTAAAATAGCCTAAAAGTAGGCAAAACAATTAATACAACTTTTACTCTTAAAAGATGACCTTGAAAATTTATAATAAGCCTAAAAATAGGCATCATATTTATAAAATAAAACGGAATAAAAATTACTACTCTAAATAATTTTTACCATTAATATGCAATTTTTTCTTTTACTCTTTGAAGTATTTTTAAATTTTTTATGTCTTTCTTAAATTTTTTATGTCGTTTAAGGGGGTTTAAGTGAAAAAACAGTCTAAACGTGAGCAATTTTTCAACAGCTATAATAATATAAATACGCAATATTTTCTAATTCTGTTTTTTTTTTTTATTTGAAAGATGAATTATTGTAATATTTTTAAAATTTTATAACACAAAGTTTGGTCAACAGGAATTTCCTGGTTGCCACTTAATTGTAGAATTCTTTTTTTAAAAGCAAAATCGGCTGCAGTTGTACAGCAAAACCTGCTAAACCGATTTTGATGTTTTTTTTTTATTTGCAGATTATTAAATTCTCTAGTACTTACCGTGGCCATTTTTTGAAAAATATTGATTTTTGTTGAAATTATGCTTATATAAATTTAAAAAATTAAAAAAATAAATTTTCTTCTTTCATAAAAACATAATTATGTCAAAATTAAAAAAAAAAAGGCCACGATAAGTACTAGAGAATTTAATAATCTACAAATCCAAAAAAAAATCATCAAAATCTGTACAGTTCTTTTAGCTGTACCACTGCAGCCGATTTTGTGCTTTTAAAAAAGCATTATACAATAAAGTAGCAATTTCAGTTCACCAAATTTTGTGTTATAAAATTTTAAAAACATTACAATAAATTATCCTTCAAATAATAAAGCAGAATTAAAAAAATATAGTGGATAATAAATTTTTTAAAGCTGTTTTAAAAATCACATGAAGGCTGATTTTTTTTTTCTTTGAACCCCCCTTAAGTATGCTCATACTTTTTACACTAGTACATTTACCTTTCAAGTCATATTTTACTCATATTTTTCAAAAAAAAAAAAAAAGTTCATGGAGTATAAAATATGCCTACAATTTTGAATTTAAGGATTACATTTTATTTTCTGTATTTGATGTCATTTTCTTATTTGTAACTTGGCATTAGTTGGCAAGTTAAAAAATAAGTTCAAGCACCTTTTTTACAAACACATGCTAAGTTTTTTTTGTTTTTTTTTTGTTAATATTCTGGTTCTATGATCTCGAATGGTTATGAACATTTAGCACATAACAGAATAGGACAAGGACATGTGTCATATAAAGTATTACAACTAAACATGAATATACAATATAATGTATAACATATCAAGTTTATAATATTTAAATAACCCAGTAAGCATTTCGTGAAATATAAAGAAAGGGGTTTGTAGAGTTATTGCAAACTAGCGTTTAGGAAAGCAAAACGACAAGAAATTTTCCATGACACAAGAAATACCGTATGTTTTTTTTTATTGTTTTCCCCTTAAAATATGCTACAAAATAATTACATAACCAACAGGGAGATTCACTGATGTCTTAATCTAAACCGAATTTTTGTTAAAAAATTGTTTTCCAAAAGTTTCAAAAATAGTTTGCTGGCATATTTAAACACATGAAAATCTTCTAAAACCCTGTTTATTATGACAGACAAAAAGACAAACAGTCGCAAACACATGGAGAACAGACAAACAAATTCTCGGTACCAAAGTTTAGGAAACAACATCTTGTAAATCAAAATATTCTTTTAATAATGTATTTAGGCTAGTGTATAATTTTAAAAGTGGACCCCACCTTAATTTGACTATAACAGGGTAAGATCCAGGTGGTATAATAGGATATATATCTCTCCCCGATTTAAAAATAAAACGAAAAAACAGGAAACAAAAGATAAAAAAGCAGGAAAAAGGACAAAATGTAAACTACTATGTCTATAAAAAAATATTTCAGAATCAAAAATAAATTTTCTCTTCGGATCTCAAAATATAAGAACTTTTCTGTGGAGAAATTTTCTCAGAATCGGTTTACTTTTCTACACAAAAAAAGTTTATGAATCTGAGAAATTTTCTATAGAAAATATATCTCAGAATTTTACTATGGAAAAATGATTTAGAATCTAAGAATTTTTAGAAAAATAAACCATATTTAGGCAACTTTTTGTATAAAAATATCTTTTAGAATGTAAGAATATTTCTATAGGAAAAGTTTTTCAAATCTGAGATTTTTTTTAGGAAAACTGTTTTTGATTTTTTTTATAGAAGAATGTACAAGAATCTAAATTTTTATTGTATGAAGAATTTTTCAGAATTTATACACTTTTTATAAACTAATGTCTTTGAATTTTTTTATGGTCAATTGTATAAAACTCTGAGAATTTTTCAGTATGAAAAAATGTTTTTCAATTTTTATTAGTGTTTCCAATTCGGTTAATCGATTAACCGAATCCTCGATTAATCGCCTCTATTTCGTTTAATGTCAAAACAAATAATTTAAAACGTAAATAATTATTCGACCCGATAATTCGGTTAAAATGGTTCGATTAACCGGTTAATATTATTATCTCTATATTCTACTATAATTTGTTTGAAACACTTTCCTCTTTTTTACACGCCAAATTGAAAATCCCAAATGAGATTTAGAAAATGCCAATTGAAATTCAGAAAAGCTAACTCAAATATCCCCATTGTAGTTCAGAAATCCAAATCGAATTTCAGAAGCGCCCAATCAAAATTTACGAAAGCCCAATCCAAATTCAGAAAAGCTTATTGAAATTTAGAAATCCTAATTGATATTCAAAAACTTAAAATTTAACAAAATTGAAATTTACAGAAGCTGAATGAAATTCAGAAGTCTCAATTGAAACTTAGAAAAGCAAAATAACTAATTTTCGTCAATAACCGGTTAACCGGCAGGGTCGAATAATTGGAAACACTAAGGTTTCAAGTTGAAAAAATGCTGAAGAAAGATTGAATGTCTAAAAATTATAAACATTTCCCATACCGGTTTCAAACACTCCAGTTAGTGTTATCATCAGTAGGATTTTAAATGTCGGTTTGTCTTGTTAATGGAAATTGTTTTTATACAAAATGTGAATATTTATAGTTTCTACAGAATAAATTTTGACAGTTTCCAACATTACAATTCTATTTCATTCTGAACCTCACCTCATACTTTGTTTCAACTTTTTTGTCTCTTACATTATTTCACAATGGCTACCAACATGATCTGGAATTGCCGACACAAATGAAGGAATTTGCATTTTCTCTTGCGGAGACGTACCTAATGGTGAAATATTTTGTCAGTAATTTCATTTTTCTTTTAAAAAAGTGAGAGAGAATTGGATAAGGTGTGAAGTACTGAGACCTTTTTTTGTGTTTAAAACTGGATCCCCGCCTGCTAACAATTAACAAATATTGAAAAAATTATAATATTGATGAGAAAAAAATTTTGTTAAAAAATAATATTGATTAAAAAAATGATCGATAAAAAAAATATATTGATGGAAAAAAAATATTGATGCAAAAAATATTGATGAAAAAAAAATTGATGAAAAAAAAAAAAATATTGGTCCAACACATATTTGGATAAAATAAGATGATGAAATTGGTGGATCAAAATAGCTCAAAATTTGTTATATTAGATATATGATCGTTTTTGATCCGAATTTTGGGTTTATCTAATTTGATGTGATTGTATATAATTTTATATCATAAGGTAAAATGTGTATAATTTTGCATTAAATATTTTTTTTATCTCATAATTTTCAAATTTATCCCAAGTTTTTTCGGGAAATGCAAAAAAAATTTAAAAAAAAATTGTGTCCGAAATTCGAAATTTAAATTTTTAAATTCGAAATTTAACAATTTTTTCTTAAAACTTTGTTAATAAATTGTTACTTCAAAACGCAAAAAATGTACCAAAAATACTTTTTATTTAGGACTTAGAAAATTCTACAAAACTTTTTCAAAATTTGGCTAAATTTTTTTTTTTGTTAAAATCATTTTTAATAAAATTCTTAACTCCAAAACGCAAAAATTATTTGTGTCTGGAAATTTTAAAAAAATTTTCTCGGGGCTTAGAAAACTTTTTTCCCCCGATTCGGCATAATATATATATGTCTATCTCATCTTGTATGAGGTCAGACAAGGATTTGTATATCATATTTTTATTTATCTAATCTTGTATGAGGTCATTCATGGAGTCATATAAAATATTATATGCAATATCTAATTAAATAAAGCTTTATATATTGTATGTGGAGCAACACATGATTCGATATCCTTTTAAATGGCACCATATTAAATGATGTTTGTAAAACTTGATACAAGATACATTCACATATAATTATGTAAAGTACTGTGTATGGCCATATATAAATATATTAAATAATATGTTACTATATCTAAACTTTTTTAATCGGGTGATAAAAAAAAATATTGATGGAAAAAAATCGCAAAAATGGAAAAAAAATTGATTAAAAAATATATTGGTTTAAAAAAAATATTAATGAAAAATAATTATGTTACGTTTTATTCACCAGCTGGTGAATTTTTTTATTTATTCACCTGAGGTGAATTATTATCCAAGTTACAAACCCAAGTTACTAACATTTTTGCTATTATGAAAAAGGAAAAGAAAACAGTAATTCTTGTTTTCTGTTTTGTTAATAGTTTATTCACCACGAGGTAAATTAATATTCACCACGAGGTAAATTATTATTCATCACAAGGCGAATTATTATCCAACTTACAAACCCAAGTTACAAACATTTTTGGTTTAAAGAAAATGAAAACAGTAATTCTTGTTTTCTTTTTTGTTAATCGGTAGCTTATATAGTCAAACTGAGGTGAAGTCCTGGAACTTTTTTTAAATAACACACCAGCCTAAAAACAATATCATTAAAAAAAAATCTCGTGATATTCTTAGAGTCGATAACAATAAAAATTCTACTTGAACGTGCGATTTTCAAAGCATAATTTAAGGTAAAAAGAAAGAAAAAAGAAAAATCTTTGAGTAAAATTTCGACACACAATTTCTTTTAAAATTAAGTTCCCACTTTTCTGGTACAGTCAATCTTGTCACACATGACAAACATAAGGACAGACACTAACACATACACACACATATGCATGATAAAACAGGACTTTAACAACACGCATACATATTTATATTTACATAAAAATATATTTGATTTTTTGCGCATTCGTTATTCACAAGAAACGTGACAAAAAAGTCAAAATGGGTTTCATTTTTGTTCTACTGTTTTGATTTATAAATAAATAATGATTGATGAGGTTGGTATTTTCTAGCATCTTCTTTAACAAGAACAAAATTAAGGATTTTGTTTGTTCCAGCCAATGTCAATATAAGGTGAGTATGTGTCTACGTATGCAAATTTGTAAAGTGGGTAATAAAAAATGTAAATATTTATTTAGTAAAAATTTTATGATAACCAAATTATCAAATGTTTTTTTAGGATGTTTTTAGTTTATTGCGTTGGTAAAATTAAAGGTTTTTTTAAAACTAATTTAAAAGGGTTTTATAAGGACAAACTGTAAACAGGATGTGTTACAATTGGGCAACAGGATTTTAAAGAAAATTTAAGTGTTTTCTAAATGAGGTTGGAAAAGGCTCCTTAAAGTAGGCAACATTTTAGGTGTTTAAGAAAGAAAATGTAAAGGAAATTTTGCTTAAGTTTTGTTAATAAATTCTTTAAGAAAATTTGGAAAATTTATTTTAGATTTATTTCTGAATTCTTTAAGTATTTAATATTTTGATTTTAAATATTATAGTGTTTTTAGGTTAGTGTCTTATTTAAAAGTGAAGGACGCCACCTCAGCTTGACTATATAATTATAAGTTATCGACTTATAAAAAAGAAAATAAGAATTACTGTTTTAATTTTCTTAAAACCAAAAATGTTTGTTACTTCGATTTGTAACTTGGATGATAATTCACCTGCTGGAGAATAAGAAAGTTTTTCACCAGCTGGTGAATAAAATGTAACAATATTATTTTTCAGCAATATATATATTTTTTTTTTTTTCATTAAAAAAATGTTTTTTCAACAAAATTTTTTTCTCTACATTTTTTTTATCAAAATTTATTAAATTTTTTTTATTACAAAAACATGATTTTTTTCTTTAAAAGGAGTTTTTCTTAATTAAACATTCCCAGTCAGAAATTGCCAACCGTACCAAAAATATTGTACTGGCAGAGCGTTGGCTTTAATGGAAATGCCAATGCCTAGCCAACGTTGGCAATTACAACAAGAAATGTACACTGCCAGTACAATGTGTTCAACATTTACGACAGGTTTTTTAAATTAATTTGATAAAGCGGTTTGATTTTTAATAAGGGTTTTTTATTTGATCCTTGTTAAAAAAGAAGTATAACAATTATAGTAAGTCAAGACCAACCAGTGTTTTCCGAAAAATGGGTCCCAACTCGAAACATCGATCCGATTTGATCTATTTCTCATAGTATGCTAGTTTCTGTTGCTAATAAACCAATTTAACTAAATATCGGAAGAAATTTGTATATGGAGACTAATAATAAAGGTATTGACGATTGCACAATCGTCAATCTTACCCACGCACCATCAATATACCGTCAATATAATTGCATATTCTACATTATATTGCGTCGCCTGTAGGTACCTTTAGTCCAGAAATGGTCCAATTATAATCAGATTTGATTATATTACCAAAGTCCACGTATAGCTCCTACAAACAAAATTGAAACAAAAAATTTCCATTTTGAGAGATTTATGAAAAATCCGGACTTGCCCGATTTCTTTTAAATTTGGAATGATTATTTCTGAATACGAAGGATGCCTATTAAAATACGGTTGTTAGGGTTATTTGACCAATATTTAAAGATGATGTTTGTATGTGGGCTATTTTAAGACATGAACCGATTTCATCCACATTCAATTGGCCTTTCCTTTCGGTTAAAAGAAGCCTTAACTTAAAATTTTAGACAAATCTTTTAAAAATTGCGACCTGTGTCGTGCGCACAACGTTTACATGGAAAGACTGACACACGGGCGGACAAAAAGTCATTCTGAGACGTTCAGTATGCATGAAGGTGGCTCTAGAACATCAGCACAAAGTTATTACACCCTATACCACAGAGTGGTGTAGCGTATAAAAATATATAAATATTAGAGTTTGAGTCCCCGCACAACAATGTCGGAGCGGTTGACGTTTTCGGTCATGAGAGAGCATAGGCGCAAAACAAAGACGGCAGCGGAAAATTCTGTCATATGTTGATTTTTACACTAGTTTTCCACTTTTTCGTCACTTTTTTATTTAAATTAATTGTATTTTTAATAATCAATATGATTTTTTCATATTGAAACATTTTTTTGGTGTTTTTTTTTTTTTTTTAATTTTAATATTTTTTCTTTTTAGAGATCATATTTTTTTGTTTACTTTATCGAAAAAAATCAAAATATTTGTAAAAAAGTGGCTACATTTTCATTTCAAAAATTAAGGGAGAGAGCGAAACCGACACAAAAATAAAATTGATTTTATTCTGGCGGATTTCGGTCGAGCGTTTTTTCATGCCAAATTTGTATGAAAAAAACGTCACCGACGTTGTTGTGCGGGGACTCTTTGTTTTCAAATAATTTATTTTTTTGACCATCACTTTTTACGACTTTTAGCCATAATTTTTTTTTTTAATTCCAACTAAATCCCGGTTTTGATAACATTCTCCGTTGCTTCTTTAAAAAAAAATATATATTACCATTCGATTCTACATCCTACGACATTTTTTGCAAGCTACAGAAAAGTGACGATTTAGAACGGAAAATATATATATTTTTTTTGCCAACATCAGAAAAACATATCGGCCAAGCCTCATTTGATGTTATCATTCTGGCTTTGGCATTGTACAGTATAACATAAAAATTAAGTACTGGGAATGTACAATATTTTTTGTTTTGCCAACAGTGGGCCAATATTAGAAAAACATATTGGCCAAGGCTCTTTTTGGTGTTATCATTTTGGCTTTGTATCTGTACAGTATTTTTTGTAAATCTGGTATTTTGCCAACGTTGGCAACACCTTTGCCAACGCTTTGCCAACCTTGGCCCGCTTGTATTTTTCTGACTGGGTTGTTTTTATAAAAAAATTGTTTTGCTACCTCCTATTTGACAAGAAGTCCTTGTAATTTTACAAACCTTTTATCAATAAATTTGTAAATTTACAATTTCTTTGACGCGATAAAACTTATAAGGAAGTTTCGTGACTTTACTAGATTTTTTGCTACCTCCTATTTTACGAGAATTCCAGGTAAAAATTATGAGATTTTTTGTATTTTAACAAGCCTTTTACCAATAAAATTTTAAATTTACAAATTTTTTGCGCAATAAAACATATAATGAATTCTCGTGAATTTAGAAGATTTTTTTTTGTAAGTTATACTTGGAAATTTGTAAAATTACAAAAAAAATTTAAATTTCCATAAAAAATTTTTTATTTAAAAACAAGGAAAAATGACAAATATTGGTAAAATGAGATTACGAGACTTTTTCTAGTAATTTGACAAGGTTTTTTTGTGTGTCGTGGGTTCGACACCCACCAGAGGTCTTGGTCTGTTTCGCTATAACGAAACGAAGGTCATTGTTACGAGTCCTCGACTAAGTAAAATTAGTATAAGATTTGTAATAATTTTTATAAACTATCAAAAACATTTTTTTTCCAACATTTATTTGTTTGTTAACTCAATTATTTTTTTAATTTTTTATTCACATTTTTTTTTTATTCACAATTTTTTTTTGTTCTTCAAAAAATTTTTTGTTGAAAAAAAAAAAATTTCAACAAATAATTTTTTTTCAACAAATTTTTTTATTAAAATTTAATTTTCATCAAAAAAAAATGTTTTTTATATACCCTCAACTCTAGTGATAGAAATATTGGTCTAGAACCCCATAATGTATACATATGCATGATCCTCGATCGATTTTAAGACGATCTAGCGATGTCCGTCCTACAGTCCGTCTGTCTGTCTGTTGAAATCACGCTCACTTTTGAAGGACTTTACGAAGTGTCCTGAAGATTAGCATATATGTTGGTCATTTACCTGTTCAGGTTATTATTGCAATTCAGCGAAATCGGGTCAATGGCTTTAAAGTTATAAGCAAAATAGTGAATTTCGGCAAGGTGAATTTCGGTCACGATTTTTTCAAATTGTTTTTCAAAAAAATTTTTTTTAAATATATTCGATTAGAGTTTTATTCTAGTTCGAGGCCCAAAAATATTTCTATTTATGATATTGTCATAATAGAGTATTTTAATTTATTGCTTTAAAAAAGTTACTATCTCATAGTATGTCTGTACTGATCAGTTTCATCCCCACTAAAGGAATCTTCAGCAGACTTTAGAGAATCATCGTTGGTCAATCAAACATCAAACCAGACATAATATTTGATATATTTCCCAAGTTATATGAGAAGTACTATTATGAAGGTCCGAAATCTGTTTTCCAACAAAAATAACTCTTTTAAAGCAAAAAATGTATATATTAAATCACCGTCGGTAACTATTAATATATGTGTTGCTGTTATTTTACAATAACAACAGTGCCTAACCAAACAATAGTGTTGGTAGGGTAAGTCGTACTAAACTTTGTGTTAAATGTTGTTTTTTTATTTTTAGTACCAAAAGGTACATAAAAATAAAATGTATTTATTCGGCCTTTATATATGTATATGGGGCATTCCATGCCAAATCACTCACTTTTAGGCCCGAACCCCTTCGATTAATTTTATTTTTGGATATGTTTTAGTACGTATTAAATGCAACTTGCAGCCAAATTTTCAGCCTTTTATACCAAGGTGGTGTTGAGTAATCAATTTTTCAAAATGGCGATTTTTTCCAAAAAATGAAAAAATATAAATTTTCAATCAATTTTGACCAGTAAAAAATATAGATATATTAAAAAAAGATGGACAACATTTTGTTGGTAGTTAAATGTAGTTTTAGAAAAAAAATATGAAAAATTATTCGAAGTAACTATCACTTGTTTTTTATCGTATAAAAATTAAAATCGACTTTTTGAAAAAGTCCGAAACCTTCGATTTTTTTTTAAAAATGTCAAAAAATTCTACTCTAAATTACGCAACTTTTAAGTCATAATTCGAGATGTGATCGTAATTCGTTCTATTTTTATTCAAATTTTGAAAATTGCACTTTTTTTTTTGACTCTGGTTTATTTTATATGGTGCTCCAAAAAAAATAATTTGGTAAATATTGACCGTAACTTCCCCAAGATATATTAACTTGGGTGTAAAAATACGTCTCAGAAAATTTTAGGATGATCGGACATGGGTAAGGCGTGCCGCAACGGCTTTGAAGTTTGAAAATCGGATTACAAGGGAAAATATGCATTTTTTTCTGTTTTCTTAATTTTTTTGGTATTTTAAGTTAATTTTGAATTCAAATGGTTACAGAATTGAAATGTAGAGTAAAATGTCTCTCTATTAAGGTCATAAAAACCGAAATCGGTTTAAAATCAGCCAAGTTATTACAACTTCCCCAGGCATCTAACGTGTGGCAGACAACTTGATTAATCAATACAATCCGATTTTTGAAATTCATTGAAATTTTCTACTGTAATAACATTTTTTTATTCTTCAAGTTCAAATGTTATTAGATGACAAGTATTTTTCATATTGTGTTTTGCTAACATTTTTTAAATTAGTGCTAAAAATGCCTGCATTTTCCACACCCTTTTGAAATCTCTATTTTAAAAAAAAAAATATTTTTATTGTTTTAAAATTTGGAAAAGTCAAAAAAATATTACACTGAAACATGAACAATGAAAAAATGTTATTACAGTAGAAAATTTCAATAAATTTAAAAAAAGGGCCTCGTATTTTTTAATCAAGTTGTATGGCACACGCTAGATGCCTGGGGAAGTTGTAATAACTTGGCTGATTTTCAACCGATTTTAGTTTTTAGTACCTTATTAGAAAGGCATTTTACTCCACATCATAATTCTGTAATCACTTGAATTAAAACTTAACTTAAAATACCAAAGAAATTGCGAAAACAGAAAAAAAATCATATTTTTCCTTGTAATCCGTTTTTTAAACTTCAAGGACCATGCTAAGCGCCTTACACATGTCCGATCGTCCCAAATTTTTGTGAGACGTATATTTACCTCCAAATGAATATATTTAGGGTAAGTTAGGATCAGTATCTACCATTTTTTTTTTTTTTGGAGCTCCATATAAAATAAATCAGAGCCAAAACATAAAAGGTGCAATTTTAAAAATTAAAAAAAAAATAGAAAGAATTGTGATCACATCTCGAGTTATGGCTTAAAAGTTGCATAATTTAGAGTAGAATTCTTTTAGTTTTTTACAAAAAAATCGAAGGTTTCGGACTTTTTAAAAAAGTCGATTTTAATTTTTAAACGTCAAAAAATAAGTGATAATTACTTCGAATAATTTTTTCACATTTTTTTTCTAAAACTACATTTAAATACCAACAAAACGTTGTCCAACTTTTTTTAAAATATCTATATTTTTTACTGGTCAAAATTGATTGAAAATTTAAATTTTTTCATTTTTTGGAAAAAATGGCCATTTTGAAAAATTGATTACTCAACACCACCTTGGTATAAAAGGCTGAAAATTTGGCTGCAAGTTGCATTTAATACGTACTAAAACATATCCAAAAATAAAATTAATCGAAGGGGGTCGGGCCTAAAAGTGAGTGATTTGGCATGGAATGCCCCATATATATTCGATTAGAGTTTTATTCTAGTTCGAGGCCCAAAAATATTTCTATTTATGATATTGTCATAATAGAGTATTTTAATTTATTGCTTTGGGGATGAAACTGATCAGTACAGACATACTATGAGATAGTAACTTTTTTAAAGCAATAAATTAAAATACTCTATTATGACAATATCATAAATAGAAATATTTTTGGGCCTCGAACTAGAATAAAACTCTAATCGAATATATATACATATATAAAGGCCGAATAAATACATTTTATTTTTATGTACCTTTTGGTACTAAAAATAAAAAAACAACAATTTTTTTTTAATATTTTTTTTTTAAATTTTTTTTTTATCAAAAAATTTTTTTCTTTATCAAATACTTTTTTATCATCATTTTTTATTTTCATCAAAAATGTTTTTTTTCAAAATTTTTTTCCCAAATTGCAATATTCAATTCCTGAAACTTGAATATTGCAATGAGGGGAGAAAAATAAGAGTAACCTGTTTTTTTAGCTGCCCAATCTCAAATTTAAAAATGGGTTGCCACCTTATGAAAAAATATGGGCTCTCGGCAAAATCCGTATAAAAGTCAAACTATCCAAACGCAAAAATACGGACTACCTTAATTTTAAAAAAGATTATTTATTATATATGATTTTGGGGCTCGTGCGTATATACATCTCCATAATAACTACAACAACGTTTATACATTTTTGACAATAACGAACTTAAGGAATCCGAATTTGGACACGACCAATACGCCATTGGATAGACCTTCATGAAACCACTCGATCTGTATTAAATGTTCATATAGTTTCTTTTGAAGATATAGAAAAAATTATCAAAAAACGAAAAAATCTCGTTCTTTCCCCTTCCATTTAAAATTTGAAATTGCGCAGCTAAAAAAAAAACAGAATACTCTTGTTTTTCTCCCCTCATTCCCATATGCCCTCTGAAAGACCACCCTTATAAGTCTGAACTTCTTCAAAAGTACAAAAACAAGTCAGAGTGTTAAATTCGTCAGTGCCGAATATTTTATACCCTACAAAATGTAAAACACTTTTTTCCACTGAAGTAATACAATTTTAGACTATTTATATCCACGCCCACAAAAGGGCGGCCTAAAAAAGTTAAATTTTTGAGTCCTCTTGGTCGAAGTTGCCGTTCTGTGGAGGTTGGTTTAGATCTTCAAAGGGAAGCTTCTTACCCCCTGTTCCGATTTCGCCATTTAAGAACTTTACTAGACTCATATTCGGGCGAATTTTCGGGAGACTTGCTCTTTTGGGTTGGACTGTAGTGTGCTTTAAACAGACATACGAATATCGGTAGAATGTCTTATTGTTAGATACGATTTTACTCATTTACCAAATTTATAGAGTTCTTTTGGTTTAGAGTGCATCTTACTTTCAGCGGATCTGATTTTGCTCATTTACCAAATTTACAACTCTTTTATTTTGGACTTCATCTTGCTTTCCACAGACAGATGGTTTTGCATGGAATGGCAAATGAATATAACATTATTTGTTTTAAATAAAATTTGCTTCGGAAAGTACACCCATATCTTCAGAAAAATATTATAATGATTTAAAGTTTTGAGCAAGAGTACAAAATTCCCAGACATTTTTTTATCCATGCCTCAAAAAGGGGACGGGCCGAACAAATGGGTTCTCTTAATTCTCATGGTCCAAGTACAGAACTATGAATTACTGGTACATCATGCATACAATTTGTTTATGCTTATTTTAATGTTAAATCCTTTTGTTAAATAAGTAAGCAAACCCCTTAAATAGACAGGCAAAAATGCATACCAAAAATATGCAAGGTTTTGTTTTATACCAACAACTCTAAAGTATGCTTAACAATCTACTGAAAAATAGTTTAGTGTTTCAATGACTCCTTGTCCATGTAGGTTTACAAAATCACACCCCAATTGTATGCAATACTTTTTGAATATAGTAGCACGCGTAAATATGCTACACTATTTAAACAATAAATTAAAGCCAACTTCTAAAATAAACATTGACAGAAATAATTTTAAACAGATTTTAAATTTAATATAAAATATAAATAAAAACAACTAAAATGCTTTCAGGAAAAATACTATTAATTAGTATTAAAAATTAAACTTCACAAATAAACAGGAAGACCATAATGGTTAAAATTAAATTGAATTATTAAAATTTACAAAAACTAAACATAATGTTGGAAAATATGAATGGATGAATTTCTAATTAGTTTTTAAATATATATTTATTTATTTATTTTTTTTTTTTGTTTAAAATTTTTATTTTTGTTAAACAATTCTTGCATGAACATATGGTTCAGAAAACATTGTATGCAAATTATTGTTTAAAAATCATTTGTTAAAAAAAAAAAAAATATTTGTTTGCAGAACCATTTGTTTGGACAAAAACCACAAATTTTAGTAATTCTCACTTGAGCACACAAAAAACCAAAAACTATAAATTAAACAATAGCGGTTACCACTTGCTGTAGAATTGTCATACAATTGTATAGTTTTAAATGAAAAATGACAAAAAAACTAGAATTTACTGAATTTTTAATTCAACACTTTAGTGGTAATTAAAAACATTCATAAACCGCCATTAGGCACATTTCGACTGCATATAAAATTAAAATGGAAATTCCACTGTATTTGGCTAACATTTTTAAAAGGGGAAATTTAAGTTTTTGACAAATTTTTGATCCTCATAGAATCGATATTTTCCAGAAAAGTACTTTTTGCAGAATGTATCTTTTTGATATACCAAATTTTATTCGAATTATAAATTAATCGGCTATGATTAAAATTTGTTTGGGTTGTGCCCCCTCCCCTTTCAAATTTCTGGATACGTCGCTGGTCCTGTGTCACTTTTAAAGCTAGACACCAGCCTAAAAACATTAACAAGTTTAAAATTTATCGATGTTTAGTTTATGAAATGCCTAATTCATATTATATTATTAATAATACGCACCGTATACTGAAGTAATGAACAAATTAAAAACAAACTCCTAAATTCGACTTAAAAATAAGATTTTTTGTTCAGAGACCCACAACCGTTGTACCTTTGTTACTCAATTTTTTAAAGTTTGAAAAATTCGCTAGAAAAACTATTCTCTTCTTGAGGCAATCTAAACGCCCTACTTAACACACACTAAAAGTCAGCAATAAAATCGTGCATGTGAAAAAAACCACAATGAAAAAATGTTTTAAATTAAAATAGGGCGAAAAAAAGACTACAAATGTGTATAAAAGCAAATAAGATTAAAATAAAAGTGTTATAATGTTTGTAAATTAATTTCAACCTTGACTATGAAAGATTATAATTTTTTTTGTATAATTTTAATAACTAAAGACTATAAATGGAATGTAATTATGTGTTAAAAAATATGGGGTGAAAAAACCTTAATTATTATTTAATGGTGACATTTTTTTTTTAAATTTAAATATAAATGTATTAACAAGAGCCTAAAAGTATGCAACACATTTGTTTAAGAAGTTGGGGCATAAAGTAGGCAATGATTTTGGCAAGTTAAAAGGAAACAAAGTGATTTTGAATTATAATATGATAAATATAACCACAAGTTATAAATATCTTATAAAAAAAATTGTTTTTGATGCATTATTTAAATTTTCAGAATGTCAGAAAATCATCTGTCTGTGGAAAGCAAGATGCTGTCCAAATGAAAAGAGCTGCTAATTTGGTAAATGAGTGAATTACTTAAGTGCAAAAGACTTTTTTTACATTTTGGAGAATACAAAAGATTCGGCAGGGAAGAACACTCTCACTTGTTTTGTGTACACTTGTTAAACAATTGGAATATTTTTATGTCAGAAGTTTAGACTTTTTTTTTTTTTTAAAGAAACAACACTCAGGCAATTCTGCCTATCAATTACACAATGTAACCGTGATGCTTCTTTCGGAAAGGGGATAGAAGAGAGATGAAAGATTTTGAAAGATAGAAGGGCTTCAGGATGGCAACACTGTAATTGCGCGTGTTGATAATTTTGAGTACAGTTGTTGCATCGCCATCTATTATTATATTATTTTACTTCGTTGAGGTTTTAGTGCTATTTATCAACGAAGAAGGGTGCTGCGATAGATATTAGTTATAAATAGAAACTAATAACTATCTGAAAAAATGTTGTTCTGCCTGAGCTGAGAATCGAAACCAGGCTTGCTGGCTAGTAGTCCAACGCGCTAAGCACTAAGTCACAGCACCCTCAAATAATGTTTTGCGGAAGATTTGGGTGTACTTGCCAAAGCAAAGTTTTTTTTAGAAAAAATAATGTTATATTACTTTTCTATTCCATCCAAAACGAATTGAAATATCAGTCGAGGACCCCATTAAAAAACCAAAAGAACTGTACATTTCGTAAGTGAGTGCGAAAACATTTTGAAGAGTATAAAAGATTCGCCTCCAAAGAATATAACACTCTCAATTGTTTTATGTACATTTGATAAACAAATGGAAAATTTTTATACGAAAAGCTTAGACTTGGTGAAAAAGTAGTTTTGGTAAACAAAATGATTTTTTTTCACGAAAAACAAAATTATGTTAAAAAAAATTAAATGAACCAAACATTTTTGGTGAAAAAAAAAATTTTGATGAAAAAAAGTTTTTGATGAAAAGAAAAAATTTTTAATGTAAAAAAATGGATAAAAAAAAAATTGGTGAGAAAAAAATTGACAATAAAAAATTTGATAAAAAATTTATGAAAAAAGAATTTTGATGAAAAAAAAAATTGATAAAAAAAATTTTATGAAAAAAAAAATTGATGAAAAAAAAATTTGATGAAAAAAAAAATTAATAAAAAAAAAAAAAAAATGATGAAAAAAAAAAATTTTATAAAAAAAAAAAAAAAAATTAATAAAAAAAAAAATTTATGAAAAAAAAAATTTATTAAAAAAAAAATTTATGCAAAAAAAAAAAAAAATTATGGAAAAATGACGAAAAAAAATCAATGAAAAAAAAATTTGATGAAAAAAAAAAAAATTGATGAAAAAAAAATTGATAAAAAAATTACGAAAAAAAAAATTATGAAAAAACAAGTGAGAGTGTTAAAATCGGCTGTGCCGAATCGATTATACCCTCCAACATGTAAAGAAAAAAAAAAATTGACAGGGGCGTTGTTTTAAGGGGGGGGGGGGTAAGGTAGGGGGAGGGGTCGGTGAGCTGGGGTGACTCCTTGGCCCTCACGGTATAAGTTTACAACTTCATTTTTGTCTGCTTTGTGCACTTAAGTATTATAGTTTAATAATTATTTTAGTTATTTTTTTTATCCACGCCCTTAAAAGAGGGGCGGGGCAAAAAAGAGACATTTTTTAATCCCCTGAGTCCAAGCTTAGGACTATAAACTTCTACGAACATAAAAATGTCTCATTTGGTTCACAAAAATACAAAAAACGTAAAAAAAATTAGCATTTTTAAGAGGTTGGTTTAGTTCTTCAAGGGGGAACTTTTTTCCCCCTGGTCCGATTTGGCCCATTTCCGAACTTAATCTGCCTAGGACCATAAGACAAATTAATGCCAAACTTGAGGGGTCTAGCTCTTTTATTTTGGACTGCATCGTGTTAACTACAGACGGACGGACGAACATCGCTAGAATGTCTTAGAATCGATCACTGATCAATAATATATATACTTTATGGGGTCCCCGACCGATATTTCGATGCGTTACACACGGAATGACAAAGTGAGTATACCCCCATACTGTAGTTGGGGGGTATAAAAAATTATAAAAAAAAATTTATGAAAAAAAAAAATTTTATGAAAAAAATTAATGAAAAAAAAATTGATGAAAAAAAATGATAAAAAAAAATGATAAAAAAAAAATGATAAAAAAATTGATCAAAAAAAATTTATAAAAAAAAATTTTGAAAAAAATGTTTAAGAAAAAAAAATATGACAAAAAAAAAAAATTTTATGAAAAAAAAAAAATTGATGAAGAAAAAAATTTTAGGAAAAAAAAATTTGATAAAAAAAAAAAAAAATTGATGAAAAAAAAATTTTTTTTTTTGTTGAAAAATAATTATTTGTTTTTTTTTTTTTATTTTTAGTACCAAAAGGTAGATAAAAATAAAATGTATTTATTCGGCCTTTATATATGTATATTAGAGTGTCCCTTATTTTGGAAATGTTGGAAATCTTGAGACGGTACCCGCTCATTTTTTTCCTTTTGACTTAAAAATAACTCAGGAAAAATTTTACGCCCCTAGGACCACGCCTTCCCTACGCGACGGGCCCTTAAAGAGCGGGGCCTAAAAAATCATTTTTCCATACAAACCAAAAAATTTTTTTTTTTGATTTTTAATTTTTTTGTTATTATTTATTATATTACTTGGTTTGCTTATTCACAACAAAAAATTTGATTTTGGTGGGATAAGTCTTTCAGCGCTAAAAAATTTTTCGCAAAAAAAAATTTTGAGCCGCCGGGGTCCTACAGTAAAAAATTTTTAAAAAATATTTTTTTTTAGTTTTGACCAGCAACGGTTTTAGCTGCTATGTTGCTTTAAATGATATATATTCATAAAAAAATATTTTTTGTATCTGTGACATCTTAATCGTGTTCTAAAAAAGGGTAAAAAATGCATTGATGATTTTTTTCGATACACGATAAAAATGTCACAAATATGAATAATATTTTTTTTGGAATATATATCATTAAAAACAACATAAAAACTAAAACCATTGCTTTTCAAAACTAAAAAAAAATATTTTTTAAAAATTTTTTACCGTAGGATTCCTACGGCTCAAAATTTTTTTTTTCGAAAAAGATAAAGATGTCACAGATATGAATAATTTTTTTTTTGGAATATATATCATTTAAAGCAACATAGCAACTAAAACCGTTGCTGGTCAAAACTAAAAAAAAATATTTTTTAAAAATTTTTTACTGTAGGACCCCGGCCGCCCAAATTTTTTTTTTGCGAAAAATTTTTTAGCGCTGAAAGACTTATCCCTCCAAAATCAAATTTTTTGTCGTGAATAAGCAAACCAAGTAATATAATAATTAATAACAAAAAAATTAAAAATAAAAAAAAAATTTTTTTGGTTTGTATGGAAAAATGATTTTTTAGGCCCCGCTCTTTAAGGCCCCGTCGCGTAGGGAAGGCGTGGTCCTAGGGGCGTAAAATTTTTCCTGAGTTATTTTTAAGTCAAAAGGAAAAAAATGAGCGGGTACCGTCTCAAGATTTCCAACATTTCCAAAATAAGGGACACTCTAATGTATATATATTCGATTAGAGTTTTATTCTAGTTCGAGGCCCAAAAATATTTCTATTTATGATATTGTCATAATAGAGTATTTTTAATTTATTGCTTTAAAAAAGTTACTCATCTCATAGTATGTCTGTACTGATCAGTTTCATCCCCACTAAGGAATCTTCAGCAGACTTTAGAGAATCATCGTTGGTCAATCAAACATCAAACCAGACATAATATTTGATATATTTCACAAGTTATACGAGAAATAGTTATACGAGAAAACAACATTTAATACAAAGTTTAGTACGACTTATCCTACCAACACTATTGTTTGGTTAGGTACTGTTGTTATTGTAAAATAACAGCATCACATATATTAATAATTACCGATGGTGATTTAGTATATACAATTTTTGCTTTAAAAGAGTTATTTTTGTTGGAAAACAGATTTCGGACCTTTGTACTAGTATTTCTCGTATAACTTGCGAAATATATCAAATATTATGTCTGGTTTGATGTTTGATTGACCAACGATGATTCTCTAAAGTCTGCTGAAGATTCCTTAGTGGGGATGAAAGTGATCAGTACAGACATACTATGAGATGAGTAACTTTTTTAAAGCAATAAATTAAAAATACTCTATTATGACAATATCATAAATAGAAATATTTTTGGGCCTCGAACTAGAATAAAACTCTAATCGAATACAGAAAAATAATTATGTTACCTTCGATTCACCAGCTGGTGAAAAATGGTTTTATTCACCGCTAGGTGAATTATTATCCAAGTTACAAACCCAAGTTATTAAAATTTTTGGTTTTAAGAAAATGAAAATAGTAATTCTTGTTTTCTTTTTCGTTAACTGTTAGCTTATAATATATAATACTATATAGTCAAACTGAGGTGGCGTCCTGCAACTTTTTTAAAATTAGACACCAGCCTAAAAACTTTGTCATGTTAAAAAAATGTTGATTAAAAAAACGTGATGAAAAAAAATTAAAATTAATTGATGAAACAAAAATTATAAATGATCATTTTTTTATGAAAAAAAGTGATTAAAAAAAAAGTGATTAAAAAAAAGTGATTAAAAAAGTGATAAAAAATGTTGTTGAAAATAAAAAAAATTTTATGAAAATTTTTTTTGAAAAATAATTATGTTACGCTTTATTCACCAGCTGGTGAAATTTTTTTTTTTTTTTTACCAGTAGGTGAGTTATTATCCAAGTTACAAATCGAAGTTACAAATCTTTTTAGTTTTAAGAAAATGAAAACAGCAATTCTTATTTTATGTTTCTTTAGTCGGTAGCCTTTATAGTCAAACTGAGATGGCATGCTACACCATTTTCAAAAATAAGACACCAGCCTAAAAACATTATCATGTTAAAATCAAATCTGTTTATATCAATACCTGTTTAAATCCTCTTTCAAAAATTTAAACCCTTTTGAAAAAAAAAAAACAAATCCTATTTTTCCTTTAGCAAAAACATCAATTGCTTACGCACCTTAATCTATGCTATATGTTTTTTTTTTTGTTTTGCCTTCATAACCATAAGTGAGTTTACACCTATAAGTATGCTTTAACAACAAAACGTTTATTTTCCTTCCTTTTAAGCTTCTTATCAAATTGACAGCTAAACGGAAATACGTGAATGCTGTTTATAGTGTATTTTATACTACAAAAAAAAAAAAAAACAGAACAAATACCTCTATTTATGAAAAACGAGTATAAAAAGGAAAACAACCATTTCCTGTCTACAAAATAAGAAAAGCAAGGAAAATTGCCAACAAAATACTCTAAACAAATACCTACAAACTTGTTGACATGTGGATTGAAAACATATACAAACAGAAATCTTTATTTTTTTTTTCATTTTTGAAAGTTAAGCCAAATTAAATAAGGCAAGGCATTTTGTAACTTATTTAGGTATTTGACAAGAGGAGTTAAAGTATTTTGTCGCAATTTTAAGGGAGAAATGAAAAATATGGGTTACATTGTATATTTAGGTCGTGATTTGATAACAAAATTAGAAATATGTTTAAAATAAATACCATAAAGTAGTAAGAAATTTATGTCTATGGGGGAAAAAATGTGTTTGAGAAAAGGGTTGACTTGAATATTTTTTTTTAAATTTTTGCCGACTTATCGAATTTCCTTATTTTTTAAATTTAATAGAATATTATATAGTTTTGTTAACATGAAATACTTTTATCTAATTTTAAAAGTGACGCCTTTCCCAGTTGGAAAATGTGTCACTGAGGAAATTTCCTCAGTGATTCCTTGAGGAAATGTCTTCAGCTTCTGACAAATCATAGGCAGGCGCGGATCCAGGGGGGGGGAGAATGGGATTTCTCCCCCCCCAAAACGATTTCAAAAAAAAAGGAAAAAAAAGAAAGAAAGGGAAAGGAAAAAAGGAAGGGAAAGGAAAGAAGATAGAAAGAAAAAAGGTAAAAAACCATAGAGTTATATGTGTGCTGATGATTTAAGTCAGCACACATAGCCTCAATCCTAAAAATTTTTTTGAATCCTCAGGATAAAATGTTTCTGAATTTATGAAATTTCATATGAGAAACTTAAATGTCAATAGAGTCGTGGACATTTTCTAACCGAATAACTTTTCTTATCATTTTCTAAGGAGAAAGTATAATCTCAAATATTTTTTATGGAAAAATGTTTTAGAAGTCAAGACTTTGACTTTAAAAAATATCTTGATACTTGTGTATTTGATTCTGAATTAATGAATTTTTTGATTGAAAAATTATCTAAAATTTTAGGAAAAATGTCTTATAACTTTTCTATACAAAAAAATCCCTCAGCAACTGAGAATGTTTAAGAATCTGAAAGAGTTTTTCTACAAATAAATTTCTCAGAATCGGATAACATTTCTACAGGAAAAACGTCTTAGAATCTTAGTTTTCTATGCAGAAATATATTTTCGAATCTTGGACTTTTTTTATGGAAACATTTTTAAGAATATGAGGATTTCTTTGTTTGAAAAATCTTTTTTTCGAATTTTTCGATAGGAAAAGTTTATCAAAATCTATGATTTTCTTATAGGAAAAATGTTTTAGAACTTTTGTATGAATAATCTTTCAGAATCTAAAAAATTTTCTTTTGGCAGATTCTGAGAATTTTTCTATAGGAAATGTGTCTCTGAATATAGAAATTTTTCTTTTAAAATTGTGTCAAACAATAATAATTTTTCTATATGAAAAATTTTTGAAAATCTAAGAAATTGCCTTGGAAAACATTAGATGCCATTAAAACCGTAAAATTTTTTAGGATCTGAAAATTTGTGAATACAAAAAATATAAGAATAATTTAAGAGGTTTTTTATAAGAAAAGTATATCAGAATTTGGACAAAATTTTTATAGAAAGAATGTCACAGAATCTCAGATTATTTCCATAAAATAAAGTTTAAAAATCTGAGACATTTTGTATGCGAAAAATGTTGAATCTAAAATATTTTCTATAGAAAATTCGATCTGAGAATAAAACAACATTTTTATATCAAAGGGTTTTAGAATCTGAAAATTTTTCTAAGGGCAAATATCTCAGCAATGGGTTATTTTTCTATATGAAAGTATTTGAGAATCTTAGAGATTTTCTGTAGTAAAAATGTCTCAACATCTGAGAAATTTTGTGAAGGAAACATTTATAAAAATTGCATACTTTATTAAAAAGTTTTTTCGGAAGATTTCTGAGAAATAAGATTTTTTATACATATAAAAGTTTACAAGTCTGTTCACAGTTGTGAATGGCTATGATTATCACAAGCCAATTTTTATGACTGAAAAGTCATAATATAAATTTTTAATGAGTGAAAAGTCACAATACAATATTTTTCTACACATTTAATTTGTTAATTTTATGATACGTTTCAAGAGCAGGTCTTACAATTTGCAAATAAAATTTCAAATGTTTGAATTTACCAATTAAATCTTACAATTTTTTTTCGATATACAAAAATTTCACCCAAATCCTTTTAAAAATTTACACACACACACACCCCCCCCCCCCCCCCCCGCTTCCAAACAAACATTTATATTTTTTGGTAACATTTTTTTTTTTAAATCTCCCCCCCCAAATGAAATTCCTAGATCCGCGCCTGTCATAGGTAATCCGTGATGACATGTCCTAACATTGTCAGCACTGAATGTTTGCTTTAATAGTGTTGACAATTCCTCTAAGACGTCTAAAAGGAAATGTCTTCAGAATAGCAGTATATTAAATTAGAATTTAAAATCTTGGCAACTCTTCAATTTCCAACAAAAAGATGGCAACATTATCGATTTATTTAAAATAAAATCAAAATCTAACAAGTAGAATAAAAGTAATAAATAGACAAACAATTTTCAAAATAAAATTTGGAACAAGTAGTAAGGTGTGGGACTAAAAAAGGCGAAAAGTTTTTTCTAAATATTAGAAAGATAATTACCCAGTTGGAAAATGTGTCACTGAGGAAATTTCCACAGTGATTCCTTGAGGAAATGTCTTCAGGCTCTGACAAATCATAGGCAATCCTTGATGACATGTCCTAACATTGTCAGCACTGAATGTTTGCTTTAAGAGTGTGGACAATTCCTCTAAGACGTCTAAAAGGAAATGTCTTCAGAATAGCAGTATATTAAATTAGAATTTTAAATCTGGGCAACTCTTCAATTTCCAAGAAAAAGATGGCAATATTATCGACTTAATTAAAATAAAATCAAAATCTAACAAGTAGAATAAAAGTAATAAATAGACAAACAATTTTAAAAATAAAGTTTGGAACAAGTGGTTAGGTGTGGGACTAATAAACTGGAGGTTCCAGGTTCAAATCCGGTTGGAACTAAAAAAGGCGAAAAGTTTTTTCTAAATATGAGAAAGATAATTTATAAAGGAAAATGGATAAAAGTAAAAACTAAAGGAAATACGAAAATTTTTTGTATTTTCGCATGACCTATGTCAGACATTTCCCCAAGGAAGTCTTATGTGAAATGTCCCCAGAAGGTCAGCCCTGACCACTGCTGACTTTGAGTGAGGACATTTTGAAAATTTGTATGAAACTGTCCTCAACCCAGTACATAGAGATGTCTTGTGGATGTCAGGTGTGACTCTGACATGTCATCGCTCCGTCACTGAGGATGGCTCGAGGACGCTGCCAACTGGGTAATAAAGGAAAATGGATAAAAGTAAGAACTAAAGGAAATGCGAAAATTTTTTGTATTTTCGCATGACCTACGTCAGACATTTCCTCAAAGAAGTCTCAGGTGACATGTCCCCGAAGGTCAGCCCTGACCACTGCTGACTTTGAGAGAGGACATTTTGAAAATTTGTATGAAACTGTCCTCAACCCAGTACATAGAGATGTCTTGTGGATGTCAGCAGTGACTCTGACATGTCACCACTCCGTCACTTAGGATGGCTCGAGGACGTTGCCAACTGGGTTGTTTTCAATCAAAAATATTTTTTTTAGCAAAAATTTGGTTTTTCATAAATTAGGTTTTTACTAACAAGGGAAGTATCTCAACCCTTCACAGAAAGAAATAAAAAAAAAATTTGAGTAAATTTTTAATACTATTGAGTAAAAAATTACTCAATTTTCCACCAGTAAACGATTTAATAGTATTGAGTAAATTTTTAATAAAAATTTATTAAATGTTTGCCAAAAAAATTTGAGTAAATTTTTAATTGACACTATTAAGTGCAGGAACAGAACAAGAAGCACCACCTTTTAAAAACAGAACAAGTTTTATTTCACATCGGCGCCGGCCACCGGTTTAATCTGCCAAACCGTATGGAAAAATCGTGCCGGGCTTATTCTGTTTCTACTCTAAAAAAAAACAAAGTTTAAAAAAATTTCATATTTTTTTACAAAGAAAAAAAAACATGTTTTTTCAAACTTTACCAAATATATTTTTGTCTTAAAGACATAAAAAAATTTTATAAATATGATTACAAACTTTCATGTATAAATACAAAAAACTATAAACTAAACGAGAATTAAAAAAACTAAGAAAATTCCAAAAAAAATTAAAAAAGCTATTAAATTCTTATTAAATTATTTACTCAATTTGTTTTTAAATTTTTGAGTAAATTTTTAATTGCGTCAATTAAAAAATTACTCAAAACTTTTTTTAAATTTAAACAAGTGATTACTCAAATTGTTTTTCCCCATATTTTTTTCTGTGTTATGAACCGATTTGCCTGAAACTTAAAATATATATTAAAGAGACGATTTTAAGGTTGGGTTGTCTCGTCTTATCGGTGTTTAAAAATTTCGTTGTCCCCTTATGAAACCATGTGGACCTTCGGGAAAATTTTGATAACTTCCGAACTAACAGGAATATCATCTAGGGCAAAAATACGGGTCGACTTAAATTTAATAATGATTATTTTTTATCCATATGGATATCGTAAGTCTATGTCTTCACATAAGTACCCCCCCAAAATTTACACATTTTCCTGAAAAAAATATTTAAAGAAGCCGATTTTTTACAAGGTTATTCCACCATTGGATAGGCATTAAAAAACCTTTCTTCCCATATGAAAACATCATATAGTTTATTAAAAAGAAATGGCTGAAAAATCCAAAAAACGATTTTTTCGCCATTTTTTGACCCATGTTTTGAACCCCTAAATCCACGATATGGCCGATAAGCCGAAACACCCCAACCTTAGAATTGTTTCTTTGATATATATTTTAAGTTTCAGGCAAATCGGTTCATAAGGGTTGAGATACTTCCCTTGTAAGTCTGAACTTCTTTTGACTAAAGATGTTTCTTTTTATTTTATTACACATTTTTTTTCTTCGTTAAAAAAATATCTTTTTTTCATCAAACATTTCATCAAAATCCAGTTTTTTTCATGAAAAAAATTATATTTTCATTAAAAATTTTTCACACCAAATTGTTTCCTGTTTTTTTATATTTTCGCCTAAATTATTTTTTTTAACAAATCTAAACTAATTTAGTTATAAAACTCTTCTATTTGTTTTTATAAACAAAATACAAGTGAGGGTTATAAATTCGATTCAGCTAAATCTTTTTTTATCTTCCAAAATGTAAAAAAAAATTTTTGGCACTTAAGTAGTACGATTTTACACAAAAAAAAAAAACTTGTAAAATAACAAGAAAAATTTTACAAGCTTTTTCACAATAATTTTATAATTTTACAAGCTTTTTACCAATTCAATTGTAAATTTAAGTTTTTTTCGACACGATAAAACTTACAAAGAGGTTTCGTGACTTTAATAGATTTTTTGCTACCTCCTATATTACGAGAATTCCTACTAAAAATTACGAGCTTTTTTTTAATAGTAATAAAATTGTAGATTTAGAACTTTTCTGTCGCAATAGAACTTACAAAGAATTTTCGTGAATTTACTAGATTTTTTTGTAAAGAAAAAAATGGAAATTAGTAAAATTACAAAAAAATTAAATTTACAAAAAAATTTAAAGTTTGATTAAAAAAATTTTGTTGAAAAACAAGGAAAACTGTCAAATATTGGTAAAATGGGAAAACCAGACTTTTGCTAATAATTTGAAATGCGTTATTTATTGTTATACCATCTAATAACAGTATAGGGGTATACTCACTTTGTCATTCCGTTTGTAAAGCATCGAAATATCGGTCGGGGACCCCATAAAGTATATATGTATATTACTGATCCATGATCGATTCTAAGACATTCTGTGAATGTCCGTCTGTCTGTAGATGGCACGATGCAGTCCAAAATGAGAGAATTAGCCTACTGAAATTTTGCACGCATATATCTTATGGTCATAGTCAGGTTAATTTCGGAAATGAACAAAATCGGACTAGGGGGAAAAAAGTTCCCCTTTGAGGAACTAAACCGACTCCTTAAATACACGATATTTTTACGTGTTTTTTATATTTTTGTTAAACAAATGAAGCATTTTTATTAGGGCGTCCCTTCAAATTTAAATTTTCGAATTTCATGTCGTTATACCTTCCAAACGATAGCCACGTTCGAGATTGTGGGAAAATTTATGAAAAAATTTAGCAAGATCATCTTCAGTCTTCAACCTGATTTTGATCCACAGATGCTGATTTTTAAACATAAAAATTATTTTTTATCCAAATTGGTCTCAAAAGTTAGAAAATGTTAAGTGTGTTATCTAAAAAATATTAAAAAAAATTTATAAAAACACGGATTTGATCCAAAAATGCTGATCAGACTCTGTGGACCAGAATCGCAGATCAGCATTTTTTGACCAAAATCGTGTTTTTATATTTTTTAATTTTTTTTTAAGATAACATACTTAACCTTTTTCAACTTTTGTTATCTAAAAAATTATAATAAGATATAAAAAAACGATTTTGGTCCGAAAATGCTGATCAGAATCTGTGGAACAAAATCGCAGATCAGCATTTTGAAGCAAAATATATTTTTTAGATAACACACTCCCATTTTTCAACTTTTGAGACCAATTTGGATAAAAAATAATTTTTATGTATAAAAATCAGCCTCTGTGGAATCACGGTTTTGGATTTTTTAAACTATTTTTCCAATAAAGTACGCAAAATTTCCAAATTTTTGAGCCGGATTTGGTGAGAAAATTCGGATATGAATTTTGGTAGAAAAACGTAATTTTTTCCGACCTTGAACAATTTTTTCATAAATTGTAACGTGACCATAATTGGCAGGTATTACGACATGAAATTTAAATTTGACGGGACGCTCTAATGTTTATGGTTTAAAATTTTCAATGGATTTTGGATTTTAACTCCGGGTCTCTTTTGAAGTGTCTAATTTACATATCTGCTTTGAACAAGAATAACATAATATAACCAAACAAAAAGGACATTTTGAACTTCCTTATAATGTCCTGATGGTTTCCTTGATCGTATTGAGTCCGGATTTCTTTGAAAAGTTAGGTAATTGTATTAGGAATTCAAATAAAAAAAATATGAGTTACTTTAACAGACACTTTTCTAATATTAAAAAATATGTCTGGTTTGAGGGCTTGGTCCACAAATTATGAAAATGCCTATAGCTCGAGAAGGCGAATTGATACAACTTTTCTGATGACAGATTCGTGTTTAAGGAGCCAAAATAGTTAAGAAAATATTCTTTAGAAGTCTGTGCAAAAAAAGTTGATTTTTGTAGAGTAGTGTAATTAAAACTGTGACATTCTCTTAGAATAATTTTTAAGAAAATTATTTTTCTGTTTTTAATTTACTTATGTTGGTAATTTTAATAGGGAAGTCTCCCTAGTGTCACCCTCCGATCTTCATGAAATTTGGATATGTTGTTAACAACGAAAATTAATTAGCGGCCCAAACTCATTTTTAGGGGGGGTTGATTTGTATTGGGGAAATTGATCTTTTTCAGTTTTTTACGATTTACGCCTATTTAAACAAAATTAATACAGGCATGTGTGGTATCAGATTAAAGGTATTAAAAATACCTATCTCGTGGTTCTAACAGCGGGCCAAAGAAGTTAATATTTTTCGACTAATTAACAAAAATGTCCTAAAATGTTGGTATTTTACTCAATATGACAAAAAGTTGTGCAAGTTTGGAAACGTTCTTAGCACACGTAGATAGGTTTTCCAAAGACCTTTCATTTGGTATGTAACATGACTAGGTTTCTTTGCATAATATAGGAGATAAACGAAGAAACTAAAAAATGGCCTTGTCTTCCCCCCTCCTTTTTACCCCTTAAATATGAATTTGGGCCGCTAAAAAAAAAATACGTGAAGCTTCATTTTCTCGGCTCTACAAAATAAAGCCAATTCCATAAAGATCCGCGGGTGACACTAGGGAGACTTCCCTTGTTAGTCGACATGTGTTTCGGAATTTGGCAGATTCTATTGTCAAGACTATTTAGCAAATATATAAACCCTATACTACAAGTAGCAAAGGGAATTTAAATGAAAAATCGCTAATGTTCAAACTAAAATCTGTTTTTAATAGTTTTTTGATGGATGGAACAATTTTCTTCTGCTAATTCTCAATGAGAGTAGAGTCGACTATGTATTAATAATTTAGTTTGAACATTAGAGATTTTTCATTTAAATTTCCTTTTCTACTTGTAGAATAGGGCTTTAATATTTGCTAAATAGTCTTGACATTGAAATCTGACAAATTCCGAAACACGTGTTGACTAAGTCTTGCAAAAATAACCAACATTAATAAATTTATAACAAAAAAATAATTTTCTTGACAATTATTCTATGAAAATAACAAAGTTTTATTTAGTTAAGAAAATAATGACCTCGAGCTAAAATAATCCTACTCAAAATATAAAATTTAAAGGTTAAATAAAACTATTTTTTTTTATAAAAATTAATCAGAATTTATTTAAAATCTTATACAGAAAAGAAATATTAATTAAACGATTAATTTTTTTTTTTTGAAATATATTTTTTTGTGTAGTTTGAAAATTGCATTAATTATATTTGCATTGATAAGCATTTTTAAAAGCATTTACATTCTTAGAATTTTGATTGCAATCATGATTGTTTGCTTGGCCACTTTAACCCACTGTGGAGCTCAGTTTCATTCAAAACAAAATTCGTAATAAATTTTATTTAAAGATCAAAGAATTTTCGATTAATTTTTAACTTTTATTTGAAATTTAATATCAAATTTAAATTTAAAATATTAAAAAATTTTATTTTATTAATCCCTGCAAGCATTTCGATACGAAGAAGATACCCTAGCGTATCGCCTGGAAGATAAATTGTATTGCGGAAGATATCCTCTTCGTATTGCGGAAGAAACCCCCGTTGGGAGAAATCGTGTCCCGAAAGCAATACGCCCAGCAGATACGAAAGTAATTCTTCCGGAAGATAAATCGGCAATATTGCCAGATAATCGTTTGGAAGATAAATTGAAGATATCATTCAAATTTTACATAGAAAATATTGCCAGATAATCACGTAAACGTTGGAGAAATATAATTTAAAGTTGATAAAATCATGGTTTTTATTGTATTTACATAAAATTAATTAGACAATAATTTACAAAAAATCTTAGATACAAGGAGCTTACATACATATATGATGATAAAAAACATAATGTTTAAATGCTACAGAACCCATCTTTTGGTGCATTTTTTAATATTTCTTACTTCTTTCGGGACGTTAGTGCTTCTAAGATTTTTATAGCCTATTGAGTTATCCTTTTTCGTTGAATTTATGTAATTTGCTGGACCTAATGGAGAAAAAAATGTGGTTTATTATGCAGTTTCTTTTTTAGTTAATGCTTTTATTGCTTTCAAATTCGCTACTTACCTCAAAAGACCCCTTTATAATAGTTTTTGCTTGTTTTATATCACATTCATTGCATAAAACCCCGAAAGACTAAATTATGATGAGAAAATATATTTTTGACAATAAATAAAATATTTTGATTTCGTATTTTTTTCATCCGTATGATAAGAGGAAGATATCGTCTATATATCGCGCAGGTGAAAAATCACCTGGAAGATAAATTTTTGATAATTTGGCGATTTTATCTACTTTATAAATGACAAAAAATAACTATTTTTTTTTAAATATTGCTTAAATATCCTCGAAATGATAAAAGGAAGATTTCCAAAAATACTACTTTGATTATTTTTTATTACGATAAAAAGAAGATATTGCCGCAATTTCTCCCAGGCGATATTTCTTCCAAATGCTTGCAGGGATTTTTCTAAAAACTGAAACCTCTACATGGGGCATTCCATGTCAAATCGGACACTTTGAAAACAATTTTTTTTAGATTTTCCCAATTTGTTTACAGTTTTTAGTACCCTTCGAAAACTCCTTCGTGGTAAATTTTCAGATTTTTTTGATGACCCGTTCAAAAGATATCGAATTTTTAAAAATTGGTAGTTTGTTCCATTACTCAAAATTCTTTTACTCATAACTTCTTTAATAATGGTCCAAATTTCATATGTTTTTTTTCAAAATTTTTGTTTTTTTACGTACTTTTCAAAAAAAAAAATCCCAAAAAACTTTTAAAAGCGCTCTAGTATGCGATTTTTAAGTTTTAAAATTTAAATCTCATTTTTGAAAATGTTGGTACTCTTCGATTTTTTTAAATTTGTTTGTGTAAAACATCTATCGATTCTAGAAATTTTTTGCCCAGGAGGATCGTGGGATAACGATTATTACTATTTTTTTAAATTTTTTGAAAAACTTTTATTGTAATTTTCCAATCTTAAAATCAGTTTTACTGCTCCAATGGTGCCTCATAGAGGGGTCCTTTATAAGACCGACCCCCATTAATTTTTACGTCTTAACGTTTCTTTCGAACAAACTAATACCCTATCTCCAATTTCTAAGGGGGCTCCCACACAAAACGACATTTTTTTAAATTTGCTCCAACCGCTTTAACTGCCCTAATAGTGCCCTTAGAGCAACAAAATGTGTAACCGACCCACAATATTTTTTCAGTCTAAACATTTTCTCTGAACACACCTACCCTCTATATCTAATTGTTAAGGCGGTCCCCATAACATTTTTTTTATTTTTTGTAAATTTGTTTTATTTAATCAGCTTCTACCGGTCCAATGGTGCGTCCGAGAGGGGTCAGTAGTGAGACCGAACCCCATTTATTTTTACCCTACAACATTTTTTTAAAATATGCCTACGCCCTATCTCCACTCCCTAAGTAGGCTCCCATACAAAATTACATTTTTATAAAATTTGCTCCAACTGTTATTTGTATGGGAGCCTACTTAGGGAGTGGAGATAGGGAGTAGGTATGTTTCAAAAAAATGTTGTAGAGTAAAAATAAATGGGGGTCGGTCTCACTAATGACCCCTCTCGGACGCACCATTGGACCGGTAGAAGCTGATTAAATAAAACAAATTTACAAAAAATAAAAAATATTGTAAGGGGACCGCCTTAACAGTTAAAGATAGAGGGTAGGTGTGTTCAGAGAAAATGTTTGGACTAAAAAAATATTGTGGGCCGGTCATACATTTTGTTGCTCTAAGGGCAATATTAGGGCAGTTAGAGCGGTTGGAACAAATTTTAAAAATTGTCGTTTTGTGTGGGAGCCCCTTAGAAATTGGAGATAGCGTATTAGTTTGTTCCAAAGAAATGTTAAGAAGACAAAATTAATAGGGGTCGGTCTTACAAAGGACCCCTCTATGACGCACCATTCGAGCAGTAGAAATGATTTTAAGATTGGAAAATTACAATAAAATTTTTTCAAAAAATTTTAAAAAATAGTAATAATCGTTATCCTACGATCCGCCTGGGCAAAAAATTTGTAGAATCGATAGATGTTTTACACAAAAAAATTAAAAAAAATTCGAAGAGTACAAACATTTTCAAAAATGAGATTTAAATTTTAAAACTTAAAAATCGCATACTAGAGCGCTTTTAAGAATTTTTTGGGATTTTTTTTTTAAAGTATGTAAAAAAACAAAAATTTTGAACAAAAAAATTTGAAATTTGGACCATTATTGAAGAAGTTATGAGTAAAATAAGTTTTAGTAAAGGAACAAACTACCAATTTTTAAAAATTCGATATCTTTTGAAGGTATCATCAAAAATATCTGAAAATTTACCACGAATGAGTTTTCGAAGGGTACTAAAAACTGTAAACAAATTGGGAAAATCTAAAAAAAAAATTTTCCAAAGTGTCCGATTTGACATGGAATGCCCCATATGTATTTAAATTTTCTTTTATTCATTTTTCTAAAAACTGAAACCTCTATATGGGGCATTCCAGGCCAAATCACTCACTCTTAGACCCGACCACCTTCGATTAATTTTTTTGGATATGTTTTAGTATGTATTAAATGCAACTTGCTCTTAGATTTTTTCAGAATTTTATACCATGTTGGTGTTGAGTAATCAATTTTTCAAAATGGCGATTTTTTCAAAAAAATAAAAAAATTTTAATTTTCAATTAATTTTGACCAGTAAAAAATATCAATATCTTAAGAAAAGTTGGACAACGTTTTGTTGGTATTTAAATGTAGTTTTAGAAAAAAAATATAAAAAAATTATTAGAAGTATTAATCCCTTATCTTTTAACGTTTATAAATTAAAATCGACTTTTTGAAAAAGTCCGAAACCTTAGATTTTTTTTTTAAGTCTAAAAATTCTACTCTAAATTGCGCAACTTTTAAGCCATAATTCGAGGTGTGATCACAATTCGTTCTATTTTTTTTTTTTCAAATTTTGAAAATTTCACTTTTTTTTGACTCTGGTTTATTTTATATGGTGCTCGAAAAAAATTAAATTGGTAGATATTACCAAATTAATCGAAGGGGGTCGGGTCTTAAAGTGAGTGATTTGGCCTCGAATGCCCCATATATAATCTTATATAATTGTAATTATATCAACACTTTTTTTACTCGGAATTGATTATCTTCTTTCAATCAATAGAATACTTTTACTATAAAACACATGAGAGTATTGGAATATTTGATTAGTAATTTGAAAACTTTTAAGTGAATACAAATAAATACATAAAGTGTAAAAAAATTAAAACATTATGAAGTCAAAAATGTTAATACTCAGTATATTCATAATAACAATTGCACTTCTCAGATGTAGTGAAGCTGATCGTAGTAGCCATCACAGGTCTAGAGGAAGTAGCCACAACAATGGTTACAGCAGACATAGAAGTAGTCGCAGCACTAGTCAAAGTTATAGCGGAACACCTAATCTGAATAATTCAATGGGACCAAAAAAAGTTTTCAATGCCAGAGATAAGGACTGGAAGACAGGAAGTAGTAGTGTTATTAGCATGAATAGTACGGGATTTAAAAGTCTTTGGACTTTGTTCTTTGGCATTATACCTAAGCAGACCTCTGAAGTAATAACCCAGATACCCAACTGATAAAAATGGCACAGTAAAAACGAGTACATACTTAACTGGATCATATACCCTCCTTCAAAATCTAGAAAACATTTTATTTTGTACATTAATTTTGTTTTGTTTTTATGTAAAGATTAAAATTAAATAAAAGAAGAGTTTGTTTTAATTCGAGATCATTTATTTTCCCCGGAATTAACTAACAAAGTACTTATGTAAACTATACTTTCTCTCTTACAAGGAAAGTATTCCAACCCTTATGAACCGCCTGAAACTAAAGAAAATATATATCGGTCAAAATTACGATACAAAACCACAAATCTGAACGTGGGTTTTCAGATTTTTTTTATATCATGAACACAGATGCTTTATGGAGCCATTTAGACATTCCCATTTACAGTTTAATTAAATTTCAAAAACTTGC
Source organism: Pegoplata infirma (assembly GCA_963921195.1). Classification (NCBI taxonomy): domain Eukaryota; kingdom Metazoa; phylum Arthropoda; class Insecta; order Diptera; family Anthomyiidae; genus Pegoplata; species Pegoplata infirma. The sequence goes on from OY992537.1 coordinate 224,010,620, forward strand.
GATTTTATTCGCGATTTTTATTTTGTAAAAATCACAAAACATTTAGAAAGTAGTGAAGTTTAATAAGCTATAACTTCTTAAAAAAATATCGGATTTTTATAATCACAATTGAAATTAAAATTTAAACTCCTTTTCTTTAAACGTAAAATTTCAAAAAAAAATTTTGTCATCAAAAATGGATTTTAAATGCACATACATTTTTTGAGTGCATATTCGTCAACTTTTATCCTTTTCGATTTTTTTTAAATTAACATATTATTAAAGTGATGCATTTTATCAAAAAAAAAAAAAAATCAGCCATCATTTTCATGGGACGCAAAGGTCTTCTATTTTTAATATTTTTATTAAAAAATTTTGTTAATTTTTTTCCATATAAAAATGAAAAAAATTTAAAAATTTTTTTTCAAAATTTTGTAAATAAATGTTTTCTAAATTGGTTTTCAATATATTTTTGAAGAGCCAAAACTCCTTAAGTAAATATCGAATTTCTATAATCAAAATAGAAAGCTAGATTCCTCTACTTTAAACGTTAATGTTCACAAAAAATGTCTCAACATAAAAATGCATTTTAATGGAAAATGCATTAAAAATGCATTTTTTTAAATTAAAAAGAAGTAGGAAAATTATAGTCGGTCAAGACCGACCATATGATACCCTACACCAGTGTTTTCCGGAAAATGGGTCCCAAGTTCAAACATGGACCGATTAAACCTATTTTTTGTCAGATCCTTACTTAGTGTAGAAAACACACACAGATCAAATTTTAGTGAAATTAGTTTATTTTTCCTGTCAATAGACCGATTTAACTGAATATCGGTCGAAATTTTTATATAGGGGACTAAGTCAAAAAATGGTCCAAATGAATTCCAATTTGATTAAGTTACCAAAGTACACTTTTAACACCTACAAATAAAATTTTAATCAAATATTATAATTTTTATGAGTTTTGAGGAAATTATGTGAATATCGGGAGGGTGGTTTGTATGGGGACTACAAGAAGGACTGACCCGATTCCCTTAAAATGAATGGTATGATGGTTTGCGCATACAAAATTTTATTACCCGTAAAATTTCAAAACGATATCTATTATAATTCGGTTATTAGAGGCATTTAAGCGAAATTCAAATTGTATGAGGGCTTGGTCTTAACATGGACCGATTTTTTCCAATTTCAAAATAGGCTTCGTCCTTGGGCCAAAAGAAACTTAAGTTTCAAATTTCAAGTCAATTGATTAAAAATTGCGACCTGTATCGTGCTTAAACCGGTAGATGCACAGACGGACTGATTGACGGACAGATGGACGGACGGACATCGCTAAATCGACTAAAAAAATAATTCTGAGTCGATCGGTATACTTGAAGGTAGGTCTGGGACCAATATTTCGGGTAGTTACAAACATCAGCACAAACTCATTATACCCTGTACCAGAGAGTGGTGTAGGGTATAAAAATATTAAAAATGATGACCTATTTTTTTGGTAAAAATGTCGTACTTTATTAATATGTTAAGTAAAAAAAATCAAAAGGGGCAAAAGTTGACGAAAATGCATTCAAAAAATACATATGCATTTAGAATGCATTTTTTTAATGATACAATTTTTTTTTTATCTTTTACGTTTAAAGTAGAACCATTGAGCTTTTAATTTCAATTTTGATTATAAAAATCTTCAAACTACACCACTTTTTTAATCTTTTTATGATTTTTAAAAATGAAAATCACGAATAAAATCGCAAGTTTTTGGAATTTAATTAAACTGTAAATGGGAATGTATAAATGTCTCCATAGAGAATCTTTATATACAATATGAAAAAAAAAATCGGAAGACAAGTGGTCAAAAAATACCAATTTTCTCGTGCTGTTTGATGGAAAAGGTGTTATACAGGGTGATTCAGTCACGATCCGCCGAATTTTACCAGCGTATTCCTTGGCTCATTTCATGAAAATATGTCCATTACGACCATCTCCCGAAAATGCATGTGTGCGAAATGGCAGCGGTTTGAAAATTTTCGGATTAGTGGTTAGAGGGTAGTAGGGTAAAATTGATAACTTCTGAACCTGTGGTCCGATTTTTTTGTTTTTGGGCTTGTTGGAAAGTTCATTAGGATACCTTTATGATTCAATAACAAAAAAGAGAAATCGTCGAGATACAGAGCTTTTAAAAATAAAATTTGAAAAAAAAGACATACAAATTTGCACATAACTCATAACTCAATTTATTCAGCCAGATGGCAGGTAACCTATAATTTTTTTTCTCTCTTAAAAGATAGCCCTACGTCTTACCTTTCCAAAATGCCCTAGAAGAAGCCCAGAGGTCTTTCTGTTCTAAAGTTATGACCATTTGACTGAAATGCAAACAATTTTTTTTGGTTTTGGAGGCGAAATAACAGCACAAATTTATTTGTTTTTGTAAATTAACAAGTTTAAGATTTTATTTTATTAAAATTTTTGGAAGGCAAATGGTCATAACTTTGGAACGGTAAGACCTCTGGGCTTGTTATTGATTCTGAAAGGTCTTCTAATGAGCTTTCCAACAAGCCCAAAAACAAAAAAATCGGACCACAAGTTCAGAAGTTATCAATTTTACCCTAATACCCTCTAACCACTAATCCGAAAATTTTCAAAATTTTCAAAATGGTCGTAATGGATATATTTTCATGAAATGAGCCAAGGAATACGCTGGTGAAATTCGGCGGGTCGTGACTGAATCACCCTGTATAAAAGAGACAATTATGGCTTATCGGCCATATCGGCAATTTAGCGGGACAAAAAATTACGAAAAAATTTATTTTTTTTGGATTTTTGACCCATTTCTTCTTATGAAACTATCACAAAAATTCCAAATCAAACTTGCCAGACACCCTCAAATTTTAAAGGTATTGTCAAAAAACGATTTTTTGGGACTTTTCTCACTAAACCACGTGTAACTTAAACATTTTTCAACCGATTTTCAATTTTTCAACTGTTTTGGATAGAAGAAAAATATGGCTTTTCATGTGTGTGAATTGGTCTATACATATAAAAAAGATATGTATTGATTTTTTCAACAATACCTAATTTTTTGTTATTTTTTGAAAATTTTTTGAGTTTATCGATTTTTTTCTGTTATAGTTCGTTCAGCAAGATTTATATTTATAAACGTATTCTTAAAGAAAAATTTAATTGTGAATACGATGAGCTTTATTCCGAAAAAATCGGACAACAATTGACAGAGTTGTAATAATTTTTCTAAAAAAGAAAATTAAGATTTTGCTTGAAATTGCCGTTCGGTTAACCCAGGCAAAAAAAAATAAAATAATAAACGAACATACTAAGAGGTCGCATATCATTATTTTAAAGGTTTTTGGCCTCCTTAATTCGAATTTGACCTTGAAGTTGCGCTATCTTATTAAGTTTTTGATATATAAATTTATGTTAAATATCTCAAAACCTGACGAGATAGAGCAATTTAAAGGCCAGATTCGGATTAAGAGCGCCAAAACCTTTAAAAATATTGTACATGACCTCTTATGATAAAACTATTTTTTTTGCCTGGGATATCTGAACGGCGATTTCCTGCAAAATCTTAATTTTCTTTTTTAGAAAAATTATCACAACTCTCTCAATTGTTATCCGATTTCTTCAAGATAAAGCTTAACATATTCAGAAATAAATTTTCTTTAATAATGCGTTAATAAATATAAAGGTTGTTAAACGAACTATAGCAGAAAAAAATCGATAAACTCAAAAATTAAAAAAAAAAATAAAAAAATATTTGATTTTATAGAAAAAATCAATAAATATCTTTTTTATATGTGTACACTCTAAACAAATGAGTCCAGTTTCCTACTATAAATTGGGTAAATTTCAACAAATTCAAATAATATACTACTATAAATGTGTAAATTTCCAATAATTTTTTGGTACAACTACACATTTCGTGTAAATTTACCCAATTTATAGTAGGAAACTGAAATCATTTTAATTAGAGTGTAGACCAATTCACACACATGGAAAGCCTCGACAAGACCAACAACCTATACTATGTCACATCACAAGTATTTTTTCATTGTAGCACAGTGTAATTTTCGATCAAAATTTAATGTTTTTTTTGCAATTTTAAATTTTTTTTTTTGTAATTTTACAAAAAAAATCTAGTAAATTCACGAGAATTTCTTGTAAGTTTTATTGCTCCAAAAAAGTTGTAAATTTACAATTTTATTGGTAAAAAGCTTGTAAAACTTCAAAAAACTCGTAATTGTTACGTGGAATTCTCGTAAAATACGAGGTAGCAAAAAATCTAATAAAGTTACGAGAATGCCTTGTAAGTTTTATCGGGGAAAAAAATATGTAAATTTACAATTTTTTTAGTAAAAACCTTGTAAGATAGATTACAAAATCATCGGTAAAATGCTTGTAAAATTCCTAGGAATTCTCGTCAAATAGGAGGTACGAAAAAAAAGTAACAAAAAAACTCTTAAAATATTTTTTTCCTACCTCCAGTACCGGTTTAACCATTAGGGCACGTGCCAGGGCCCCCGACCGTATGGGGGCCCTGAAAGTCCAAAAACGTATGAGCATTTTTCTATAACAGAAGTTCTTAAACTCATTTTCCTGCATAAATGGTCTCAGGTTCTGGGACATTTGTTGTATAGAAAAAGTCTCAGGTTCTGAGACATTTGTCGTATAGAAAAAGTCTCAGGTTCTGAGACATTTTTCGTATAGAAGAAGTCTCAGATTTAGATCTTTTTCTTATAAAAAAAAAAAAATTAGAATCTAAGAACCTTTTCTCATAGAAAAATTCCATTTTCCTATAGAAAAAGTCTCAGATTCTAAGACATTTTTCCTTTATAAAAAATCCCAGATTCAGAGACCATTTATCTATAAATAGAGTCTTTGAGTCTGAGATCTTTTTCCTTAAGAAAAAGTCTCTGACAAGGGAAGTCTCCCTGGTGTCACCTTCCGATCTTCATGAAATTTGGATGTGTTGTTAAGAACGAAAATTAATTCGACACGTATTTTTTTTAGCGGCCCAAACTCATTTTTAGGCGAGGTCGATTTGTATGGGGGGAAATTGACCTTTTTCAGTTTTTTACGATTTACGCCTATTTAAACAAAATTAATATATGCATATGTGGTATCAGATTAAAGGTTATTTAAATACCTATCTAGTGGTGTTAACAGTGGGCGAAAGGAGTTAATATTTTTCGACTTATTAACAAAAATTTCCTAAAATTTTGGTATTTTTTGACACGTTCTTAGCACACGTAGATAGGTTTTCCAAAGACCTTTCATTTGGCATGAAACATGACTAGGATTCTTTGCATTATATAAGAGACTAGCTTACCATCCCGGTACTTCGTTACCGGTTGTGTTGAATTCTGGATAATAGAAGGATCAGGATTACTCTATCGATTTCCAAAAAATTCCCCTACGTAGTCTTTAGTTTAGTTACTTGTGGACGTTTAAGTCTTCCATAAAAAAATATTTCAATGAATAATTTAAACAATAAAATTTGAATAACTTCGATGGTATGTTATCATGTTCGTTCCGGGTGAAAAATATATTGACAATTTTCAAGCCTTTATGTCGGGAAAATTTGAGTAAAAAATATCATTCCATATTGCTCTATTCCATTTTGTTCCCCGTTCTACTCCATATCATTTCCAATTCCATCTCCTTCTTCTAAGGTCATTATTATAGGAACAAAAAAAGTACCAAAAGTACACTTTATTACCCCCATTAGAAACGGAATTTCCAACAAGTACCTCTTCCAGAATGTTTTTTCTTCACCGAAGTATCCTATACTTCATATTTCAATTATATAGGACCATTGTTTCAGCAAATATTAAAAGTACTTTTTATCCCCGTTAAGAAACGGAATTTCCAAAAAGTACTTTTCCACATCTTTTTTTCACCGAAGGATTTACATTCCAAATTTTAAGTTTCTGTGACCATTATATTTTTTGGAAGCTTTTCCAATTTCAAGTTTCTATGATTATTATTTCAGGAAATAAAAAAGTACCAAATAGTGTACTTTCGGTACTTTTAACAAAACGTATTTTTATTAAAGGTACTTTTTACAAAAGGTACTTTTTACAAAAGGTACTTTTTACAAAAGGTACTTTTTACAAAAGGTACTTTTTACAAAAGGTACTTTTTACAAAAGGTACTTTTTACAAAAGGTACTTTTTACAAAAGGTACTTTTTACAAAAGGTACTTTTTACAAAAGGTACTTTTTACAAAAGGTACTTTTGATAAAAGGTACTTTTTATAAAAGGTATTTTTATAAAGGGTACTTTTTATAAAGGGTACTTTTTACAAAAGGTACTTTTTATAAAAGGTACTTTTTATAAAAGGTACTTTTTGTAAAAGGTACTTTTTTTTAAAGGTACTTTTTATAAAAGTTTTTTTTATAAAATGTACTTTTTATAAAAGGTACTTTTCAAAAAGGTACTTTTTATAAAAGTAGTTTTTATAAAAGGTTCTTTTTATAAAAGGTACTTTTTATAAAAGGTACTTTTTATAAAAGGTATTTTTTATAAAAGGTACTTTTTATAAAAGGTACTTTTTATAAAAGGTACTTTTTATAAAAGGTACTTTTTATAAAAGGTACTTTTTATAAAAGGTACTTTTTATAAAAGGTACTTTTTATAAAAGGTACTTTTTATAAAAGGTACTTTTTATAAAAGGTACTTTTTATAAATGGTACTTTTTATAAAAGGTACTTTTTATAAAAGGTACTTTTTATAAAAGGTACTTTTTATAAAAGGTACTTTTTATAAAAGGTACTTTTTATAAAATGTACTTTTTGTAAAAGGTACTTTTTATAAAAGGTACTTTTTATGAAAGGTACTTTTTATAAAAGGTACTTTTTATAAAAGGTAATTTTTATAAAAGGTACTTTTTATAACTTTTCATAAAAGGTACATTTTATAAAAGGTACTTTTTATAAAAGGTACTTTTTATAAAAGGTACTTTTTATAAAAGGTATTTTTTAAAAAAGGTACTTTTTATAAAAGGTACTTTTTATAAAAGGTACTTTTTATAAAAGGTACTTTTTATAAAAGGTACTTTTTAAAAAAGGTACTTTTTATAAAAGGTACTTTTTATAAAAGGTACTTTTTATAAAAGGTACTTTTTATAAAAGGTACTTTTTATAAAAGGTACTTTTTATAAAAGGTACTTTTTATAAAAGGTACTTTTTATAAAAAGTACTTTTTATAAAAGGTAATTTTTATAAAAGGTACTTTGTATAAAAGGTACTTTTTATAAAAGGTACCATTATTTCAGTAAATTAAAAAAGTACCAAAAGAACACTTTTTGTCATTTTACCCCCGTAGAGTCAACATTGGCAAAAATCCAGCCTTGGTGAATATTTTTTCCGGGAGGTGAACCTACATTGCAAATTTTAAGTTTCTAGGACCATTATTTAAGAAAATATAAAAGGTACCAAAAGTACAGTTTTTTACCCTTTTTACCCCTTAGAATCAACATTGGCAAAATCCAGCCTTAGTAGATTTATATTCCGGGAGCTGAACTTACATGCAAAATTTCAAGTGTCTAGGACCATTATTTAAGGAAATATAAAAGGTACAAAAGGTACATTTTTTTACCCTTTTTACCCCCTTAGAATCAACATTGGTAAAAATCCAGCCTTACTGGATCTATATTCCGGGAGGTGAACATACAGTCCAAATTTCAAGTTTCTGTGACCATTATTTCAGGAGATATAAAAAGTACCAAAAGTACAGTTTTTTACCCTTTTTACCCCCTTAGAATCAACATTGGCGAAAATCCGGCCTTACTTGATCTATGTTCCAGGAGTTGAACATGCAGTCCAAATTTCAAGTCTCTGTGACCATTATTTCAGGAGATATCAAAAGTACCAAAAGTTCAGTTTTTTACCCTTTTTGTCTCCTTAGAATCAACATTGGCAAAAATCCAGCCTTAGTGGATCTATATTCCGGGAGGTGGACCTACAGTCCAAATTTCAAGTCTCTAGCTTTAGCGGTTTGGGCTGGGCGATGATGAATGAGTATGTCAGTCAGTCAGTCAGTCACATTACTCTTTTATATATATATATATAGATAAACGAAATAAACTGAAAAATGGCCTTGTCTTCCCCCCTCCTTTTTACCCCCTAAATATGAATTTTGGCCGCTAAAAAAATACGTGTCCCTTAATTTTTTCTGATCTACAAAATAAAACCAATTCCATAAAGATCCGCGGGTGACACTAGGGAGACTCCCTTGTTAGCTAGTTTTTTTTTTTAAATTAACTTGGAAATTTGGACATTTACAAAATAAATTGTAAAATTTCCAAGAAAAAATTCAAATTCCGTTCGATTTTTTTTTTATAAAAGACAAGGAAAACTGCCAAACATTGGTAAAATGGTACTTTTCCTAGTTATTTGACAAGGTTTTTTCTGGAGTGTAGGAATATTGTGGTGTAATTAGTAGAGAAAAATAACCTCGAGCCAGAATAAATCTACTCAAATTATAATTTTTGAAAGTTCACATAAAACAATATGTATTTTTTTTTTAATAAAAATTAAACAGAATTATTTTATTTTTTCTCTTTTTGTAATAACAATTTTAACTTAAATCTAAATACAAAATAAATCTAAATCGAAATACAAAATTAAGTCTTTTCAAGGTTTTGTAGGTAGTTCCAATCCAATTTTATCTGCAGTCGTTTTAGCAGCACTATCTTTATCAAGTGGATATCGTGGATAATACTTTGAGCTAATATAATTATCATCATAAGTTGGCTTAGGTTTGGTGCCAAAGAACCAATTCCAAAACCCGCCACCACCATCACTACTGCTGCTACTACTACTACTACTTCCAGTGCTTCTGTCACTGTCTCTGCCATTGAAAATTTCCCTTGTACCACCTGAAGTACCCAGACTAGGCATACCGCTATAACTATGGCCGCTATAACTATGGCTACCACCACTACTATGGCTACCACTACTACTATGGCTACTATGACTTCCGCCTCCAGAACTGCCACGCCCACTACTACGACCAGCTTCACTTAAGCTGAGAAATGCAATTGTCATTATAAATAAACGGAGTATTAACATTTTTGACTTCATTACGTATAATTTTTTACACTTTTAGTATTTGTTTTAATGTAGTTGAAGGTTTTAAAATTACTAATCAACTTTTCCAATATTTTCATGTATTTTATAGTAAAATTATTTTATTGCTGGTACACAGATAAGGAATATTACACCGTCCGACAGCCAATATTAAATATGAACCTGTTGATATATGTGTGAAAGTAGAGATCCAACGAAGTAAAACTGCATTTACAGTTTTTCATTTCGAGATCATGTTTCCTTTTAAAAGGACTTCAAAGTTTTAAAGGATACATTTTGTAAAATATTTTTTAAATATTTCATGTCCTAGGGTGACACTGGTGACGGCAAATGAAAGAGAATGATCTCCCCTAATTTTTCTATTTTTCTATTTTGCCATATCAGGTTAAAAGGATGTGAATAAAGTCACTTAATAACTTTATCAAAATGTTTTGTTGAAAATTTTGAATGATATTGAAGGATACATTTTTGAAAGGACGTTACTTGCCTCCTTCTTCCTGATATGTAAAAATAATAAAATAGGAACATGAGGGGAGATGCTTCTCTTTCTCCTCTTTCCTAGGACAAGCAAAAATATTAAAAAAATATTTTATAAAATTTAATCCTCTAAAACTTTGAAGTCCTTTTAAAAGGAAACAGGATCACGAATTGAAAAACTGTAAATGCAGTTTTACTACATTTAGTTCCTAGTTTTAGAAGTATATTATCCAGTTCGTGTTCAACGACTTAATTTTTTTAATTTTTGTCGGACAGTGTTACTGGAAATTTAAGTGTTTTATTAAATTTTAATTTATATAAAATTTCAAATAAAATTTAAAAATTATAATGCAGAATTCTATAATCTTTAAATAATGTTTAATAACAATTTTGTTTTGAATAAATGTATGTTAGCTGAACAGTGGGTCAAAGTGGGCATTCCATCAATCATGATTGTAATCAAAATTCTGAGAAAAAAATTTTTACTACAGATTGTTCAAAATTGCAATCAATGTATATAAAAATAATGCATTTCAAAAATTTAAACTGTTTCGTACAAAATTATTATAGTAAACCTTGTTTTACACATTAAAAACAATTGTTGGAATTGTAATTTTATATAATTTATTATATTTGAATTTAATAAGATGAACCCGTGCAAAAGTCTATTTGATGTGATATGATCTGATAACACTGTACAACAAGATTTTGTATCTTGGACCAACAAAAATGAAAATAAAGTATTGGTGATAGACGTTGGGGGCACCTTCTACCGATATCAGAATGTTAACTTTGCTTAAGAAAAGTACAAAAAACCCTGCAAAAAATGCGGTTTTTCTTAGGTTGGTTTAGTTTTCTAAGGGGGAACTTTTTCCCCTTTGTCCGATTCGCCCACTTCCGAACTTAACCTGCCTGGGAATATAAGACATATTCGTGCCAAACTTTGGAAGTTTAGCTCTTTTATTTTGTACTGTATCGTGTCCTCTACATACGGACGGATGGACGGACGGATATAATATATGGGGCATTCCATGTGAAATACGACACTTTGAAAAACTTTTTTTTTAGATTTTCCCAATTTGTTTACAGTTTTTAGTACCCTTCGAAAACTACTTCGTGGTAAATTTTCAGATTTTTTTGATGACCCGTTCAAAAGATATCGAATTTTTAAAAATTGGTAGTTTGTTCCTTTACTCAAACTTCTTTTAATCATAACTTCTTCAATAATGGTCCCAATTAAAAATTTTTTTTTTCAAAATTTTTGTTTTCTTACGTACTTTCTAAAAAAAAATCCCAAAAAATTCTTAAAAGCGCTCTAGTATGCGATTTTTAAGTTTTAAAATTTAAAATTTAAATTTTTTTTGTGTAAAACTTCTATCAATTCTACAAATTTTTTGCCCAGGAAGATCGTTTGATAACGATTATTACTATTTTTTAAAATTTTTTGAAAAAATTTTATTGTAATTTTCCAATCTTAAAATCATTTCTACTGCTCCAAGGGTGCGTCGTAGAGGGGTCCTTTATAAGAGCGACCCCCATTAATTTTTACGTCTTAACATTTCTTTGGAACAAACTAATACTCTATCTCCAATTTCTAAGGGGGCTGTCACACAAAACGACATTTTTTAGAATTTGTTCCAACCGCTCTAACTGCCCTAATAGTGCCCTTAGAGCAACAAAATGTATGACCTACCCACAATATTTTTTTAGTCCAAACATTTTCTCTGAACACACCTACCCTCTATCTTTAACTGTTAAGGCGGTCCCCATACAATTTTTTTTATTTTTTGTAAATTTGTTTTATTTAATCAGCTTCTACCGGTCCAATGTTGCGTCCGAGAGGGGTCATTAGTGAGACCGACCCCTATTTATTTTTACCCTACAACATTTCTATAAAACATACCTACGCCCTATCTCTTATCCCTAAGTAGGCTCCCATACAAAATTACATTTTAATAAAATTTACTCAACTGTTATTTGTATGGGAGCCTACTTAGGGAGTGGAGATAGGGCGTTGGTATGTGTTAAAAAAATGTTGTAGGGTAAAAATAAATGGGGGTCGGTCTCACTAATGACCCCTCTCGTAGAAGCTGATTAAATAAAACAAATTTACAAAAAATAAAAAAAATTGTATGGGGACCGCCTTAACAGTTAAAGATTGAGGGTAGGTGTGTTCAGAGAAAATGTTTGGAGTAAAAAAATATTGTGGGTCGGTCATACATTTTGATGCTCTAAGGGCACTATTAGGGCAGTTAGAGCGGTTGGAACAAATTCTAAAAAATGTCGTTTTGTGTACAGCCCCCTTAGAAATTGGAGATAGAGTATTAGTTTGTTCCAAAGAAATGTTAAGACGTAAAAATTAATGGGGGTCGGTCTTATAAAGGACCCCTCTATGACGCACCATTATATATATATTAGAGTGTCCCTTATTTTGGAAATGTTGGAAATCTTGAGACGGTACCCGCTCATTTTTTTCCTTTTGACTTAAAAATAACTCAGGAAAAATTTTACGCCCCTAGGACCACGCCTTCCCTACGCGACGGGCCCTTAAAGAGCGGGGCCTAAAAAATCATTTTTCCATACAAACCAAAAAATTTTTTTTTTGATTTTTAATTTTTTTGTTATTATTTATTATATTACTTGGTTTGCTTATTCACAACAAAAAATTTGATTTTGGTGGGATAAGTCTTTCAGCGCTAAAAAATTTTTCGCAAAAAAAAATTTTGAGCCGCCGGGGTCCTACAGTAAAAAATTTTTAAAAAATATTTTTTTTTAGTTTTGACCAGCAACGGTTTTAGCTGCTATGTTGCTTTAAATGATATATATTCATAAAAAAATATTTTTTGTATCTGTGACATCTTAATCGTGTTCTAAAAAAGGGGAAAAAATGCATTGATGATTTTTTTCGATACACGATAAAAATGTCACAAATATGAATAATATTTTTTTTGGAATATATATCATTAAAAACAACATAAAAACTAAAACCATTGCTTTTCAAAACTAAAAAAAAATATTTTTTAAAAATTTTTTACCGTAGGATTCCTACGGCTCAAAATTTTTTTTTTCGAAAAAGATAAAGATGTCACAGATATGAATAATTTTTTTTTTGGAATATATATCATTTAAAGCAACATAGCAGCTAAAACCGTTGCTGGTCAAAACTAAAAAAAAATATTTTTTAAAAATTTTTTACTGTAGGACCCCGGCCGCCCAAATTTTTTTTTTGCGAAAAATTTTTTAGCGCTGAAAGACTTATCCCTCCAAAATCAAATTTTTTGTCGTGAATAAGCAAACCAAGTAATATAATAATTAATAACAAAAAAATTAAAAATCAAAAAAAAATTTTTTTGGTTTGTATGGAAAAATGATTTTTTAGGCCCCGCTCTTTAAGGCCCCGTCGCGTAGGGAAGGCGTGGTCCTAGGGGCGTAAAATTTTTCCTGAGTTATTTTTAAGTCAAAAGGAAAAAAATGAGCGGGTACCGTCTCAAGATTTCCAACATTTCCAAAATAAGGGACACTCTAATATATATATATGATTTCCTTTAACTCCTATTGGAGCATAGGGCGTCCACTACAGCTGACTTCCAACGAACACGGTTTTGCGCAAGGGTTCTAAGTTGACCCCAGCTCACATTTAAAGACCTCATTTCATCTTCTGTTGATCTTCGCCAAGTTATGCGAGGTCTACCGACTCCACGGTTCACGCTATCAAAAGGGTTCCATCGTAAGGCATGCTTCGCTATGTTGTTATCATCCCTTCTTAACGTATGGCCAATCCAATTCCACTTTCTACGTCTGATTTCGATGGCAATTTCTACTTGATTCGTTCTTCGCAGTAATTCTTCGTTAGAAATGGTTCTTGGCCAAAATATGCGAAGAATACGCCTCAGGCAACGATTAACAAATATTTGTAGGCGGTTGGTTAACTGAACTGTTACCTTCCAGGTATTACATGCGTATAACAACACTGCTTTAACATTTGAGTTAAAAATTCGTATTTTAGTGCGAAGACTAATATTATTGTTTTGCCACAATGGAGCTAATAAACCAAACGCTGCTCTTGCCTTTGTTATCCTGTTCTCAACATCAAGATCACTTCCTCCGTCGACAGATACGTTACTACCCAGGTAGCAGAAGTTATTGACTTGCTCGTAACATAAGTCATTAGTAGGAATGGAGCTACATGAGCTTAGCAGTTTGGTTTTGGGGATGTTAATACGTAGGCCAGCGGATGTTGATGCTTGGGATATTGATTCCGCCATATAAAGTACGTTGTTGATGTTATTTGAAAGAAGACAGATGTCATCGGCATATGCTAGATGGCTTAAATGACTGCCATTGAGTTTCCATCTTATGCCACTGCACCGACTATCGTTTTGAAGTGCTGCGCTTAACACGTCACCCATAACAATTAGAAAGAGAATTGGTGATAAGATACAACCTTGTCTAACTCCACTCTGTACAGCAAAAGGTTCCGATAGTCGACCTTTGTGAAGAACATAACAATTAGCATTGCTGTAACTAGCTCTTATCATTGCTATTATTTTTGGTGGGATACCCCTATTGCTTAAAGCAGACCAAATACGGTTACGATTTACGCTATCGAAAGCTTTTTCATAGTCTATAAATAAAAGATGAATATTAGACTTAAATTCCGCAGATTGCTCAATAATAATCCTAAGCGTATTAATGTGGTCTGCACAGGAAAACCCGCTACGGAAACCAGCTTGGAATTCTCCAATTGTCGATTCAAGATGGTCTTTGATACGAAGCAATATAATTTTAGCTATGATCTTAGCAATAGCGGGAAGAACACATATACCTCTCCAGTTATGACATTCTTTTAAATTGCCTTTTTTGGGTAGTTTGATGATGATACCTTCTTTCCATTCTGAAGGAAACTCCTCCTGCTCCCACGCGGTATGTATAATAGGCCGAATTATTTGCGCAGTAAGAGTTGGGTCAACTTTAAACAGTTCGACTGGTATCCCATCTATACCTGCAGCTTTGCCAGTAGGTAGTTGCCGGATAGCAGTAACTATCTCGTTTATGGATGGTGGGTCAATTGTAATACGGGCATTTGTAATTTGTGCATACGAAACATTTGGTTGCGAGTTCTCAGAAAAGATGTTATTGAGAACCGTGGAGAAATGCTCTCTCCATCGTTGTAGCTGTTCGTCATCAGAGACTAATAATACACCGTTAACATCTCTTACCGGATGTTCTGTGTGGTGGCCTTTATCTACCAGTTTTTTGCTTATTTTATAAAGAGTGCCACAGTCATTGTTGTTTGCTGCTAGTTCGGCCTCATCTGCTAGTTCATTGATGCATTTCCGTTTATCCTTTCGAACTAAGCGTTGGACTTCCTTCTTAAGAATTTTATATTTAGTTGTTGTTTCCGGCTTATCGTGTATTATCGCCTTTTTTGCTTCATTTCGTTCTTCAATCTTGCTCCAGGTATCTTCGCTCATCCATGGTGTTCTGCCCTTTGGTATAGGGCCGATGATGTTGTTAGCGATGTTTTTAATTTTGTCCCTTACCGTGATCCATTGATTGTCAACGGAAAGGACTGGGTTGTTGTTACTGTTGAGGCAAAATTCATTGGCCATCTGATCTCTAAAATTCTCTTTAATGGCACCAGTTTTCAATCGGGCTAGGTCCAGTTTTGGAGGACGGGTTCTGGCTCTTGCGGCTTGGATTGCTGCTGTGCACAGACGGAGTTTCGCAATCACAAGACTGTGGTCTTTGGCATAACCGCAGTCGGCACCACGCTTCGAGCGAACATCTAAAAGACATTTCCTAAAGCGTCGTGAGATTGCAATATGGTCAATTTGATTTGATGTTGAATTTCTGTCTGTAGAGACCCATGTAATTTTGTGGCATGTCTTGTGTTCGAAAAGTGTACCTCCGATTACAAGTCTTCGGGAATTGCAGAAATCGATAAATCTTTCGCCGTTATCGTTTCGCCAACCAATCCCATGTTTACCCATGACATGTTCGATAGCCTGATTATCACTACCCACTTTTGCGTTAAGGTCACCCATTGTAAGGAAGATGTCCCCACGAGGAAGAGAGTCATACACTGCATTAAGTTGACTGTAAAAATTATCCTTTTCGTCATCGGTTGCTGATTCTGTTGGCGCATAGCATTGAATAATTGATATATTTCTCACCTTTGAACGAAATCTTACCCACATAAGCCGATCAGATATGGGTTTCCAGTCTATTACGCACTTCCGAGCTTCAAGTGATAGTAAAATACCAACTCCGGCCTCTCGGTTTCTACCAATATCTTTTCCGGAGTATAGCAGAATAGAGTTGTTTGTTGGGGATCTGAATTCACCAGCTCCATTCCACCGAACTTCACTTAGACCCAGAATATTCAACTTATACCGTTGGAATTCTCTTTCAATTTGCAGAAAACGTGAATTCATATTGGAGTTTATGTCGTCTTTGTCATTTAAAGTTTTGATGTTCCAAAATCCAATCGTAGTCATTATACCATAGCCAAAAGTCGTTATCGGTTGTTTTCGGTTTCGTTTAAATTTTTTGGACGATTCGTTAGCAATTTGAAATTTGGTCGCGTAGGTTGCTAGCCTTCACTTCCTAGTTTGGTGATAGGGCTGCTATCTGAGCACCCAAACGTGCTGTTTTCGGAGCCAGCTTTTCAGAGATACCTGTGTTAGCATATCCCCTAATTCCTGAGACGCACAGTGGCCATTCAGGGTTTACTGACACTCCTAAAGTGGCAACAGAATTTCCTCCGTGCAGATATGAAGGTTATACCGCCTAAGATCGGTCGACAGGGCCTCGTTGGCAATTTATACAGGGGACACCAAGTCCTTTCCGGACAGTGGGTGAGGTTGTCATTTGAAAAGGATTGGCTGTGTTAACAAAATAAATGTTTTTCGCATCACTTTCCCATCATTTCTACTGCACCATTGGAGCAGTAGAAATGATTTTAAGATTGAAAAATTACAATAAAATTTTTTCAAAAAATTTTAAAAAATAGTAATAATCGTTATCCCACGATCTTCCTGGGCAAAAAATTTGTAGAATTCATAGAAGTTTTACACAAAAAAATTTCAAAAAAATCGAAGAGTACAAACATTTTCAAAAATGAGATTTAAATTTTGAAACTTAAAAATCGCATACTAGAGCGCTTTTAAGAATTTTTGGGGATTTTTTTTTAGAAAGTACGTAACAAAACAAAAATTTTGAAAAAAAAAATTAAAAATTTGGACCATTATTGAAGAAGTTATGATTAAAAGAAGTTTGAGTAAAGGAACAAACAACCAATTTTTAAAAATTCGATATGTTTTGAACGGGTCATAAAAAAAATTTGAAAATTTACCACGAAAAAGTTTTCAAAGGGTACTAAAAACTGTAAACAAATTGGGAAAATCTAAAAAAAAAGTTTTTCAAAGTGTCCGATTTCACATGGAATGCCCCATATATACTTTATAGGGTCCAAGACCGATATTTCGATGCGTTACACACGGAATGACAAAGTGAGTACACCCCCATACTGTGGTTGGAGGATATAAAAATGTGTAGGCCCATTTAAAAAACATTTTTACTCCAAAACGAAAAAATGGAAATCCTGTTAGTTCGGGAGTTATCGAAATATTCCCGAAGGTTCACATTGTTTCACAAAGGAATAACGAAATTTTTAAACCCACCGAGCTTAAAATCGCCTCTTTTATATGTATTTTAAGTTTCAGGCAAATCGGTTCATAACGATTGGAATACATCCCTTGTAAGAAAATTAAAAAAAAATGTATGTGATTTTTTTTGTAAGTACAGATCGAGCATGGGGTCCAATTATATTTGTTATAAGGGTTCAAATTGAAAAAATGCGGAAGAAAAATTGAATTTCTAAAAATTATAGACATTTCTGGTATTTCCCATACCGGTTTTAAACACCCCAGTTAGTGTTATCATCAGAAGGATTTTAAATGTCGGTTTGTCTTGTTAATGAAAACTGTTTTTTATATGTGTGAATACTTATAGTTTCTACAGAACAAATTTTGACAGTTTTCAAAACTGCAATTCTATTTCTAGCAATCTCAACCTCACTTCATACTTCTTTCAACTTTTTTGTCTCTTACATTATTTCGCAATGTAATAATTTTGTTGAAAGAATTTTTATTGATTTTTTTATACCCTCCACTTAGTGATTCCGTTTGTACCTCATCGAAATATCGGTCTAGGACCCCATAAAGTATATATATTACACTGTGCAACAAATTTTGGGTCATCACATTGAGCCTCAATGCCTTCAACGCCATATGAAAGTAGACCATCAAGTGGACAAAATCACCAAAGGGTTTTGCAAAGACAGTTCGGATTTCTTTTTTATAGCCCACTGAAGTTTTCATTTTTTTGTCAAAGGCGTTTGGAAAACGCCAAAAATACTACAATAAAAACACATCCAACGATTGATAACCAGGTCAGCAGGTTGGATCGGTGGATGTGTGCAGTTAATGATGAACTGTTTGGTAGATGTCGTAAGACGAAGCCAAGAAAGGTCAAATGGTGGACCCATGAGCTAGAAACGATGCGGAGGACCGTCAGGCAACTCAGGAGACTTTTCCAGAGAGCCAGGCGTGCCGATGTTGAAGTTCTAGCTCAGCGTAAAGCTGATTACCTGCGGGCCCTTAGGACGTACAAGGACATGATTGTCAGGGTTAAAGAGGACGAATGGAGGAGTTTTGTACGTGACAACAGGGATGACCCCTGGGGTAAGGTTTACCGTATCTGCAGGGGTAGTAAGAGTCAGGCAGACCTAGCGTGCCTTCAGGTTGGCAACGTTATGTTGTCATCGTGGAGGGAATGCGTGGACGTGTTGTTGGGGACGTTCTTTCCGGGGGTGGAGTCACTAGGCTCTTCCTCACTTAGTGGGGGGACAGCTGTGCCTCCGGTCTTGGAGAGGACGGAGATCGTGGACAGTATTTCCCGGGTCAAAAGTAGAAAATCGCCAGGTATTGATGGTATGACTGGAGAGATGTGTAAAAGCATCTGGAAGGCCATACCGGAATACTTGGAGGCAATCTTTGGGAGGTGTTTGAGTGAGGGCTATTTCCCGGAGGCTTGGAAAGTGCCCGAGTTGTTGTTCTCCTGAAGTCTCCTGATAAGGTGAGGAGTAATCCTCGCTCTTATCGGGGCATCAGTCTCCTTCCGGTACTTGGAAAAGTGCTGGAAAGGATTATGGTGTTTCGGCTAAGGGAGAGGGCCAATGAGGGTACATCAGAGTTTCAGTTTGGTTTTAGGGAAGGTAGATCAGTTGAGGACGCGTGGCTACATGTCAGGCGAAGTGTAGTAGTGTTGTAAAAGTATCGAGTATTTGAGTACCGAGTACTCAATACTGCTTATTTTTTCGAGTACTCAATACTCAAAAGTAACTACTCAATACTTTCAGGGTTGTATTTTTTCACTTGAAATGCATAATTTAACCAACAAATATAACCATAAAATGAAACTCTGTGTATGAAAAATATTTTTCTTTTTTTTCTAGAAAAATATATTTTAAATTAATTCAAAATAATCTAATGGCATTTTCTTTTCTCGCAAAAAATGTCAACACTTTAAAAATTTATTATGTTTTTTTCTAAAAATGTTGCATTTATAAAGTTTCAAAATGTCACACTTTTCACACTGTCATATGATGGTAGTAAAGTTGCCTTATAAAAACAGCTGATTCCTACACTGAAAAAAAAGACATAACTAAAATTAAGGAAAAAATGTCTTTGAAAATTTATCATGAATTTTCCTTAAATTTAGTAAAATTTAACTAAAAAATGAGAAATTTTCCTAACTATGAGGAAAAAAATTTAGTTCATTTACCTTTAAGTAGTTCAAACTTTTCTTTAAATGGAATTTTTAAATATTAGGAAAAAAAATTCTTACTGCCAAAGAAATTTTCCACAAATCTAATGGTGATTTCTTTTCTGAAAAAAATGTTTGCCTTTTAAGGGTATACATTTTTAAAATGTTTAACTCACACCTTCAAAAAATTGCATTTTATTTGACTGGAATAGAACACAACATACAAAAATACTCTGCCCTGTATTTTTTAACAGCTGTTTTTAGAAAACAACACAGGAAAAGTCAGCTGTTGTATAAGGCAATTTCAACCCCGTGATTTTTTACGGGGTAAAAAGTGCAACTTTTTTGCACTTTATAGGGCAGACATTTTTAGAAAAGAACACGATATTCTTTAAAATGGTTGTCATTTTTTAGAAAAGAACACAAAACCATAATTTTTGGGGCGAAATGCAAAAAAAAGGCACATTATTTGCCAGAAAAGAAAACACCATAAGAAACGTATCTTTATTTTTAAGACATATTTCTTAAAAAACTATTTTGTTCAAGTTTAGTTAAAATTTACTAAAAAAAACATCATCGTATTTCTCTTCTTTGAATTGAGAAAGTGTATTTCTTAGAATTTAGTTAATAACTTCTAAAAATTTAGTAAATAACTTCTTAAAATTTAGTTAAAAATTCAAAATGGCGATATCTTGAAAACTAAGCGAGATAGAGCGAAACGGACGAAATTTTCAAAAGAAAGACAACAAAATATGGAATAGCCTAGCTCTGCATATCTGTCGGGGTCTGAAGACCCTAAATTTAGATCTAAAATTTGAAATTCCCGAGATTTTATATATGCTCATATCTCGGTAAATACTACCAACACGAGAAAAGGTCCAACGGCGTTTTTGTAGCTCTTGACTCGTAGAACACTTCCGCAAAATACCCGAAAGCCCTCTGATTAATAGTTTTTGAGATATCCAGTTTTTAAGATTCTCAAGACCCTTTCAGACCCCTAATTACCGTATCTCAAAAACTAAGCAAGTTAGAGCGAAACGGACACAAGTTTTGGTTCAAAACCTATAGGGACCCTTAAAGGACCCAACGGGGTCTCGAGGTAAATGGGGTCCGAACCCATGGGTCCAGGGTCTAGATCCAATCTATTTTTAAAATGTGAAGTATAATTTTTCTCATTTTCTAGTTACAATTGGCTTAAAATTAAGTAACTTTGTTTTCCTTATTTTTGGGAAAATTATGAACTTAAACCAAGAAAAAAAATCTTTGGAGCCAAATCATTCCCTCTTTTTCTCAAAATTTTGTTAATTTTCCCAGATTTTAGTTCACTTTTTTTTGAGTGTAATGTTTTGGTTGAAAGAAATATTTTCTCAATTTTTTGTTTTTTTGTAATCATAAAACTGGCAACATATGAAAAGTGTTTTGGCTACATTTTACAAATGATACTGTTTAAGGGTGCAACATTTTGTTTCAGAAAAGAAAACGCCATAAGATTAAAAGCGAATACCCTGTTACGCAAACGCAAATAAGATTTTGATAAAAAATTAATAAAACTGTAATTTATAAAGCTTTATTTTAAAATTTTTCAATTTCAAAAAAAGTATTGAGTAGTATCGAGTACTCAGTTGAAAAAGTATCGAGTAGTATTGAGTAGTCAAAAGTAACCACAATTTACATCACTAAAGTGTAGGTGAGTCGACGGCTAAATATGTCCTTGGCATATTTGTTGATTTTAAGGGTGCGTTTGACTACTTATTATGGCATGGTGTCATCAGGAGATTAGCGGAGGTAGGATGTAGGGAGCTGCCCTTATGGCAGAGCTATTTTTCTGACAGGAAGGCGTGTGTGGTAGATACCAGCGACACAGTTTGGAAGGATGTTGTTCGTGGTTGCCCACAGGGGTCCATATGTGGTCCATTTATATGGAACCTTATGATGGATCCACTGCTACGGCGCCTCGGCCGTTCTTGCAAGGTGTGTGCATATGCGGATGACTTGCTCATCTTGATTGAAGGTCAGTCTCGTGCTGAACTGGCGAGAAAGGGTGGGGAGGTCATGCGAGATGCAGGTGAGTGGGGCGACCAGGTAGGCGTGTCCTTGGCGATGGAGAAGACGGTGACGGTGATGTTGCTCAAGGGCAAGTTGTCGCATGGTCGTCCTCCACTTATTCGGTCTGGTGGAGTTAGTCTCAGATATGCGACTGAGGTCAAATATCTGGGAATAGTGATGGGGGAGAGGATGAACTTTTTAGTTCATCTGAACCATGTTAGGGATAAGTTGACGGTAGTTGTTGGTAAGGTCAGACGCATCCTTAGAAGTGACTGGGGCCTAAGCAGGCGTGCTGTCCGTACGGTGTACGGTGGGCTATTTGTTGCTTGTGGAGCTTATGGTGCGCCGGTATGGTATGAGATGGTTATGTCTGTTGTTGGCAGGCGCAAGGTCATGACGTGTCAGAGAGTTGCCTTGTTGGCATGTATGCCTGTGTGTAGGACTGTATCTACGGACGCTTTGCAGGTGTTGTTAGGTGTAGCACCCCTTGATTTGGAGGTAATACGGCGTGCCGTGGCTTTCAAGGTCAAGAAGGGACTACCA
This sequence comes from Pegoplata infirma, assembly GCA_963921195.1. Classification (NCBI taxonomy): domain Eukaryota; kingdom Metazoa; phylum Arthropoda; class Insecta; order Diptera; family Anthomyiidae; genus Pegoplata; species Pegoplata infirma. Next base: position 224,032,603 of record OY992537.1, read on the forward strand.
CTTCTTGTGCATGATTGGATTTCTGCTGATGACTTGGTAAATGGGGAGAGTAGGCGAATCAACACACTCTTACAGGAGTGTGTTGTTTCTAGGTGGCGGACAAGATGGACGAACGCTGACAATGGTAGGGTTACGTATGATTTCATACGTGATCCTACATTCGTACTGGAGCGCCCTGATTTTGGCTTCGGCCTGAGTTTAGGCTTCATACTGACGGGACATGGCTCACTCAATGCATTTTTGCATCGGAGGGGTCTGTCCGACACTCCTGACTGTGGTTGTGGTAGAGGACCTGAGGACGTCAGGCACATTTCGACGGAGTGCCACTTTTATGATGACATAAGAGATCTAGGTAGTATGGGCATTGTAAATTCCGGCTCCGGCTGGGATTTCAGTAAAATCATAGAGGACGTGCGGACGTATGAGCGGCTAGGCGAATTCGCCAAAGTTGTTTTTGCTAGGAGAAGGATGAGGTAGTTTAGTGGAGGTGCCTCCTGGGCAGTCGCTCGTTGTGTTCGGTGATTGTAAGGTCTTGGTGTGTTGCTGTGGTCACCAGTCCAGAACTGTTTGGGGTTCAACTAAGTAGTAATATTTATATTACGAAGCTCGACCGGAAGCTTAATTCTGGTACCACGGGAGCTAGGAGCCCATGGAACTTGTTTCCATCCTAGCTATGGTGTGGCCCTTCGGGGAGCATTCGTGGTGGCTGTGGTTTAGACCCAAATCGCGGGGAGAGCCGTTTGCTCGACGTGGAGTTGCGTATCTCAACCGGGTGTGGTGACCCAAAGATCGGTAGGAGTTTAGATAGGCTCCGCTCCTTACCAAGGGGGGGATTTATGTCCAAATACATGATTCCAAATTGGTACTCATATGTAACAGTCGTTATATGTGGGGGCGTTGGCAGACGCATTATATTTGCCCAGTGTTGAGAGCACTGTGGGGTTAAGCCAACGTGGCAGGTACCCACATAAATCATCTTCACGCTTGTCCGTCTGTCTGTGGAAATAGTGATCACGACCAAAATATTACAATGAGATGACTATAACTTAACATATTTATTGGAAGTTCTCCTGAGCAGTTTGGTATTGCATTTGAGCGATATCGGTTCAGCGGTTCAAAAGTTATGATCGAAAGTGTAAGGACACCTCAAAAATGTTGGCACATTCAACATTACCTAAAAATACAAAATGCTTTAATTCGGCTGCGGGTTGACATATGTAAACATAATTGAACACCGAAAGGTACTTAAACAAGTACGAACACATTTTTTGACAAAAAAAGAAAAAAAATCGCGGATTTTTTTTTCCAAAATTTTTTTTCGCGGAATTTTTTTTTTATTTTTTTTTTTTTTTAAGTTTTTTGCAAAAATCTTTTTGATATTGTGGAGGGTATCAATACATTCGGCACGGCCAAATTTAACTTTTTTACTTGTTTTACTCTAAAACCCAAAAAGCTATACCAAAAATATTTGGAGGAAAATTGAACAAAAATTTTTTGGGACTTGTAAAATTTTTCAAATTTTGTAAAATCTTTTTACACCCTTATGAGTTTGTACTGATGTTTGTAACTAGCCGAAATATTGGCCCTAGACCCACCTTCAAGTATACCCATCGACTCAGAATCATTTTCTGAGACGATTTAGCGATGTCCGCCCGTTGTTCCGTCCGTCCATCTTTATTTATATGAAATTTGAAAATTAAGCTTCTTTTGGCCCAAGTACGAAGCCTATTGAAATTGGAAAAAATCGGTCCATGTTAAGCCCCATACAAACGTCCTTTTATAATTTGGCTCAAATGACTCTAATAACCGTATTATAATAGGTTACAAATTATAAAGGAATCGGACTAGTTTTTCTTGTAGTCCCCATACAAACCACCCTCCGATTTTCACATAAATCTCTCAAAATTCATGAAAATTGGAAATATTTGATCAAAATTTTGCTTAAAGGTGTTAAACGTATACTTTGGAGTCCTTATCAGTTCTAAATATAATTGGGACGTTTTTGGATTTAGACCCATATAAAAATTTCACCCGATATTCAGTTAAATCGGTCTATTGGCATCAGAAATAATCAATTTCGAATCAAATTTTGTTTGTGTGTGTTTTCTGCAATTATTAAAGTCCTAACGAAAGATAAATTTAATTGGTTCATGTTTGGACTTGGCACCCATTTTTCGGAAAACCCTTGTGCAGGGTATCATATGGTCTGTCTTTACTGAAAATAATTTTCTTACTTGTATTTTTTAAATCATTTCAATGAAGTTTTTAACTCCAAAATGCAAAAAATTATTTGTGCCTGGAAATTATTTGTGTCTGGGAAATTGTTAAAGCCATTTTAAAGATCTAGTTTTATAATACTTTCAAAAATAATTCTCAGTTTTAAACAATGAGTAAGTTTATGTAAATATTTCCCTAATTAAATTTCTTAAAACTCAGTGACCAAAAATTTTTAGTTAATATCAAAAATTTCTTTTGTTAATATTCCAACCAAAAATTGTCGTTAAAATTCAAAATTTGTAATTAAATGTTTTACATTTTCTCATGCACAGTAACTGAAAGAAAACAAATTAATTAACACAAACATTACTTTACGCTTTCTTAATTCGAGAGTTTTGTTTATGATTTTCTACACTTTTCATAAAAGAATTATGACGGACGATCTAACAAAAGGTCTAGAGTTGGCATTAGCAAAAAAAAAAAAACAAAATTGATTGTAATAAACAATTGGGCAGCCAGCATAAGATATGGCAGCAGCAACGACATTATAATCATTGAGCAACAACAATAACCAACAATTTTATTACAGTCAACATTAGGTGTGTTCCAGAACGTTACCGCGGGTATCCAAACCAGCCCGAAAAGCGTTCCCGTACGCAAAAATTGGGTAAATGAGAGAGTTTTTGAGAGAATAAATTACTTTCTCATTTTACCGAACTTACCCGCACTTTTTTTTCGGGTAAATTGGTAACAGTCAGATGTTAAAAAAACAGCTGATTTTTTTTGTGAAGCTAAATTGGAAATTTAAATAAAATAAAGAACTAAACCAAGGAAATGTGTTATTTCAATACAAAAAAAGATAATTTGTTATTAAAATAAGCTTTTACAATTTGTTTTCTTGTTTAAAGTAATTTTTCTTACGAAAATTTTTTTGCGTTATTGGTTTGTTTACATTTTCTATTATTTTGGGCTTGAAATGTTGTTTTTAGCGTTCCCGTACTTTTGTGCATTTTTGTGGTATCGTGAGAGGTTTTTTGATTTTCTCTCATTTTACCGAAATTTACCCGGAAAGTTCTGGAACACACCTATTATGTCAACTAGAGATGCGCATGACACGAATTTTTCGTGATTAACGTGAGTCACGTGTAATCGTAAGTGAAATTTATTTTTACTTACACACAAAACAAATCTTTTTCAAATTACTAGGAAAAGTCTCGTAATCCCACTTTACCAATATTTGACAGTTTTCCTTGTTTTTTAACAAATTAATTTGGTAATTTTACAAATTTCCAAGATAATTTTACAAAAAAAAATCTAGTAAATTCACGAGAATTCCTTGTAATTTTAATTGCGCCAAAAATCTGTAAATTTACAATTTTATTTGTAAAAAGCTTGTAAAATTACAAAAATTATTGGCAAAAAGCTTGTAAAATTACTAGAAATTCTCGTGAAATAGGAGGTAGCAAAAAATCTAGTAAAATTACGAAACCTCTTTGTAAATTTTATCGTGTCAAAAAAATTGTAAATTTACAATTTTATTGGTAAAAACATTGTAAAATTACAAAATTATTGGTAAAAAGCTTGTAAAATTACTAGGAATTTTTTCAAATAGGAGGTAGCAAACAAAAAAAGTTACAAGTTTTTAGTGTATGTGATCGTGAGAGCGTGATTAGAAAAAATAGTTTCGTACGTGAGCGTACGTGAGTAATTTTTCTTTCGTGGTTTGAGTGATTGTTTTGTACTGTTTGAAACAGAAAACAGGTAAAAATCGTCATTATATTTAATTTGGAGGGTAAAATTAATACAAAATTGTGATTGTGTTGTGCTGTTTGAAACAGAACACAGGTAAAAAATCGTCATTATATTGAATTTGGAGGGTAAAATTAATACAACATTGTGATTTAAATAAATTTGTATTATCGAAATCGAAAAAAGTAAAATAAAAATTTGATAATTTTTATTTCGTTAGTCTTCGTGAGCGTGATTATTTCGTGAGCGTGATTAAAAGTTTAGTTACTCACGTGAGCGTGCGTGAACGTGAGCAGAAAAAAAAAACAATTTCGTGCGTGATCAGGAGTGAGCAATATTTTTATTTTTTATTTCGTGAGCGTACGTGAGTCAAAATTCACTCATGCGGCCATCTCTAACGTCAACTATGACAAAACAATTTTTTTATTGTATAAAAAAAAAAAAAAATATTTTTTCGTCTTTTGTAGGGTTTTAAGAAAATTAGAGATCAATACATATTTGTGGGGACCAGGTTGGACAGTTGGTGGTTTAACCTACACTCAAAAAAAAAACCCTGTAAGATTACAAGAAAAACTTACAAGCTTTTTGCCAATAATTTTTTAATTTTACAAGGTTTTTACCAATAAAATTGTAAATTTACGAATTTTTTGACACGATAAAATTTACAAGGATGTTTCGTAATTTTACTAGATTTTTTGCTACCTCCTATTTTACGAGAATTCCTAGTAATTTTACAAGCATTTTACTAATAATTTTGTCATTTTACAAGCTTTTTACCAATAAAATTGTAAATTTACAGTTTTTGGCGCAATTAAAATTACAAGGAATTCTCGTGAATTTACAAGATTTTTTTTTGTAAAATTATCTTGAAAATTTGTAAAATTATAAAAAACAAGTGAGAGTGTTACATTCGGCTGTGCCGAATCTTTTATACACTCCAAAATGTAAAAAAATCCAGGGGCCTTTTTTTTTTGGGGGGGGGGGGGGGTTGGTGGAAGACGTTAGAGGGCACCATCCCCTTGCAATTTTGAACTTCTTCTGATATACAAATATTGCATTTGCTTAGCAAAAGTTCAAAAATCCCAGCAAAAAATTCGTTTTTTCTTAGGTTGGTTTAGTTTTCCAAGGGGGAACTTTTTCCCCTTCGTCCGATTTTGCCCATTTCCGAACTTAACCTGCCTAGGAATATAAGACATATTCGTGCCAAACTTCGGAAGTCTAGCTCTTTTATTTTGGACTGTATCGTGTCCTCTACAGACGGACAGACGGACGGACTGACATCGCTAGAATGTCTTAGAATCGATCACTGATCAATAAAATATATACTTTATGGGGTCCTAGACCGATATTTCGATGCGTTACACACGGAATGACAAAGTGAGTATACCCCCATACTGTGGTTGGAGGGTATAAAAATTGTGAGATTACAAAAAAAAAAAATAAATTTCCATATATTAACAAGTAGAAAAGTTAAATTCGACTTTGCCGAATCTATGAATACCCTCCACAATGCCTTTTTTGAAGGATAGTACATTTTAACGAGAAAAAATTTACTATTTTGATTAGAAATATTTTATTTTGAGTAAAAAACTCTTTTTTTGCCATTTAAAAGAAAAATTACTAATTTTTTTTTTTTGAGTGTAAAACTTTTTTCGAGTGTAATGTTTTTTTACTGTAAAAATTTTTCTGAGTGAATGCACGTACGTATGTACACAAAATATTGCCATTTTTTTAAAAAAATAAAAATTTTTGAAAAAAAAAGAAAAATTACAAATTTTTTTTTTAGTGTAGAATTTTTTTTGAGTGTAAAATTTTTTTCGAGTGTAAATTCTTTTTCGAGTGTTATTTATAAGTTACCAATTCTTTTAATACTAAACAAGTTTAAAAAGCATTGCTTTAAACCTAAACAAGTTTGAAAAGCATTGCTTAGTTACCACCAATGCTTATAAAACGTGTTTACCTCGTGGCATTTAAGATGAACAAAATCTGAAATTCGGGGTTTTGCTTATAACTTTTGAACCACTTGACCGATTGAGCTGAAATTCAATACCAAACAGACCTGAGGAACGGCAAAGATGCATGCCACGTTTCTGCAGTCTCATTGTTGTTTTTCGAAAATCATCGTGTTTTTTATCTCGTAAATTTGTGAAAACCCCTTGCCGAAATTTACTCTTTTGCTCATAACTTTTGAACCACTGGACGGATTTGGCTGGATTGCAATACCAACCTGACCAGGTAAATGACCAACATATATGCCAAACTTCAGTAGCCTCTGTGAAGTCTTTTAAAAGTTAGCGTGTTTTCTACGGACAGACAGACAGACAGACGGACGGACGGACGGACGGACGGACGGACGGACATCGCTAGATCGACTTAAAATCGATCGAGGATTATGAATATATATACTTTATGGGGTCCTAGACCAATATTTCGATGTGTTACAAACGGAATGACAAACTTATATATACCCTCTATCACTAGAGTGGAGGGTATAAAAAACAAGGAAAACTGTAAAATATTGGTAAAATGGCATTACGAGACTTTTCCTAGTAATTTGACAAAGTTTATTTTTGTGTATAATTTTAAAACTAATTTAAAGAAAATTTTAAATAATAAAAACATTTAAAGGAGAAAAGTAATAATATAATACATTAGACTTGAATTTTTTTGTATAAAAAAAGTTTTTGTTCCAATTTTGAACGTCCGGGAAAATTTTTATTCTCCTACGTATAAAACTTATGTGGTACAAATTTGAGGCCAATTGGATTAAATCAAAATTTCGGTTTTTTAGAAAATTATCGCCAAAACCTGCAAACTTTGGTCAAAGGGCTCAATGGTTAGTGCATTGAAATATTATTCAGCAAGCCTGGGTAGAACTCTCAGCTCAGCCAAATTCGTGGCCAGCTACGTTGGAAATTAAAAAAAAAGTTTTAGTAATAACACAGCTCAACAAGAAAATGTGTATTGGATTCTGGTTAGTGATTTGGATGGTGTCTGTTGCGCTGATTCCAAATCCGGAGCACAAATTTGTGTATCATATCAGGATTTTTAGTAGTTCGCGGTTAAAGGGCCGAGAAAGGGCATTTTTGACCCTTTTTAAAAGCTTATGAAATAATATCCTGACATGCAAATGACTTGGTATCAAGTTCATTCGAAAGCCTGTAATTTTCTCTTAAAGATAAGATAAAGTATTCTAAAAATTTAATTTTCTAAAATGGTAAAAAAATCATTAGCAAAAAACCTTCCATTTTTTCAATATTTAGTTTATTTACACAGTGTTTTTTAACAAATTTCCATACAAATTCATATGTAAATTTTAGATTTAAAGCACTTGTGGTTAATACTTTTTTTACCATTTTAGAAAATTAAATTCCAAGAAGATTTCATCTTGTCTTAAAGAGAAAATTACACACTTTCGAATGAGCTAGATACAAAGTCATTTGCATGTCAGGATCTTATTTTATAGGCGTTCAAAAATGGTCAAAATGGGCATTTTTTGACACTTTAACCGCGATTTTCTCAAAATTGTGACGTGATAGAAAAATTTGAGTGACCGTTTTGGAATCGGGGCACCAAACCCTATCAAATTTTTTTGGTTTCATCCAAAACGCAGCGACAAACCTCAGATTTGTAGAGCGGTGTAATTTGTTTATGTGCATGTAACAATAATTGAACAAAGTTGTATTTTAAAAAGAAATTTTCACACACTTTTAATTTTTTAAAAATCCAGGGATTTGAGCTTAAAAATCCCGGGATTCAGGATTCATTTTATGAAAAAAATCCCGGGATTTCGGGATTGGCAGCCCTAATTTGAATATTAGATTTCATAAAAATTCTGTAATTCTCTTGTATTTTATTGTGACAACACCGCGTATGAGTAACGCAAATTCATTGGTTTCGCAAATAGCCGTTACTCATACGCGGTGTTGACACAATAAAATACAAGAGAGTTTTTCTGGAATCCAATATTCAAATGCGATTTTCTCGAAAAATACAAAAAATGGCCTCCGGAATTTTTTATGTGGATAGGCAAACATCTAAACTAAAATAAAAACAAGTAGAAAAATTAAATTCGACTTGGTCGAATCTATGAATACCCTCCACAATGTTATCTGATAGTAATTTTCTAAAAAAAATGCATTACAAATTTTTATTAGAAACATATTATTTTGAGTAAAATTTTTTTGTGAGTGTAAAATTTTTTTGATTGTCAAAATTTTTTTGACTGTCAAAATTTTTTTGAGTGTGAATTTCATTAAGAAAAAAATAATTAAATTAAAAAAAAAAAAATTTTTTTTGAGTGTAAAATTTTTTTGAGTGTAAAATTTTTTTGAGTGTAAATATTTATTAGAAATATATTATTTTGAGTAAAATTTTTTTTGTGAGTGTAAAATTTTTTTGACTGTCAACATTTTTTTGAGTGTGAATTTCATTAAAAAAAAATAATTAAATTAAAAATTAAAAAAAAAAACATTTTTTTTTGAGTGTAAAATTTTTTTGACTGTAAATATTTTTTTAGTGTACTATTTGTTTGAGTAACAAAATTACTTTGTAAAATATTTTTGTTGTTTTATACCTATACGTATATGTTAAAAAAATATATTTCACATATTTCCCTCATTTTTTTTACCATCCTCGTCTTTTAAAACCAAAAACAAACTAATATTTGATTTTTTTTCCAAAAATACTTACTATACACCGTTACATACAGTTACAAAAACAAAAACAATAACAAATATTTACTTGTCTAACAACTAAACTGCACCCAAAACAAACAACAACAAGTTAAAAAAAAACTGGTATTTCACCATGCTTGTTAAAACTTGTTTAACGAGTTTTCAACTGTTTAAGGTGAAAAAATCTGAAATTCAGAGCCTTGCTTATAACTTTTGAACCACTGAACTGATTTTGCTGAAATTCAAAACCAAATAGACTTGGGGAACGACAAAGATATGTAACACGTTTCAGCACCCTCAGAATTGTCTTTCGAAAGTTAGAGTGGTTTTAATCTAGAAAGTTCGCAAAATTCCCTTCCCGAAATTTACTTTTTTGCTCATAACTTTTGAACCACTGGACCGATTTGGCTGGATTGCAATACCAACCTGACCCGGTAAATACCCAACATATATGTCAAACTTCAGCAGCCTCCATAAAGTCTTTCAAAAGTTAGCGTGTTTTCAACGGACAGACAGACAGACGGACGGACGGACGGACGGACGGACGGACGGACATCGCTAGATCGACTTAAAATCGATCAAGGATCATGAATATATATACTTTATGGGGTCCTAGACCAATATTTCGATGTGTTACAAACGGAATGACAAACTTATATATACCCTCTATCACTAGAGTGGAGGGTATAACAAAATTAAAACAAGTAGAAAAATTTAATTCGACTTGGTCGAATCTATGAATACCCTCCACAATGTTATCTGATAGTAATTTTCTAAAAAAAATTTCAAAAATTGCATTACAAATTTTTTATTAGAAATATATATATTATTTTGAGTCAAACTTTCTTTTAATCAATCAAATTTTTTTGAGTGTAAAATTTTTTTGACTGTCAACATTTTTTTGAGTCTGCCATTTCATTCAAAAAAATAATAATGTGTACATTTTTTTTGAGTGTAACATTTTTTTTTTTGAGTGTAAATACTTTTTTAGTGTACAATTTCTTTGAGTAACAAATTACTTTGTAAAATATTTTTGTTGTTTTATACCTATAATGTAATACAAAAAAAAACTATTTCACATATTTTCTTCTTTTTATATTACCATCTTCTTCATTAAAAATTAAAAACAAATTAACATTCAATCATACACATACTTTATTTGATTTTTCCCGTTACATACAGTAACACTCAAAATAACAAAACAATAACAAATATTTACTTGTCTAACAACTAAACTGCACCCCACGACAAGAAAACAAACAACAACAAGTTTTACAAAACTGGTATTTCACCATGCTTATAAAACTTGTTTAACGAGTTTTCAACAGTTTAAGGTGAAACAAATCTGAAATTCACTGCTTTGCTTATAACTTTTGAACCACTGAAATTCAAAACCAAACAGCCTCGAGAAACGACAAATATATATGCTAAGCTTCAGCCCCCTCAGAATTGTCTTTCGAAATTTATAGTGGTTTTAATCTTGTAAATTCGAAAAATACCCTTGCCGAAATTTACTATTTTGCTCATAACTTTTGAACCACTGGACCGATTTCGCTGGATTGCAATACCAACCTGACCCGGTAAATGGAGAACATATATGTCAAACTTCAGTAGCCTCCGTAAAGTCTTTCAAAAGTTAGCGTGTTTTCAACGGACAGACAGACAGACGGACGGACGGACGGACGGACGGACGGACATCGCTAGATCGACTTAAAATCGATCAAGGATCATGAATATATATACTTTATGGGGTCCTTGACCAATATTTCGATGTGTTACAAACGGAATGACAAACTTATATATACCCTCTATCACTAGAGTGGAGGGTATAAAAATGTGGCCGGAATTTTGATAAATTAAGGGGACAAAAAGGGGTAAAATTTGGAATACAGGAACCTTTGGTAAAAGAAACCGACTGAAAGAAGTACTTGTTGTAAATTTAATTTCTAAGGGTCGTAAAATTGGTAAAAAAAAGTGTACTTTTTGTCCTTTTCATATTTTATGAAATAACGATCATAGACTCTTGAAATTTGTAATGAAGGATCCTTTGGTAAAAAAAAAACATTCCACAAAAAAATTACATTTATGTGTATATGTATATTTGGTAGTCCCGAAAACATCTTTCCACTTTCTTGTCAGAAATCTTTCCAATTTCGTGTCAGAATACCTGCCAATGGCGACTAAAGAGCTGACTGTGTGAAAATTTATAAGGAAATTTAGAAAGAGCGTCTTCAGCCTGCAACAAGAGAAAAAATTATTTTTTTTTATAAAACTTTATGCCCGAATTTTTTGACCAAATTCAGCGAAACCTTTTTGGATTATTTTTAAAACAAAATTGGTTACTAACAAGGGAAGTATCTCAACCCTTATGAACCGATTTTCATGAAACGTAAAATATATAAAAAATAGACAATTCTAAGGTTGGGGTGTCTCGGCTTATCGGCCATATCGGGGATTTTTGGGGTTCAAAACATAAGTAAAAATGGCAAAAAAAAATCGTTTTTTGGATTTTTTAGCAATTTCTTTCTAAGAAACTATATGATGTTTAGATATGAGAGGAAAGGTTTTTTTAATATCTATCCAATGGTGGCATAACATTGTAGAATTTTGGCTTCCTTAATTACTTTTTTCAGGAAAATGTGTAAATTTTGGGTGGTATTTATATGAATCCATAGACCTACGATGTCCATATGAATACGAAATAATCCTTATTAAATTTAAGTCGACACGTGTTTTTGCTCTAAAGGATATTCCTGTTTGTTCGGGAGTTATCGAAATTTTCCGGAGGTCCACATTGTTTCATAAGGGGACAACGAAATTTTGAAACACTGATATGGCCGATAATCCGAGACACCCAACCTTAAAATCGTCTCTTTTATATATATTTTAAGTTTCAGGCAAATCGGTTCATAAGGGTTGAGATACTTCCCTTGTAAGATGAAAATTTAAATTTAACTTTAAAATTTAAATTATTTTTACAAGAAAAAAGAAAAGAGAAAAGAGAAATAAGTTAAATGAACCGTAGGCCAATATAATATATTTTAAAATCGTTATAAAAGCAGTGTATTTCATCCAAAATGTTTAATCGTAATCCCATGACTTTTTTTCGATTAAGATTACGATTAATTGGTGCGAATAATCGCGATTACGATTTTAATCGTTTTGCAAACTCTAGTCCTGATCCTTGTATTATTTAGAGGGAGAGCTAGGTTTTAATATTTTAGTTTTAATATTTATTGTAATAAACTTAATTTTTAAAACTTCCCAGCAAAACTTTGGTAATGGGTGGTGATTACATAACACATTACCAGGTAATGTATATACCTCATTTGTAGCATTATTTTAGGATGTCTCATATTTATTATTTTTAAACATTAAATCATGGATGACTTATATTTGGTTACATTATGTATTATTTGAAAGTTTGAAATAATGCATTATTTATAATTGGATGCATAATGCATTACAATAACATAAAAAATAATTATTTTATAAAAAAATTCATAAGTTTAAACTAGAAATGGGCTCACGACAGGAAATTAATAACGACACACACTCACGAGCATATTTTATCTACTTAAACTCACTTACAATCACGTGAGTAAATTTAATACAAAATTACTTTTTCACTACTTGTAACACCTTATATATTATCTTCTGGTATGCTATATTATTTTATTTCTCGTAACCTATAAAATACCATATATTTTACACCTTACTCGTATTCTTCGTTATAAATTTATGACTTATTTTATACCTTACTGATATTCTTTGTGATAATGTGGATGCATTACTTTGAGTCTCATCGCCTGTTAAAATCATCAATGCTGCAATGTATAAAATAAGAGATTATATACCTTATTTTATACCTTATTTGGTAATCTAAGTTTTGCTGGGTTAATCTACCACTGCCAAATCATACTTTAAATATCGTTTTATTACAAACAAAAATTAAGTGATTTAAAAATAATATTGCCATTATTCTTACCAAAAAATTTATTACACGTTTTTTATGTTGTTTTAATTTTTTTTATTGAAGATTTTTATTACTTTAGGGCTTTATTATAATTTACTTCTCATCTTTTATATTTTTTTTAATTTCTTTAATATTTTATAATTTCTAGGAAAAGCAAATAAAAATATTTTGTTTTTTCTTAAACAAAGTTTTGTTTATGTTTACTTGGCCTTGTATCCACTAATTTATCTTTTTTTATTTTTGACATGTTTTATAATTATAACTTTTTCTAATTTTATCCCTGTTGGATTTAGCAAGTTTCCTGCTTTAAAACAAAATCTTTTCTAATTGCCATTTATATTCATTATTAATCTTTAATTCTAAAAATTCTTAAATTTTTGTTTTTATATTTATGTATTTTGGCAAGTTTTTTAAGTGCTGAAGTTTTTAGTGAATATTTAATCTTAAAACCTTAAAGGCAATATAAGATATCGAAGCTTGTGTGTGGTATTAAATTAAAAAATTTATACAGATGAGAGAAAATATATAGCAGAGATAAATGTTTTTTGTTAAGAATGTTGGGACTGATTTTAAATAGCTAAACTGAATTATATCAATGAAGGGATTTGCAGTTTAATCTATGACATTAAACTGCAAATCCCTTCATTTGTTTCTGAAATGTCAGATCATATTGTTGGTGGCTGTACCGTCCAAGGAGTTGGTCAGCCTGTGTTGATAATGGTATGAATAAGATAAAATATCCGTGGTTCGATTCTAGGCAGTGGTAGATAAAAATAAAAAAATTGCCTGCGAATTTTGTACTCTTACCCAAAATATTTCCACATGATAATGTTTTGCTGAAAATATGGTTGTACTTGGAAAGCAAAGCATTTTTGTAAAAAATAACACTGTGCTACAAAAAAAAAAAAACATTATCGAATGTGCTCTTCAGCTGAGCTAGTGAAGTTTGCATGTCTCGTCGAAAAGATCACAAAAATGCCCATCAAACTTGCCAGACACTGTCAAATTTTGAAGTTATTGTCAAAATACGCTTTTTTGGGACTTTCTCACTAAACCATGTGTAACTTCGAAACTTTTCAACCGATTTTCAACTTTTTAACTGTTTTGGATAGAAAAGGATAGTTCTTTTTATGTGTTTGAATTGGTCTATACACATAAGTAAGATATGTATTGATTTTTTTTTCACAATATCTAATTTTTTTGTTATTTTTTTGAAAATTTTTTGAATTTATCGATTTTTTTCTGCTATAGTTCGTTTAATAACATTTATATTTATAAACGTATTCTTAAAGAAACTTTAATTCTGAATACGATGAGCTTTATCCCGAAAAAATCGGACAATTGACAGAGTTGTGATATTATTTCTAAAAATGAAAATTAAGATTCAAAAAAAAATAATTTTTTGATCAAAAAAAATTTTTTTTTATGAAATTTGATGAAAAAAAAAGTTTTTTAATGGAAAAGAAAAAATTGATGATAAAAATTTTTTTTGAAGAGAAAAGTTTTTGATTGAAAACCCGTAGAGTGATTGACCCGAGGTTGCTTTCGACAAAGCAACATGCATACAGCAAGGGACGATCAACGGAAACAGCTCTTCATGAGCTCGTTGGTACCATCGAGAGACCGCTTTCGGTAAAGGAGTACACTATGGTGGCCTTTCTTGATATTGAGGGGGCTTTTAATAATGTCATCCCAGAATCGATAATATTGGCATTGTCTGGTCTGGGAGTAAAGCGTGAATACGTGGTTATATTGAGGAACGGATGAGAAAAGCAACGATTGCTTTGTATTCCTGTAAAAGGGCCATTGGAAATCGATGGGGTTTTAGCCCTCAAGTCGTTCATTGGATCTATACAGCAGTGGTGCGTCCAATTTTGCTGTATGGAATCATTGTCTGGTGGCCTGCTTTAGAAACAAAAGCGAACTGTGTCTTTATCACGAAGGTACAGAGAATGGCGTCAATGTGCATCACTGGTGCTCTTCGTACTACACCTATGGCTGCATTAGAAATCCTCCTTCACCTGATACCCTTGGACATATTGGGTAGGCAGTATGCGGCTGCGTCGGCAATTCGACAATTCGACTTAATAGCAATTCGACTGCAATGGAGGAGCAGCGATTGTGGCCATAGCGCGATCTTAAAAAAGATAACAATACCACAAAATGTGGACTGTGCTCCCTCTTTGAGCCTCTTTGAGCGCCACTTTACCACTATGATACCATCCAGGGAGTCTTGGATGGGGGATACTCCGGGTAGTGGAGCTACCATAAAATTTTACACAGATGGATTGAGGCTGCACCAACAAGTGGGCTTTGGAGTCTATTCGGAAGAGCTTGGGTTGAGCCTGGCTCGTAGATTGCCAGATCATTGCAGTGTTTACCAGGCAGAGATGCTGGCAATAAAGGAAGTGGCTGACTGGTTGAGCTGCAATGTCTTGTCTACAACCGCAGTCAACATCTATACTGACAGTCAAGCCGCGGTCAAGTCCCTGGGTTCAATGTTTCTGAAAACAAGATCTGCCCTTAACTGCCGCACGTCTTTAAATGAGATGGCCAAGCAGTTTAACATACGACTCATATGGGTCCCAGGGCACAGAGACATTCCAGGGAATTGCAAAGCCGATGAGCTTGCAAGACTAGGAACTACCTTACAGGTTCCAACAGAATTGGAATGTGTTGGTATGCCTCTAGAAACTTGCAAGCAAAACCTACGGCTTTGTTCTGCGACGGAGACTAATCAAAGATGGGCAAATGGATGGACGTGTAAGACAACACGACTGATTTTGCCTTCTCTTAATCAGAGGCGCACAAGTGAGCTGATATCTCTTCCAAGAGGAGAGATTTCGACGGTGGTTTCTATAATTACCGGACTCTGTCTTATAGGGAAGCACGCAGAGCGGTTAAATGTGCCGTCGAATGACTTTTGCCGAAGTTGCATGGATGAAGAGGAGTTGGAAACTATCGAACACTTTATTTGCTATTGCCCGGCACTTTCTGGTCAGAGACTTGCTTTACTGGGATCTAGGGAGCTGTACGATCTTTCTGATTTGCTGGATGACAAAATTCAACATCTAAGGAGTTTCATAAGAAGCTCAAACTGGTTTAACGACAGGGACTAGTAGGGAAACCTATTACAGTCCCGTGGTCTACGTGTGTTGACGTAAAACGTCAGCAGCCACTTACAACCTAACCTAACCTAAAACCCTTTGTTTTTGTTGAAAAAAATTGAAATTAAAATTGAAAGACAAAAAATATTTTTGATGAAAAAAAAATTTCTGAAAAAAAATTTTAATAAAAAAAATTTTTCGGAAAAACATTTTTAATAAAAAAAAAATTGGTGGAAGAACTAAATTTAATGAAAAAAATTTATGATGGAAAAAAAAATATTTTGTTAAAAAAAAAATATTTTGAAGAAAAATTTTTTTTTGATGACAGAAAAGTCCTTGATGACAAAAAAAAGTTTTTGACAAAAAAAATGTATGACAAAAGTTATTTTGATGAAAAAAATGTCTTATAAAAAACCAAAACTTTGATGGATTTTTTTTATAACATATGTAATTTAAATAAAATAAAAAAGAAACTGCCCGGGTGAAAATGACCATGTATGTTCATATATGATGCATATATGGATGTCCATACAAGTGCATATCCGTAATTTGAGGGTACATGTACATTAATGATCATACATTGTCATACATGAATTTGTATGTAATTTTTTTTTTTTTCATAAAACGTTTATTAATTGAAATTTTTTCAAATATAAATAATTTGTACTAATTTATGACACTGATTTTTAAATAAAAACTAACGAATATTTTAATAATATCCCGGGTGAAAATGAACATGTATGTTCATACATGATCATACATGGTACCCTGTATGATAGTACATGAACAATATATGGAAATGTATGTCATATATTGGAGCATATATGAACATACACACGTAATGTAATATTCCATATATGTAAATGTATGCAACTATGTGTGGAAAGGTATATGTCAAACACCTTCATATATGCTACGCATCTGCATAGCATACATGTCTTAAAAACATTTTTGTTTTAAGGTTGGGTTCGGCAAAACTTTGCAAAATTGGACGAAGTTCATGTATGGGTTCAGTCTGAAAAAGTCTTTCGGTCGGACAATAATGATCATACATCATCAAGATTGATTATAATTTTTGTATTCTATAGGCGAATATGAACGGCACTAACGTAAACAACCAAATTTAGAAGAAAATGCGAACACTTTGACGGTATTACTATCAGAGCTGCGAAGGATTTCATTCCTTAATTAGATTTGGTGTTCTGAATTAAACTTTAATGATTGCGTTCCCCAATCACAATTTATCGAATGATTTTACACTTGATTTTAAAATATGCGCCTTCGATTTCTTTTACATTTGACCATGAAATTGAATGCGTAATTTTTTATAAATTCGATTTTTAAGTCTCATGAATAATAAAAAAATGAAATAAAGAATGCATTCAATTTTTAAAATTCTCGTAAACAAGAATTCGATTTAATGGTAAAAATCGAATCCATTCCAAGAAATATTGATATTTAAAGATAATTGTATTCAGTGACTATTAAAATCGAATGTATTTTATTTGTGAATTCATTCGAAAAGTGGTTAATTCTTCGAAGCTTTGATTACCCTAAAGTATCATAAAGTATATTTTTAAAATATTCGTTGGTTTTTATTAAAAAAACAGTGTCATAAATTAATACAAATTATTTATATTTGAAAAAATTTAAATTAATAGACGTTTTATGAAAAAAAAAATTGTACATACAAATTCATGTATGACAATGTATGATCATTAATGTACATGTACCCTCAAATTACGGATATGCACATGTATGGACATCCATACATGCATCATATATGAACATACATGCTCATTTTCACCCGGGATACTTTATTATACTTTAGGATAATCAAAGCTTCGAAGCTTTTCGAATGAAAAGCTTCGAGCTTTTCGAATGAATTCACATTTTTTCGAATGAATTCACAAATAATATACATTCGATATTTATAGGCACTGAATACAATTATCTTTAAATATCAATATTTCTTGGAATGGATTCGATTTTTACCATTAAATCGAATTCTTGTTTATGAGAATTTTACAAACTGAATGCATTCTTTATTTCATTTATTTATTATTCATGAGACTTTTAAAAATCGAATTTATTAAAACTTACGCATTCAATTTCAAAATCGAATGAAAAAGAAACCGAATTCATTCTATATTTAAAATCAAATGTAAATTCATTCGACAAATTGTGATTGGGGAATGCAATCATTAAAGTTTAATTTAGAACACCAAATCGCAGCTCTGACAGTAATACCTTCAGAGTGTTCGAATTTTCTTCTAAATTTGGTTGTTTACGTTAGTGCCGTTCATATTCGCCTATAGAATACAAAAATTATAATCAATCTTGATGATGTATGATCATTATTGTCCGACCGAACGACCCTTTCAGACTGAACCCATACATGAACTTCGTCCAATTTTGCAAAGTTCTGCCGAACCCAACCTTTAAAAAAAAATTGTTTTTAAGACATGTATGCTAATCAGATGCATAGCATATATGAAGGAGTATGACATATACCTATCCACACATAGTTGCATACATTTACATATATGGAATATTACATTACTTGTGTATGTTCATATATGCTCCCATATATGACATACATTTCCATATATTGTTCATATACTATCATACATTAAATCATATATGAGCATGTATGAACATACATGGTCATTTTCACCCGGGTGGAAAAAAAATTTATTAAACTTATAATTTTTATGAAAAACCTTTACTTTACGTTTTATTCACCAGCTGGTGACATTTTTCTACACTAGCAGGTGAAATTTAAACAAAGTTACAAATCCAAGATGCAAACCTTTTTGTTTTTAAGAAAATTCTCATTTTTTTCTCTCGATCCGAAGTCACATATCCCGAAAAAAGTTTTTGATTTAAAACCTTCTGTTTTTGTTTAAAAAAAATTAGAAAAAAAGACAAAAAAAAATTTTGATGAAAAAAAAATTTTCGGAAAAAAAAATTTTATTAAAAAAAAATTTTGGTGAAAAAATTTAAATAAAAATAAATATTTTTTAACGAAAAAAAGTCCTTAATGACAAAAAAAAATGTTGTGATTAAAAAAAAATTTATGACAAAAAATATTTTGATGAAAAAAAGTTTAAAAACCAAAACTTTGATGGAAAAAAATTTTTTTTTGATAAAAAATAAAATTTTAATGAAACAAAAAATGTTAATAAAAAAATTGGTTAAACAATTTTTTTAAATTAAAAATTTTTATGAAAAACCATTATGTTACGTTTTATTCATCAGCTGGTAATTTTTTTTTATTCACCAGCAGGTGAAATATAAACAAAGTTACAAATCCAAGATGCAAACCTTTTTTGGTTTTAAGAAAATTCTTATTTTCTTCTCTCGATCCGAAGTCACATATTCCGAAAAAAATATTTTTATGAAAGAAAATTGATGACAAAAAATTTTTTTTGAATAACAAAAGTTTTTGATTAAAGCCCTCTGTTTTGGTTGAAAATTAAAAAAAAAATGAGAAAAAAAGACAAAAAAAAATTTTTATGCAAAAAAAAAAAAAAAAATCGGAAAAAAAATTTAATAAAAAACACTTTAGTGAAAAAATCAAATTTGTATGAAAAAAATTTTTGGTGGGAAAAAAAATATTTTGATAAAAAAACTAATGCAAAAAAGTTTTGAGAAAAAAAATATTTTTTTAATGAAAATATATTTTTTTAATGAAAAAAAGTCCTTAATAACAAAAAAAAAAAATTATGACAAAAAATTTTTGATGAAAAAAAGTTTCTGATTACCAGAGCTTCGAAGAATGAAATCCTTTTCGAATGAATTCTCAAAAAAATCCATTCAATTTTCATAGTCAGTAATTGCATTCGATTTCATAAATCAACATTAAATGCAGTCCTTGGAATTCATTCGATTGAATGAACAAAAATCGAATGCATTCGATTTTTTATCATTCCACTGTGAATTGAATCGATTTTTTAAATATAAAGAACAAATCGGAGCCAAATTTTGGTCCATAGTATCGCCTACTCTTTTTACATACGATGACCCTAATGGGCTCTAATTTTGAATCCAAAAATATTGGTGTTCCTGAAAATTTAAAAAATGCACATATTAACTGCCTATACGACAAAAAAATGTGAAGAGTGTTAGCGATACTATGTATAAGAAATAGGCTCCGTTTTGCTTTATCTTGGTTAGTTTTTTATGCAATGAATGAATAACACAGCTCAACAAGAAAATGCGTATTGGATTCTGATTAGTGATTTGGATGGTGTCTGTTGCGCTGATTCCAAATCCGGAGCCGAAATTTGTCTATCACATCAGGATTTTGAGTAATTCGCGGTTAAAGGGCCGAAAAAGGGCATTTTTGACTCTTTTTAAAAGCTTATAAAATAATATCCTGACATGCAAATGACTTGGTATCAAGCTCATTCGAAAGCCTGTAATTTTCTCTTAAAGATAAGATAAAATTTTCTAAAAATTTAATTTTCTAAAATTGTAAAAAAATCATTAGCAAAAAACCTTCCATTTTTTCAATATTTAGTTTATTTACACAGTGTTTTTAACAAATTTCCATACAAATTCATACGTAAATTTTAGATTTGTAGCACTTGTGGCTAATGACTTTTTTACCATTTTAGAAAATTAAATTCCAAGAAGATTTGATCTTGTCTAAAAGAGAAAATTACACACTTTCGAATGAGCTAGATACAAGTCATTTGCATGTCAGGATCTTATTTTATAGGCGTTCAAAAATGGTCAAAATGGGCATTTTTTGACACTTTAACCGCGATTTTCTCAAAATTGTGACGTGATAGAAAAATTTGAGTGACCGTTTTGGAATCGGGGCACCAAACTCTATCAACTTTTTTTGGTTTCATCCAAAACGCAGCGACAAACCTCAGATTTGTAGAGCGGTGTAAGCCATTCGATTTTTCAAATTGAATGAAAAGAAAATCGATTGCATTCGCAAGTGAATGCATTCGATTTTTAAAAGTCGAATGAAAAAAAAAATCGAATGCATTCGATTTTTGAAAGTCGAATGAAAAATAAAACGAATGCATTCGATATTTATAAATCGAATGAGTCTAAAGTGAATTCATTCAATTCGCTAAAATTTGATTGGGGAATGCAATCACTAAATTTTTACTCAGAATTACAAATCGAATTAAGGAATGAAATCCTTCGAAGCTCTGCTGATTTCAAACCAAAACTTTGAGAGAAAAAATTTGTTTTTTTGATAAAAAAATTTAATGAAATTAAAACTAGTGATAAAAAAATTGGTTAAAAAAATTTGTTAAACTGAACATTTTTATGAAATACCGCTATGTTACGTTTTACTCACCAGCTGGTGAAATTTCTTTTATTCACCAGCAGGTGAAATATAAAAAAAGTTACAAGTCCAAGATGAAAACCTTTTTGGTTGTAAGAAAATTCTCATTTTCTTCTCAGGAAAAGTGTGTCATTCCGAAAACGGAGCGTGAGACTGGGACAGATCACCAAAATGCCTATAACGTGAGAGATGAAAATTGGACTAAATTGGACTAAATTGGACTAAATTGTCTCAAAAAAGTTATCCCGTGAACGGAAGCAATAATCAAAACCAAATTTTCCAATTTTTACCAAGACCCGAACAAAATTTAAAAATTTTCCAAGTCTCTTATACATTTTTTTTGCGCTTTGTAGTAAATTATTTGATGAAAAATGATTTTAGAAAAAAAATTTTAAGTCCCGATTTTTTTTTTTAAATTTCCCGGAGATACCAGTTTTCGACAACTTTTTTTTTGCATTTTGAAAAAAATAACAAGTATTTAAAAAAAATTCTTAGTTTAGAAAATTTTTGAAATTTTTTTAAGTCCCTTGTAGGATTCTTTTTTAAAGAAATTTCTTAGTTCCGAAAAATTGTGGATACAGCTGTGATGTGTTCTTCGACATGTCATGAGGGATATATCCGTGTCTAAGACATTCCCTAATAATGGTGATAGATATTTGTATATGAAAGGTGTCGAATTTGTCATAGGGTTTTTGGGTCCGGGTGATATGTTACATGACTTATCGCTTGTGAAATTAGTAATAATTAAAAAAAGTGTAGTAAAAATACTACTATTTTAAAATTTTTTTTAGAACTAATAAAATTTTACTAATGTATTTTGGGTCCGGGTGATATGTCACCTTTCATGGACCTATCACTTTTCCTGCAGGAAGCAAACATTTAAAAAAGGTAGTAAAAATAGTACTAGTTTTTAAAAGAAGTGTAGTAAAAATACTACTCTTTTTTCAATTGTATAAAATATCCATTTTTTAAAGCTGTAATAAAAATCAACCAAAATGTACTTTTTATTGAAAGTTTATAAAAATCGATTAGAAATCGAATCCTTCTAATTGCGATTTTTATAATCGCATCTGTATTATTGTTAAATATAATTTTGAAATAGCTTAAAATGGTTTTATATGTCAACAAATTTATGTGCCGACAAATACACAAATATTAATAAAATTTGTAAAAACATCAGATTTAAAGCGTCTTTTAGTCTGACATTTTCATATTTAGGTTGACCGGCATTAATTTGTAAAATGATGGCTAAATAAATATTTAAGTTCTTTAAAAAAAGTTTTTGCCAAATTGTTTATCATAATTTAATTTTTAAATTTAAGAAAAGTTTGGTAAATGTTTTTCTTTTTTCTTTTATTTTGTTAAGCATAAACTTTAAAATGTTTAAGATGATGGTGAAGATATTAAGGACGAAATTGTAGAAACACAAGTAAAGGTCTTTAGACTGTTGCAAAATTTTATGAAATTATTTAAGTTCAAAGAAAGTATGGAGGTTGAGATTGCTAGAAATAGAATTGTAGTGTTGGAAACTGTCAAAATTTATTCTGTAGAAACTATAAATATTTACTTATATAAAAAACTATTTCCATTAACAAGACTAACCGTCATTTAAAATCCTACTGATGCCCTTATAACTCTCCAAAATCACTTTTTTTATAAAACAGTTCATTTCTGTTTTTAAATTTTTTTTATTAACCAAATTTTTATACCGAATGTTTTATATCATTAAAAAAATTTGTATCAAATTTTTTTTTGTTAAAAAAAAATTTTTACAGATTTTTTATCAATTTTTTTGCATTATAAACTTTCTTACATTTTATAATCAATGTCAAAGTTTAAATACTATTTTTTTTTAATTTTTGTAATCCTTCTAATTTTAAGAATATTTTTTGAAAATCTTTTTTGATTTTTTAGGTGTAGTCTAAACGCGTTATAACTTAAGTGTTATTACGGGTCTACAACAAGATGTTACATTAACCTGCTACTTGAGTGGCTTGATAAATTATTAATTATTGTTGCGAAATATAACATGGTTTGGTACAATACTTGTAATTGGAAAATATCAAATATTAAGGGTAATCAGAGGTAAGGAATAAAAGGTACCTACTCACAAAAAATTTAATAAAAATATTTCAGAATCCTTTCTGCCTTCAATTTTTTTGGAAAATTAAAAAAAAAAAAAAACAGATTGCCACAAGTTTTTTTTTTAAATTTTTTGGTTACGATTTATGACTGCTTTTGTATAAAACATCTGGAAAATGAAGTTCAAAATTTTTAAAACTTTTTCTTTGGATAGCACTGCTTGTTTAATTTCATTGTACATTTAAAAAAAGCAATTCAAAAACTTTTATAGATTTACAGTGCATTGCAAAGATTTTAAATTATATCAGCTTGCGAATATCCGCATGTGAATGCCCCTTTTGTTTATTTAATAAGTTCAGTTTTTCTTTTGCAAAAATAAGTTCAATATTGATTTTATGTACTTTTTTGTGTTGTTTGGACTTGGCAGCTATATAATTGGGATTCTTTTCACAAAAAAATAACAAAGAGTAATAAAACAATAGCATCAAACTGTCAGTACAAGTTAAAGAAATAATTTTCCTGAACAGCACGGCTGGGTGAGAGGTCGGCATCAACTGTTATTTTTGTGCTGAAAAGTTAAGTATTCCAACTCTTATGAACCCATTTCTCAGAAACTTATAATATAGGTTGGGGTGTCACGCCTTATCGGGATTTTGGGCTTCAAAAAATTGCGAAAAATCGTTGTTGGAATTTTTCAGTCATTTCTTCTTAGGAAACTATGATATTTTTATATGAGAAGAAATGTTTTTTAATACCTATAAAATGGTCGAATAACGTTGTAAAACTTTGGCTTCGTTAAATATTTGTTTCACGAAAATGTGTAAATTTTTGGGGGATATTTGTATGAAGACATAGACCTACTATATCGAAATAATCTTTATTAAATTTAAGTCAACACATATTTTTGCTCTAGACATTAGAGTCAGTTCGGGAGTTATCGGAATTTTCCCGAAGGTTCACATTTGTTTCATCGAAATTTTTAAACACTGATATGGCCGATACACCCCAAACTTAAAATCATCTCATTAGGGTTAAAGTTGAAAAAATGCAGAAGAAAAATTGAATTTCTAAAAATTAATGACATTTCTGGAATTTCCCATAACGGTTTCAAACACCCTAGTTAGTGTTATCATCAGTAGAATTTTAAATGTCGGTTTGTTTTGTTAATGAAAACTGTTTTTTATATATGTGAATTAGGGTGGGTCGATGAAATGCATATTTGCGAATCTCGTGTACTAATAGCAAAAACTCGACGCGCATTTTCGAGCTGATAACGGGAAAAATCATGAAAAAATTTTAGGAGGGTACTTTTAGGCCTCTATAAGCGGTTTTAGTTCGCGGTTTTTGGAAAAAAAATATTTTTTTTTGATTTTTTAAAAATATTTTAAAAATTAAGTAAAATAATGCTTATTACAAAACAATATCCAAACAAAATTTATCTCGCCAATTTTAGCCCGTGGATGAGTTTTTATACCCAGAAAAGTTCGATTTATATATAGAAAAAAAAAAATATTTTTTATTTCATAATAGCACTCAAATGGTGCATAAGGCCAATTTAAGAACATGAATGATAAAAATTAAAAAATTGCGGGTATTTATAGCAATCCACAAGTGCAAAAAATTCGCAAATTCAAAAAAAATTAAAAATGGGTATCAAAATTTTGGTAAAATAAAGCGTTTTAAGATAATGATAAAAAAATAAAACAAATTGGCGGGTATTTATAACAATTCGCAAGCGCAAAAAATTCGCAAGTACCAAAAAAATTAAAAAATGGAAAAATGGGTATCAAATTTTTGGTAAAATAAAGCGTTTTCAGAAAAAAAATAAAAAATATATATTAGAGGATCAATTTGGTCCATGGATGCATTTTGAAAATCTATAAATTTTTTGGCAGTTTCCAACACTACAATTATTTTTCTGGCAATCTCAACCTCACTTCATAATTGTCGTCTCATTTATACAAATTTTAAGTTTTAAGCAAATCGGTTCAAAAGGGTTGAAATAATTTCCTTGCTAGTTCTGGAATTATCGGAATATTCCTGAAGGTCCACATTGTTTCATAAGGGGGCAAAGACATTTTTGAACACTGATATGGCTAATACGCCGAGACACCCCAACCTTAAAATCGTCAGATTTATATAAATTTTAAGTTTCAAACAATTTGGTTCATACCGGTTGGAAAACTGCCCTTTTGAGCCGAACCGTATTTTTCGTATAGCAAAGCATTTTTTTTTTAATTTTGAACGTCCGGGCAATTTTTTTTTACTTCTAGGCCTAAGTTTTATCTGATTTACCCACCAGGCGATCAATATTTTCGATTTTTGGAAATTCTAAAAATATATCAAATATGTCCTATTTCTTAATTTTGATGCGCTGAACACGAATTTGTAAAAATTTAAATTAAATGTCCACAAACACTTCTCCCTCTCTCCTTCACCCCTTAACCCATTTTCCTAATACCCCGAGTGTTGGCTCAAAGTAAAAAAAACAACTTAATTTAAACTTAGTTTGAGCCAAATTCGATAATTTTTACCTGTTTTTAACCTGCTGTGCCCTTCGATCAAAGTTTTAGATTTTTTAAAATTTTCTATACTGATAGAAATTTGTACATGACAATAATGAAAATCTACATTAGTGTTATGAAAAATGACGTTAAAAAGGAACCTATATAGGGTTTCATTGAATTAATGAAAAAGGTATCATAAAATGTAATAGCAAGAACAAGTTTCATTAAATTAATAAACATTGCTCATACAAAATATAAATTGTATTTTACGAAAATTTTTTATTATTTTAATGAAATAAAAATTAATTCTGATGAAATACTTTCATTGAATAAATGCTATTTTTTTGCTTTTAAAATGAAATAATTCATAATGTCCTACTTTTTCTTTCATTAAATTAAACCTCTATAATGTGGGATTTTCCCCACATTTATTTCTTTTTCAAAAGTATGATTGTAATGATCTTTTTATAGAATTCAAAATAATAAAACAATATCCGTGCCGGTGCAATATACTTCATGGTTTTCACTTACAAGGAAGGGCACCCACCGATTGGGCACACACCGATTGTCCTGAACTTTGCATATGGGAAAGAGGGAAGGAAAATAAGAGCTACCTGTTTTTTCTTTGCTGCCCAATCTCACATGTAGCGGGTCAAAGGGGAGGGGGGAAATGGGATTTTTTTATTTTTTGACGATTTTTCACATTTTTTCAGAAGAAACTATATGAACTTTTTATACAGGTCGAAAGGTTTTTTTAAGGTCTATCCAAAAGCGTATCGGCCGTTTCCAAATTCGACTTCGTTGAGCTCCTATTTTTGAAAATGTAAAATCGTAGGGGTAGTTTATATGAAGAGGTACATACATAAAACATCTCGAATTTAGTAAATATAAAATTAATAATTAACTTTTTATTTTAAATTTCATAAAAATGTCTGAAAAAATCACAAAATAACCAAGTTAAAAAAAAACACTTTCACATATTTTTTATTTCATATCTATAGATTTCACTCAGTTTTCTCACACACAATTTTACTAACATCTCCCTAACTTTAATTACATACGTAAAATCACGAAATAATATAACACAACGCGAGTTTAAGAAATACTTTTAATTAATCAATAACATTTCATTTAAAATTTCGTATAAAAATTCTTAAAAAAAACACAAATTATTTCGTGCCGCTCTCTTCAGCTGTTTTTTTGCGCGTAAACTAACAGAGTAAACAGACGCAACACGGCAGCAAATTTTGTAAACAAAACTTAATGAAATTTTTTAATGAAACTACGAAATCTAATGAATCAAAATTAATTAAAATCTTTCACATATGTATGAAATTCATTCAGCGTATGAAATATTTCATTGTTGTAATGAAACAACGGTTATGAATTCCATTCATTAGTGATATGAAGCGTTTTTCTATCAATGTACCAGAAATTGGAATATTTGAAAAATTAAAAAAAAGTATCTTGTGGTGCATTATTTGTATCAATTTTGACATGCTGAACACTTGTGTCAAACAAATTCTAGAAAATTTTTAACGGTTTTCAAGAAAAATATCTTGTGGTGCATTATTTGTATCAATTTTGACATACTGTCATAATGTCATAAAAGTTCTAGAAAAAATTTTAGCGGTTTTCAAGATATCGCAATTTGAAATTCAGAAACAAATTTTCAATAATAGCTAATTTTCCTACGTTTAAGAAATTTAAGAATTTAAGAAATTTAATTTAAGTTTATTTAAAATTAAATATCTTATCTTTAATTTTCTTATATTAAACATAAATTTTTTAATTTCTTTTCATAAAATTTTTAATTTTATCACCTCAACTAAAGAAAGAAAATGAATTTAAAAACTGTTATTCAGAATTTTAATAATTTTCCCATTTATAGTCATATTCAGGGAAAACAATTCATCAACATGATTGGCATTTAAATTAAGTTTTATAAATAAAATATGAAGTGTGTTGAATTAAAATTTAATAAACCAAATTAAGTTGTGGTCTAGGAAAAATATATATTTTTGTAAATAAAAAATTAAACAAATTTTAATAAACATAATTATTTATGACATGTAAACGGTTGATAATGACAACATATCATAAAATTTTTAAAATGGACTCTAGGGCAATATTAATGCATAAGGGTATTTTTTAACATGATAATGTTTTTAGGCTGGTGTCTAATTTAAAAAAAGATGCAGGACGCCACCTCAGTTTGACTGGATAAGCCAACGATTAACAAAAAAGAAAATAAGAATTACTGTTTTCATTTCATTAAAACCAAAAAGGTTTGAAACTTCGATTTGAAACTTGGATAATAATTCACCTGTTTATGAATAGACCCGTTTTTCACCAGCTGGTGAATAAAAAATAACATTACAATTTTTCAACAAAATTTTTTTTCAATAAATTTATTTTTTGCATAAATTTTTTTTCATTAATAATTTTTTCCAATTTTTTTTTTTTCATTATTTTTTTTTTTTTTCATAAATGTTTTTTTCATTCAATTTTTTTTCAATTAAATTTTTTTTTGTACATTAAAAAATGTTTTTTTCATCAAATCATCATGATTAAATGTTTTGGGCTAATTAAATGTTTTGGTCAAGAGTACAAAATTTGCAGTAATTTTTGAACAATAGCAGGCGGGTTCGTAATGCCGGATTTTTTAATTTTTTTTTTATATAATTTTTTTAATTGTTTTTTTTATTTTACTCGATTTTTATTTAATTTATTTTTTAACGTGATAATGTTTTTAGGCTGGTGTCTAATTTTAAAAAAAGTTGCAGGAAGCCACTATATAAGCTAACAAATATCGAAAAAAAACAAGAATTACTATTTTCATTTTCTTAAAACCAAAAATTTTAATAACTTGGGTTTGTAACTTGGATAATAATTTCCCTCGAGGTGAATAAAACTGTTTTTCACCAGCTGGTAAATTTTTTTTTTCATCGATTTTTTTTTCCATCAAATTTTTTTTTCCATCAAATTTTTTTTTCATCAATTTTTTTTTTTCAATTTTTTTTTCATCAATATTTTTATTTTTTTTATCAAAAACTTTTTTTCGTCAATTTTTTTTTCATCACAAATCAATTTTTTTCTTTTATCATATGTTTTTGCCATAAAAGTTAGTTTTTTAAAATTTTTTCATCAAATTTTATTTTGAATAAAAGCGTTTTTACCAGATGGTGAGTAAAACGTAATATAATTATTTTTGAACAAAACATTTTTTTCATAATTTTTTTTATAATTTTTTTTTGGTTCATCCAATTTTTTCTTTTGTCAAAATTTTTTTTTTCATCCATTTTTTTCATCAATTTTTTTTCATCAAATTTTTTAACTTTATATATTATGTTCATCAATTTTTTTTTTCATAAATTATTTTTATCAATTTTTTGCCATCAAAATTTTTTTTTTCACCATTTTTTTTCATCAAATTTAATTTTTTTGTCATCAATATTTTTTTTTTTCATCAAAACATTTTTTTTTAAAATTTCATAAAAAAAAATAAAATTTTTTTCCATCACCTTTTTTTCATCAAAAATTTCTTTTTTCATAAAATTTTTTTTTCTCCATCAAAAATTTATTTCATCAAAAAAATTATTGTTTTTTGACAAATTTTTGTTTTATTTATTTTTTTTCATCTATTTTTTTTTTTTTTTATAAATTTTTTTTCTTTTAATTCTGTTTTATATATTGTTGGACTTTATATTTTATAACTGAAGTTTTTATTTATTTCGGTTTGAGTCCATATTAATTATTTCTGAGAAATAATTATTTTTGTTGTACAATGAGAAAATCTGAAAAAAATTAATTGACAACACAGGCTAAGTGGAGATGTCGACAGCTTTCGGAAGAAGCCACCCTTCCTTCGTCAGCACTCTTCGATTGTCACTGTAGGTGTGTAAGATTAAGATCAGCTATTTAAACGTACATTAAGGTGAAAAAGCGAACGAGTAGGACTTTTCATGGGTTGCAACTCTGAGAAAATCTACTACAGTGTAAGAAATTACAACTGTGTTGGAAAAAGTTAAAAATATATTCAATAAGTTCGTGATAAACGTAACATATGGGTAATGAAATGTGATATAATTCCCGTTCGCTTTTTCACCTTAATGTACGTTTAAATAGCTGATCTTAATCTTACACACCTACAGTGACAATCGAAGAGTGCTGACGAAGGAAGGGTGGCTTCTTCCGAAAGCTGTCGACATCTCCACTTAGCCTGTGTTGTCAATTAATTTTTTTCAGATTTTCTCATTGTACAACAAAAATAATTATTTATCAGAAATAATTAATATTTTTTTTTTTTTTAAATTTTGTTTTTCCATAATTTTTCATCAAATTTTATTTTGAATAAAAACGTTTTTACCAGATGGTGAATAAAACGTAACATAATTATTTTTGAACAAAACATTTTTGTCATAAAATTTTTTTCATTAAATTTTTTTCCCATCAAAATTTTTTTTTTATGCAAAATTTTTTTTTTATTAAAAATTTCTTCATCAAATTTTTTTTTATCATCAACATTTTTTCATTTTTATACCCTCCAACTACAGTATGGGGGTATACTCACTTTGTCATTCCGTGTGTAACGCATCAAAATATCGGTCTAGGACCCCATAAAGTATATATATTTAAGATCAGTGATCGATTCTAAGACATTCTAGCGATGTCCGTCCGTCCGTCTGTCCGTCTGTAGTTAACACGATGCAGTCCAAAATAAAAGAGCTAGACTCCCAACATTTGGCACGAATATGTCTTATGTTCATAGGCAGGTTAAGTTCGTAAATGAGCAAAATCGGACCAGGGGGAAAAAAGTTCCCCTTTGAAGAACTAAACCAACCTCTAAAAAATACCATATTTTTACATTATTTTTTATATTTTTGTTTAACAAATGCAGCATTTTTATGCCACAAAAAGTTCAAAGTCCTGCATTTGAACCCAGAGAATTAGAAAATGTCGTGTTTTCGGCCTGCCCCCCTTTTATGGGAGTGGAATAAAACATTGTTTTTTTAAATAATGATAATCTTTTATTTCTTTAGTGCAAAAAGCATAAGAATGAATTTTTAAACACATATTCGAGGGAGAACTTGCCCCCCTCATTTACTACTAGCGACCCCCTGACCACCCGCCCCCCAAAAAAAAAAAAATAAAACGCCCCTGCACTTTTTTTTTTATTTTTTTGCATGTTGGAGGGTATAAAAGATTCGGCACAGCCGAGTTTAACACTCTTACTTGTTTTTCATAATTTTTTATTTTATTTTTTTTTTCATCAATATACTTTTTTCATCAACTTTCCTTTTAACCAAATTAGCTTATTTTTCATAAATTTTTTTTCACCAAATTTTTTTTTTGCTTCATCAAATTTTTTTCATCAAAAAAATATTTTTTTTACCAAATTTTTTTTTCATTAACATTTTAATAAAAAAATGTTCTTTCATTTTTTTCTTATTTTTCCCCCTCAAAACTCCTTTTTCACCAAGTCTAAAATTCTGGCATAAAAATGTTCCATTTGTTTAACAAATGTACAAAAAA
Source organism: Pegoplata infirma (assembly GCA_963921195.1). NCBI lineage: Eukaryota > Metazoa > Arthropoda > Insecta > Diptera > Anthomyiidae > Pegoplata > Pegoplata infirma. Next base: position 224,063,766 of record OY992537.1, read on the forward strand.
CCAGTGAGAGTATTAAATTCTTCGGTACTTTTTGTACTCTACAAAATGTAAAAAAAACTTTTTTGCACTCAAGTTCAAAAAACTAATTTACCAAATTACAGCTTTTTTGGTTTGACTGCATCTTGCTTTCCAAAGACGATGGACACATGTGTCTAGTTATAGTGTCTTAGAAACGGATCAATAACATATAAACTTAATGGGGTCCTCGAACGATATTTCTATTCGGAATAGCAAATGCATAAATAGCAAATAGAATAGCAAATGCATAAAACATTATTTAAAAAAAAAACTTTGCTTTGGCAAGTACACCCAAATCTTTAGCAAAACATTATCATGATTTAATGTTTTGGGCAAGAGTACAAAATTCGCAGGTATTTTTAATCCACGATAAAAAAGGAGATACTTTTTTTATCCCCAGGGTCCAACTTCAGGACTACTTCTGACACAGATATGTTTTATTTGTTTACAAAAAATACAAGATACCCTTTGAAAAATGGCGTTAGTTCTTCAGGGGGAATTTTTCCCCCTAGCCCGATTTCGCCCATTTTCGAACTTGACCATAAGGCTTGGGACTTCATAGTGTTTTCCGCAGACAGACGGACGGACATTCATAGAATGTCTTAGAATCTATCATGAATCAATAATATAATGTAATGGGAGGGTATAAAAACAATTTTAAATCGGTTGAATGGTTTTCCTACGGTCAAGAAATGTAAAAAATATACATTTTTCCTCCTTTCCTATGAGCGAGCTAGCATATGAGTTCTTAAATTTAGGAAAAGATTCTTATTTTTTGAAGTTTTTTTTGACAAATTTCGAATAGCAATATAGCATAATAGCAATAGAAATTTTTTGATATTCGTATTCAACATTAATAAAGAGAGAGCACAAATCGGTCTCAGGTTAAGAGAGTCGCAAATGCTTAAGCAATGAGCTTGGGGATATTTGACATTATTAAGTATGGTGGACGGAACTGGAACAGAAAAACAACTATATCTCACTACAGACGAACTTTGATAGAACCTTCAAAGTCAAAATACCAACTAGGAAAGACTGGGCAAAAAACTCTGTTATAACAGAGAATGCGATCTCAATCTTTACGGACGGATCAATTATGGAGATGGGTATGGGTTCGGGAGTATGCTCTGAATGCCTCGGAATCGGAGCCTCATTGAGACTTCCGTATGGTGTAGTGTTTTTCAAACTGAGGTACTTCCAAATGATAGAGCCGCACAGATGATTATGACAAGGGACCCTCTGAAATTCTTTTTTTATTTGAATTTTTTTTATTTCATGAAACAATTGAAACATTTGTTAAAATTTATTTACAAATTTTCCTATTGTGTCCTTTTGTTTGCTAAACCACAATTTCAACAAGAAAGACAAAATTAAAATAGTATTTTTAAAAAAGGATTATAAGAAAATCTTTTTTAAGTCATAATCTTGGCACAAAGCTGTAAAAATAAACAAAAACTAATTAAATTTATGAGAATTTTTGGGAAAGGCTTATGTATTGTTTTTGTTAAAACAATAGTCTTGGATTAAATTGTATGAGACTTTTTTTTTTAATTTAAAATTTTTTAAAGAATTTTTTTGGATCATTTTTTTGTAGTCATGTTAATTTATTTTAATTGTTATAAATCAATATGTGTGAGACTATAAATTAAATCACTTGTATTTACTTATTTTTAATTATTATTGAAATTAATTACCCTTATTATAAAAGCATCCTGTTGACATTTAATGTAATTTATTTTATTAATTATTATCAATATGCGGTCAGCTTTACTACATGTAAATATTTAAATTATGCTTGCTGAATAAATATTTTTAAGGCGTGAATTATAATTGTAACGACAGGAGATAAGTGGAAAAGCTAAATATTTGTAGCATGCAAGCGTTATTGCGAGAAATTAATAAATTTGTTCATTAAATCAATTACACAGTGCAACACGAATTTGTAGTCTGAATGAGTTAAAAAAATTAAAATGAAAAATAAAAGACTTCTACACCATTTACAGATGTAATTCGAAAAAGATCAATTGTAATTCGAAGATTCTATTTGTAATTCGAAGATTCCATTTGTAATTCAAAGATTCCATTTGTAATTCGAAGATTCCATTTGTAATTCGAATACTCCAATTGTAATTCGAAGATTCCATTTGTAATTCGAAGATTCCAATTGTAATTCGTAAAAGATCAATTGTAATTCGTAAAAGATCAATTGAAATTCGTAAAAGATCAATTGTAATTCGTAAAAGATCAATTGTAATTCGAAAAAGATCAATTGTAATTCGTAAAAGATCAATTGTAATTCGAAAAAGATCAATTGTAATTCGTAAAAGATCAATTGTAATTCGTAAAAGATCAATTGTAATTCGAAGATTCCATTTGTAATTCGTAAAAGATAAATTGTAATTCGTAAAAGATCAATTGTAATTCGAAAAAGATCAATTGTAATTCGTAAATGATCAATTGTAATTCGAAAAAGATCAATTGTAATTCGTAAAAGATCAATTGTAATTCGTAAAAGATCAATTGTAATTCGAAGATTCTAATTGTAATTCGTTAATTATCAATGTAAATTCAGTTGATGTTTTTCGAATTACAATTGGAATCTTCGAATTACAATTGATCTTTTACGAATTACAATTGATCATTTACGAATTACAATTGATCGTTTTCGAATTACAATTGATCTTTTACGAATTACAATTGATCTTTTTCGAATTACAATTGATCTTTTACGAATTACAATTGATCTTTTTCGAATTACAATTGATCTTTTACGAATTACAATTGATCTTTTACGAATTACAATTGATCTTTTACGAATTACAATTGATCTTTTTTGAACTACACCATTTACAGATGTAATTCGAAAAAGATCAATTGTAATTCGAAGATTCTATTTGTAATTCGAAGATTCTATTTGTAATTCGAAGATTCCATTTGTAATTCGAATACTCCAATTGTAATTCGAAGATTCCAATTGTAATTCGAATACTCCAGTTGTAATTCGTAAAAGGTCAATTGTAATTCGTAAAAGATCAATTGTAATTCGTAAAAGATCAATTGTAATTCGAAAAAGATCAATTGTAATTCGAAAAAGATCAATTGTAATTCGTAAAAGATCAATTGTAATTCGAAAAAGATCAATTGTAATTCGTAAAAGATCAATTGTAATTCGTTAAAGATCAATTGTAATTCGAAGATTCCATTTGTAATTCGTAAAAGATCAATTGTAATTCGTAAAAGATCAATTGTAATTCGAAAAAGATCAATTGTAATTCGAAAAAGATCAATTGTAATTCGTAAAAGATCAATTGTAATTCGTAAAAGATCAATTGTAATTCGTAAAAGATCAATTGTAATTCGAAAAAGATCAATTGTAATTCGTAAAAGATCAATTGTAATTCGAAAAAGATCAATTGTAATTCGTAAAAGATCAATTGTAATTCGAAAAAGATCAATTGTAATTCGTAAAAGATCAATTGTAATTCGTAAAAGATCAATTGTAATTCGAAGATTCCAATTGTAATTCGAAAAACATCAACTGAATTTACATTGATAATTTACGAATTACAATTGGAATCTTCGAATTACAATTGATCTTTTACGAATTACAATTGATCTTTTACGAATTACAATTGATCTTTTGCGAATTACAATTGATCTTTTACGAATTACAATTGATCTTCTTCGAACTACAATTGATCTTTTACGAATTACAATTGATCTTTTTCGAATTACAATTGATCTTTTACGAATTACAATTGATCTTTTACGAATTACAATTGATCTTTTACGAATTACAATTGATCTTTTTCGAATTACAATTGATCTTTTTCGAATTACAATTGATCTTTTACGAATTACAATTGATCTTTTACGAATTACAAATGGAATCTTCGAATTACAATTGATCTTTTACGAATTACAATTGATCTTTTACGAATTACAATTGATCTTTTTCGAATTACAATTGATCTTTTACGAATTACAATTGATCTTTTTCGAATTACAATTGATCTTTTACGAATTACAATTGATCTTTTACGAATTTCAATTGATCTTTTACGAATTACAATTGATCTTTTACGAATTACAATTGGAATCTTCGAATTACAAATGGAATCTTCGAATTACAATTGGAGTATTCGAATTACAAATGGAATCTTCGAATTACAAATGGAATCTTCGAATTACAAATGGAATCTTCGAATTACAAATAGAATCTTCGAATTACAATTGATCTTTTTCGAATTACATCTGTAAATGGTGTACAATTGATCTTTTTCGAATTACAATTGATCTTTTACGAATTACAATTGATCTTTTACGAATTACAAATGGAATCTTCGAATAACAATTGATCTTTTACGAATTACAATTGATCTTTTACGAATTACAATTGATCTTTTTCGAATTACAATTGATCTTTTACGAATTACAATTGATCTTTTTCGAATTACAATTGATCTTTTTCGAATTACAATTGATCTTTTACGAATTACAATTGATCTTTTACGAATTACAACTGGAGTATTCGAATTACAATTGGAATCTTCGAATTACAATTGGAGTATTCGAATTACAAATGGAATCTTCGAATTACAAATGGAATCTTCGAATTACAAATAGAATCTTCGAATTACAATTGATCTTTTTCGAATTTCATCTGTAAATGGTGTAGTAGACCAAAACCCGCGAAGGATATTAAGAACTTAGCTCTAGTTTTTTCATGGCCCACTGTAGTTTTCATTTTTACTCAAAGGCGTTTTTAAAAAGTTAAAAATAAATATAATCAACTATTGTATTACAATTTGCTGGGATAAGGATTTCAGCTTAAAAATTGACTTTAAAAAAATTTAAAAAATGTCTAAAATTTCTTAGATTGCCGGGCAAATTATATTTGCTTGTGTCCTAAAAAACTCTACTCTTAAATTCAAATCAAAATCGAATAACTTAATTAACGCAAACAATTTTTTGGTTTGCATTTTTTCAGGGCCAAAGCTTAAAAATGTCTGCGAAGTTTGTACTCTTGCCCAAAGCTTGAATCATGATAGTGTTTTGCTGTATAAATAGGTGTTCTTTCCAATGAAACATTTTTCTAGAATTTTTACAACAACAACCGCCCGCGGTAAATTAAAATATATATGCCAAGCGGCAGTAGCCTTGGTTTAGGCTTTCGAAAATTAGCGTGTTTTTAACAGACTTACAGCCAGACGGTCGGACGGACGGACATCGAAAATCGAAATTTCATCGGGTCTTAGACCGATATTTCGTAATGTTATAAACGGAATGACAAACTTATATATGAGGCATTCCACACCAAATGTCCAGCTAAAAAAAAACATGTCTACCGTAAACTTCTGAATAGGTTGAATGGATAGCTATATATGGAACTTAGAAAATTACGTTTTGGTTTTTAAATTTTTCAAAAACTGGGCTTAGGAGGCGTGGTGAAATAATGGAAAAATGATCAAATTTGTGGCGAGTTGCCTTGATTGAATATTTATCACATTAAAACGGAATGCACCACAATCTCAAAAATTTACATTCTTATACAGTTTTGTATGGGCTATCGATCAAATTTTTTTTTTTTTTTTTGAAGAAGTCAATTTATCAAAAATCTGTCCAGTTTTTTATTAATTTTTTTTTTTAAGTTTAGATGTTTGTCCATCCACACAAAAAAATTCAGAAACACTTTCTTCGTTTTTTTCGAGAAAATCACATTTCAATTTTAAATTTTATAACAATTTTGTAATTTGCTTGTATTTTCTTGTTTTAATGTTGCGAATGAGTATTATTAATTGCATAAATATTTCTCATACGCTCTGTTGAAACTAGAAAAAACAAGCAAATTACAAAATTGTTAACATCTAAACTTAAAAAAAATAAAAAAAAGTGGCCGGATTTTTGATAAATTGACTTTTTAAAAAATGGAAAATTTCAAAACGGGTTCTGAAATTAAAAAAAAAAAAACAGTCGACATTTATTGATGAAACCAAAATATTGATGAAAATAAAAATTTTTGTGAGAAAAAAATATGATTAAAAAAAAATTGAATAAAAAATATTGATGAAAACAAAAAATATTAATAAAAAATTAAATTTTTCTGAACAAAAAAAATATTGATGAAAAAAAAAAATATTTATGAAAAAAAAAATATTGCTGAAAAAAATATTGATGAAAAAAAATATTGATGAAAAATTGTATTGATGAAAAAAATATTGATGGAAAAAACTATTGATGAGAACAAAATATTGATGAAAAAATGTTTATTAAAAAAAAATAATTAATAAAAAAAAAAATATTGATGAAAAATAAAAATATTATTGGAAAAAAATATTGATGAAAACAAAACATTGATGAGAAAAAAATATTGATTAAAAAAATTATTTATGAGAAAAAAATATTGATGAAAAAAAAATATTGATGAAAAAAAAAAATATGGATGAAAACAAGAAAAATATTGATGGAAAAAATATTGATGAAAAAAATAGTGATGAAAAAACATATTGATAAGAAAACAATATTGATGAAAAAAACATTGATTAAAAAATTATTGATTAAAACTAATATTGATAAAAAAATTTATGAAAAAAATTTAACTGGCAAAAAATATTGATGAAAAAAAAAAAAAAAATTTACGAGAAAAAAATGTTTATGAACAACAATAATATTTATTACAAAAATTATTGATTAACAAACATATTGATGAAAAAAATATTGTTAAAAAAAATATTGATGAAAAAAAAAAATAAGTGAGAGTGTTAAATTCGGCTATGCCGAATCTTTGATACCCTCCAACTTGTTCGAACATATAAAAGTTCCAGGGGCGTTTTTTTTTGGGGTGAGGCTGGTTGGGGGTGGTGGGGGATACTTTCCCCATCGCGATAAATGTTAACAAATTCATTTATTATGCTTTTTGCACTTTAGTTATACCATTTTCTCATTATTTTTATGATTTTTTTAAATCCATGCCCACAAAAGGGGGCGGGCAGAAAGAAACTAAATTTTCCAGCTCCCTTGGTCGAATTGTAAGTGCAGGAGCTTAAACTCCTTCTGACACAAAAAGGATTCATTTGCTTAACAAAAATGGCAAAAAAAAGTTTTAAAAATGGGGTTTTTTTAGAGTTTTTTTTTTTTAGTTTGCTAAGGGGGGACTCTGGCCCGATTTTCCCATTTCCGAACTTAGCCGGCCTATGAACATTGCACATATTTTTGCCAATTTTCAGGAGTCTAGCTCTTTTATTTTGGAATAAACCGTGTTTTAAACAGACGGACGGGCGGACGGACGGACATTCATAGAACGACTTAGAATCGATCATAGATCAATAATATATATACTTTATGGGGTCCCTGACCGATATTTTTATGCGTTACAAACGGAATGACAAAGTGAGTATACCCTCATACTGTGGTTGGAGGGTATAAAAAAAAATATTGCTGAAAAACAAAATATTGATGGAGAAAAAATATTGATGAAAAATAATATTGTGAAAAAAATATTGATGAAAAAAAATATTGTTGAAAAAAAATATTGGTGAGAAAAAAATATTGATGAAAAAAAAAAATTTGATTAAAAAAACATATTGTTTAAAAAAAATATTGATGAAAAAAAAATTATGAAAAAATATTGATGTAAAAAAATATTATTTGATAAAAATATCGATGAAAAAAAAATATTGATGAAAAAAAATATTGATGAACTACAAAAATATTGTTAAGAAAAAATTTTGATTAAAAAAATATTGATGAAAAAAATATTGCTGAGAAAAAACATTGATGAAAAAAAATACTGATGAAAAAAATTTAGTGAAAATAAAAATATTGGTAAAAAATATTGATAAAAAAATATAGATGAAAAAAAATATTGATGGAAAAAAATTATGAAAAAAAAATTGACGACAAAAAAATTTTGATGAAAAAAGTATTGTTGGAAAAAATTGATGAAAAATTATTATGTTACGTTTTATTAACCACGTGGTTAATTTTTAATTTTTTCACCACGAGGTAAATTATTACCTAAGTTAATAAAATTTTTGGTTTTAAGAAAATGAAAACAGTTTATCTTATTTTCTTTTTTGTTAATCGTTAGCTTATATAGTCAAACTGAGGTGGCGTCCTGCAACTTTTTTAAAATTAGACACCAGACTACAAAAATTATGTTAATAGTCAAACTAATGTGGCGTCCTGCAACTTTTATAAAAAGCATCTTTTTCGTGTTCTTAAATGTTTCCCTTTAACAGCCAAAAATGCGTTTTTATTTTTACCCTTTTCAAACTTTGTGTTTGAAAACACAAAGTTTTTCCAACTTTTGGTCCAAAAAATGTTCACTAAAAAACCCGTGTCAAATTACTAGAAAAAATATTGTAATTATGGTCCTTGCCATGGAGGTGATGAGAAAACAATATGTGCACTGCACATTGTGCAGAAACTCGAAGTGGAGACATCAAATGATGAAAAAAATAGAAAAAAATTAAAGAATCTTGACAAACAAAATTACAAAAATTGCAATTATCTTAAAAAGATAAATAAAAAAATTATAAATTTACATGTATAAGCACATCTATTCAAACAATCGGTGCCTTTCAGTACCTTAAAATATTTTTCGTTAATTTAACTGTTGAGAAAAATTTTAGTATTTTTTGTTCAAAATTCTTTAATTTTTTCTATTTTTTTAAGAATTTTTTATAAAATTTTTAATTAATTTAACTTTTTATGAATTATTTCAATTTCAATTTTGATTTATAATCAAAAAAATGCAGCAAATTTTTTGTTTTTTTAATGATGCATAATCATTTGATGTCCCCACTTCGAGTTTCTGCACATACTATATAGAGCTCCATGGTCATTTTCATCCGAAAAATGGGTTTATCTTATTAAAACTGATCTAATCTTAGCGATCCATTTTTCAGATCAGCACTGATCCTTCAAATTTTTACTCGGGCCTACATGCTTTTGTTGTTTCAAATGTTTGTATTTGCGAGTGTAAATAATACCATATGGGGTTTTCACTATGGCGTTCTAACCGATTTGTCCAAATTCTGATTAATTTTAATTAAAAAATATTTTTTTTTTTTTTTTTAAATAAAAATTGTTTTTTTTTCGACCTTTAAAATATTATCTTTTGAGTAGGTTTATTCTAGCTCGAGGTCATAATTTCCTTTACTAATTAAAACTTTAATAATCTCGTAGAATAATTAATATAAATCATAGTTTTAATTAGTAAATGAAAAAACGACCTCGAGCTAAAATAAACCTACTCAAAATATAATATTTTAAAGGTCGAATAAAACTGATTTTATTTTTTAATAAAAATTAGTCAGAATTTCTAAACAAAATAATTTAAAAACAAGTAAGAGTGTTAAATTCGGCTGTGCCGAATCTTTTATACCCTCCAACGTGCAAATAAATAAAAAAAAATTAAAGGGGCTTTTTTTTTTTTTGGGGGGGGGGTCGGTAGTGGTAATTGGGGGGCACAATTCCTCTCGAATAAGTGTTAAAAAAAATAATTCTTATGCTTTTTGCACTAAAGAAATACAAATTTATCATTATATAAAAAACAATTATTCCACGCCCATAAAAGGGGGGGGCGGACCGTAAAACGATATTTTCTAATTCTGTGGGTCCAAATGCAGGACCTTGAACTTCTTGTAGCATAAAAATGTTGGATTTGGTAAACAAAAACACAAAAAATCATGTAAAAATATGATATTTTTCAGAGGTTGGTTTAGTTCTTCAAGGGGGAATCCCCCCTGGTCCGATTTTGCCCATCTCCGAACTTAACCAGCCTATGAACATAAGACATATATGTGCCAAATTTCAGGAGTCTATCACTTTTATTTTGGACTGTATCGTGTCTTCCACAGACGGACGGACGGACAGACGGACAGACGGACGGACGGACGGACGGACAGACGGACATCGCTAGAATGTCTTAGAATTTATCACTGATCAATAATATATATACTTTATGGGGTTCTAGACCGATATTTCGATGCGTTACACACGGAATGACAAAGTGAGTATACCCCCATACTGTAGTTGGAGGGTATAACAAGTGAGAGTGTTAAATTCGGCTGTGCCGAATTTTTATACCCTCCAAAATGTAAAAAAAAAAAAATTGACAGGGCCGTTTTTTTTGGGGGGGGGGGGGAGTTGATAGGATCAGTGGGGCACGTTGAGAGCACCTTCCCATCGCGATAAATGTACCAAATGTTTCATTTATTTAACAAAAATACAAAAAAACTCGTAAAAACGTGTATTTTTTTAGAGGTTGGTTTAGTTCTTCAAGGGGTAACTTTTTTCCCCCTGGTCCGATTTGGCCAATTTCCGAACTTAACCTGCCTAGGAACATAGGACATATTTGTGCCAAACTTGAGGTTCCTAGCTCTTTTATTTTGGACTGCATTGTGTTAACTACAGACGGACGGACGGACAGACGGACGGACGGACGGACGGACGGACGGACGGACGGACGGACGGACATCGCTAGAATGTCTTAGAATCGATCACTGATCAATAATATATATACTTTATGGGGGCCCCGACCGATATTTCGATGAGTTACACACGGAATGACAAAGTGAGTATACATACCCCCATACTGTAGTTGGAGGGTATAAAAATTAATATTTTTATTTGGTTTGTAGATTTTTTTTAATTTAATAAACTTTAACCTTTCACCGGCATGGGTACAAATTGTCCAATTTGGCTAAAAATTTAAACAAAGAGTTTTTAGACCAAAATGAACCATAATATCCTCGTCAATCGACAAAATTTGAAAAAAAGTCGTGTTTCGAATTTAACTTTTTTCTAGCTTTTTATTTTTTTGCATTAACAATTTTCAAAAAATTTTGTAGTTTTTAGAGTTTATCTTCCCTATTAAAGTTCAAAGTTTATGCAAATAATATTATTTTAAAATCAAAATTCCCTTGTGTAAATTATTTTTTGCACTTATTACATTTTAAACCTTATTTTTTGTTCATTTATAAAATGTGGCATGTTATACACTGTGGATTTAACACACACGGTCAACTGAGTTCTAACCTTCTTTAAAGGGTTGGGGTCATAGGTGAGATGGAAAATATAAAATTTTGTTTGTTACTGTATGCTCAATTTATTAAACAAATTGTTCAATCATCGATGCATATTGAATACAACCTGGTTGCTACAAACAATTTACAGGTAAATTGAATGAATAAAATTTCTATGGAAGAGTATAAATAAAAAGATTTTTGCTCTCTTTAGCCTTTTGGCATTATGGCAGACATACAAATGTCTGAATGTGAAGTATGTAGGAAAATTGAATTTATGCATTTTTGATAGCACTTGGGAAATCCATATAGAAGTTTATGTTGTTTGTTTGTAGAATTGCGAATTTTTGTAACGAATTTTTATTTGGCAAAGAAATATGGGCGTCATAATATTAAAGAGTTGAACATTTTTTTCTCGAAAATCCTTGATGTTGAGGTCCTTTGATAAAACTAGGTAGGTCCTTTAGTAGAAAATTCAAAAGTCTCTTTTTTGATACTTTACACTTAAAAAAACCTTGTCAAATTACTACAAAAAATTTCGTTTTGTTAATATTTGACAGTTTTTCTTGTTTTTTAACAAAAAATTTTCGATCGAAATTTATTTTTTTTTTGTAAATTTACAATTTTTTTTCGTAAATGTAAAAATTTTTTAGGTAATTTTACAAAAAAAAAAATATAGGTAAGGTACGAGAATTCCTTGTAAGTATTATAGCATCAAAAAAATTTGTAAATTTACAAAAATTATTGGTAAAAAGCTTGTAAAATTACAAAAAAAATCGTCATTTTTATTAAAAATTCTCGTAAAATGGTAGGTAGCACAAAATCTAGTACAGTCACAAGAAGTCCTTGCAATTTTTTTAGCGTCAAAAAAGTTGTAAATTAAAAATTTTATTGGTAAAAAGTTTGTAAATTTTTTGTTATGTTACAAGCTTTTACCACTAAAATTTAAATTTTTACTAGAAATTCTCGTAAAATAGGAGGTAACAAAAAATTATTTTACGAGGCTTTTTGGTAATTTTACAAGATTTTTTTTTTAGTGTACATTTTTTCAGGCCTGAAATTTTGATTTAGTTACCTTAACTAAACCTCCCCCCACCTGCCAATTTAAAAAAAAATAATCACCTACGCCCATTGCTACCACACCATGTTTACTAAAACAATGTTATTTTTGTTAAATAATGTAGGTTGCTGTTTTCGTATTCTGCGGGTAAAATTTATCAAACTGACAACCTCTAATGATAAATGCAACATGTGGAGAATAAACAATTTTTCATAACAACCCACCTAGAGAGTGTTACTTGAGCAAAGGATAATCAAGGATTATTATTCTCTTGAATACGCTGTAAAACGTTTTTAAGCAGTTTTGCATAAAAGATGTAGTTTTATTTTGATTTAAGATGAAACAATCTTTGAGGATAAAAATATGCGAAAAATTTTAATAATGAGATTTAAATTTAACATATAATCAAATCAATCATAAAAACATCTATAATGTTTAGAAATTCAATTTTTCTTCTACATTTTTTCAACTTGAACCCTTATAACAAATATAATAAGAGCCCGAGCTCGATCTGTACTTACACGTCTCCGAAACAGAAAATGCAAATTCCTTAATTTTTATGTCTGCAATTCCAGATCATGTTGGTAACCCTTGTGAAATAATAAGGTTGAAAGAAAGTATGAAGTAAGTTTGAGATTGCTAGAAATAGAATTGTAATGTTGGAAACTGTCAAAATTTATATTTCCATTAACAAGATAAACCGACATTTAAAATCCTACTGATGATAACACTAACTGTAGTATTTGAAACCGGTATGGAAATACCAGAAATGACTATAATTTTTTGAAATCCAATTTTTGTTTCATTAATTTTTTTTTCAAAAATTTTTTTTTTTTAATTTTTCTTCATCAAAAAAATTGTTTATTTCTTCATCAAAAAATTTTTTCGTCAAATCATTTTTCATCAATTTTTTTTTCATTTAAAATTGTTTTTTTGTCAAAAGATTTTTTTTATACATACTTTTTTTTAAAATTTTTTTATCAACAAATATTTTTTTAACAAATTTTTTTTTGTCAATATTTTTGTTTCTTCATCAAAAAACTTTTTTTTTTATTAGGCGATAATCAGACTTAAAGATATTGTACAGAAAATTGATATTGATGAATTCAATTCCTCCGATTTTGTCCACATATATTTTTAATTGGAAAATATTAAAAATTTTTCTACGTATAAACATTTTGATTTCATTTTCAGATTAAGCACACGATTTTACGTGGATTTCAGATATAGTGATCTAACAAATTTTTAAAATTTGAGAACTGGTGTTACACTTAATGAACTAAAAATGTATAAAAAAAAAAAATCTAACTTTTCAATTAAATGCATGTAACTTTTACAATTTTTAACATGTTCTCTTAAAAACCCCTCCTATTTTCTTCGTAACAGATCAGAATTGAACCGTAAATAGAGAAATGAATTTTAATGTTTTCTAACATGATAATATTTTTAGGCTGGTCTCTAATTTTAAAAAGGTTGCAGGACGCAACATCAGTTTGACTATATAAGCGAACGATTAACAAAATAGAAAACAAGTAGAAAAGTTAAATTCGACTTGGCCGAATCTATGAATACCCTCCACAATGCCCTGTTTAAGTGAAAGAAAATTTTCTAACGTGAAAAAAATAAAATTTTTGATTAGAAATATTTTATTTTGTGTAAAAAAACATTTTTTTTTGACTAATTTTTGAAAAAAAAAAAAAATTTACAAAATTTTTTTCGAGTGTAAAATTTTTTTTTGGTGTATTTTTTTTTCTTTCAGTGTAAAAATATTTTTGAGTGACAAAAATACATTGCAAATTATTTTTGTGACTTACCAATGTTTTTAAAACATGTTTAACGGGTTTTCAACACGTGAATTTAAATGAAGCTAATCTGAAATTCACGGTTTTGCTAATAACTTTTGAACCATTGGACCGATTTGGCTGGGGAACGACAAATATATGTGCGAAGCTACAGCATCCTTTAGAATTGCCTTTCGAAAGTTAGTGTGTTTTTTATTTCGTAAATTCACGAAAAACCCTTGCCGAAATTCAGTCTTTTGCTAATAACTTTTGAACCACTGAACCGCTTTCGCTGGATTGCTATACCAACCCGACCAGGTAAATGCCCACCATATGTGCCAAACTTCAGGAACCTCCATAAAGTCTTTCAAAAGTTAGCGTGTTTTTAACAGACAGACGGACAGACGGACATCGCTAGATCGTCTTAAAATCGATCGAGGATCATGAATATATATACTTTATGGGGTCCTAGACCAATATTTCGAGGTGTTACAAACGGAATGACAAACTTATATACACCCTCTATCACTAGAGTGGAGGGTATAATAAAAATTGCTGTGTTCATTTTCATACTTAAAACCAAAAATTTTTGTAACTTGGGTTTGTAACTTGGATAATAATCAATATTTTTTTTCACCAATATTTTGTTTAGCAATAATTTTTTTAGCATATGCTTTTTTAATCAATATTTTTTTTAATCATTTTTTTATAATTTTTTTTTTCATCAACATTTTTTTCCATCAATGTGTTTTTTTTCATCAACAACATATTTTTTTTCAATCAATATTTTTTTTCATCAATATTTTTTTCTCATCAATATTTTTGTTCATCAATATTTGTTTTTATCAATATTTTTTTTTTCATAAATTTTTTTTTCCTCAATATGTTTTTTATTACTACTAATATTTTTTTTTCATCAGTAATATTTTTTTTAAAAAACTTTTTTTCATTGGAAACTTTTCATCTACAAACACAGACAAACAGATCAATAATATATAAACACAATTTGAGCCTCGACCAATATTTCAATGCGTTTTGCATGAATGACAAATAAATAAAGCATTATTTTTTCTAGAAAAATTTGGCTTTGGAAAGAACACCTATTTATACAGCAAAACATTATGATTTAATGGTTTGGGCAAGAGTATAAACTCTTTTTGGTATCAGCCCAATATTGAAACTTGGCACAATGAAAAAAAAAGCAAGGTGGGTAATAAAATGGCGTACACGCCATATAGAGAAAATCTTAAATTAATTAAAAAAAAAAATAAAATTTGATGAAAAAAAAATTTGATTAAAAAAAATTTATGGAAAAAAAAATTTAATAAAAAAATATGATGAAAAAAAAATTTTATGAAAAAAAAATTTATGAAAAAAAGTTTAAAAAAAGTTTAAAAAAAAATTTGATAAAAAAAAAATTTTATGGAAAAAAAAAATGATGAAAAAAAAAAATTGATGAAAAAAATAATTTTTTTTTGTTGAAAAATCATTATGTTACTTTTTATTCACCAGCTGGTGAAAAACGGTTTTTTCACCACGAGGTGAATTATTATCCAAGTTACAAACCCAAGTTATTAAAATTTTTGGTTTTAAGAAAATGAGAATGAAAATAGTAATTCATGTTTTCTTTTTCGTTAATTGTTAGTTTATATAGTCAAACTGAGGTGCGTCCTGCAACTTTTTTTTTTAGACACTAGCCTAAAAACATTAACAACTACGCGGGCACATGAATAACACTTACGTTCCAAATTCCAGCCATATTGGTCCTCAACTTTGGCTGTAAATAATTTTGGTTTAAAGAGTGGCTCAAACTATCCAGTGCTTAAACGTACTTTTTCTCAAATTTTCGCGCATGAGAAATATAACAAGACTAATAACTAATACGTACACGTATTATTTACAATAGGGTGGAACAAATTTAGCTTTCTTTCGAATTTCAAATTCGTCGGAGTCGAGAAAGTTGCCTTTTAATGGGTAGACGGGCAATAGGGTGGAACAAATTTAGCTTTTTTCAAATTTCAAATTTGTCGGAGTCGAAAAAGTTGCCTTTTAATGGGCGCCCATTTAAAACGCCCATTAAACGCCCATACAAAAAATATGGTTTTTAAGCATTAACAAAGCTCTATCAATTAACCAAAAATTTACTAATCGGTGATCCGTCAGTTAAATTTCCCACGGATTTGCTCTTAATGGATTTTCGGCCTTCTCTAGTAATTAACTCTCTAAAATAATTTAATAATTCAACAAATTGCTTGTGCATAAATATTTGTTTTGATAAAACGCATTTTAAGTGTTTAAAAACTTTTGTTAATTTTTCAACATTTAACAAAAAAATAAAAGTTCATTTATACAATTAATGCCACTTGTGTTAAACATAACAGTCATATTTTCCAACACGTTTTTCTTTGAGTTTAAGATAAAAAATGAAAAAAATCTTAATTTTAAAACTAGCCATGTTTTTGTTGAAACGTATATAAGTTAGGGATATGAGGGAAATAAATGTTATAAGGAGTGAGATCATAAAAATGTTAACACACATTTTTGCCTACAACTTTGGTGTAAAGCTTCCAATTTTTTTTTTTTTCGGCAGTTTACATTTTAAAAATATGTCAGTTAATAAATTAATTTACATCATGAGTTTTAATTTGCAATTTTTTACACAATGGACGATGAAAGAAAAGTGCGTTCAAAAATAATTAAATATTTTCAACAAAACCAAACATGGACATACAAAAAAATTGCCAAAGAAACTAATGTATGCCGCCAAACAGTTTCAAAAGTGGTAAAAAGGTATCTGGAACACCTAACAATTGAAAGGAAGCCGGGAACAGGAACAACGACTCGTTATCGTAACATTGGTAAGGCATATAAAGTTAAAAGCATCCTTAAGAGAGCTCCTAACACATCTGGCAGAAAAACAGCTCGGTTAGCCCAATGCTCAGACTTTTTTGTACGTAAAGTGAAACGTAAGGCGGGACTAAAGTCCTACAAAGTTCAAAAAGTTCCCGATAGAAACGCTTTTAAAAATTTGGAGGCCAAAACCAGAGCTAGAAAATTGAAATCAAATTTTATAAAAAAATACAACTGTTGTGTAATGGACGACGAAACTTATGTCCTGGCTGATTTTGCGCAGCTCCCTGGTCAAGAATTTTATGTTTCCGATGTTCGAGGAAATGTTGCGGAAAAATTTCGGTCAAAAAAGCAAACGAAATTCCCCAAAAAATTCCTAGTATGGCAAGCCATATGTAGCTGCGGCCAAAGAAGCCAGTCATTTGTGACATCTGGCTCTATAAACAGCGAAATTTATATCAAGGAGTGTTTGCAGAAGAGACTTCTTCCGTTCTTGAGTCAGCACAATGTATCCACTTACTTTTGGCCCGATTTAGCATCTTGTCACTACAGCAAGAAAGCGCTGGAGTGGTATAATGATAATAATGTGGTTTTTGTACCAAGAGAGGCAAATCCACCAAACTGCCCGGAGCTCAGGCCAGTGGAGAGATATTGGGCTCTTGTTAAAAAAGAATTAAAGGGCACAAAAAAGGTCTCCCAGGACATGCAAGATTTCAAACGTAGATGGACCACCTGCTCTAAAAAGGTGACAGAAACTACCATAAAAGCCTTAATGGGAGGGTTTCCGGAAAAAGTGGATAACTTTGTTCGTAGTGGTTAGAGTTCCATGCGGTTTTTTTGTTATGATTTTGTATTAAATTTTATTTAATAAAAATTTGGTTTGAAGTCTTAAAATTCAGTAGTCTGTTTTTTATTTAACTTTATGTGTGTTAACATTTTTATGATCTCACTCCTTAGATATATAACATAGTCACAATTATAAATACCTAACACTCATATTATATCCGTTGTACACATAAAAAAATGGTAATGAAAGACTTTCATATTATTTATGAACAAATTCATAAAAATTAATTAACTATTTCATAATATTTATCAATTTTTTATAGTTTAGTTTTTATATATCATTACACCGTTCTTATATATCATTACCGTTTTTATATATCATTACACCGTAAAACATGAACCAGATGATATACATATGTCTGAATGTAGAGATCAAATGGAGAAAACTGCATTTACAGTTTTTCATTTCGTGATCATGTTTCCTTTTAAAAGGACTTCAAAGTTTGAAGGATACATTTTGTTAAATATTTTTGAAATGTTTTTACTTGTCCTAGGATGACACTGGAGAGAAGGATCTCCCCTAATTTGTCAATTTTTTTTTTGCCATATCGGAATAAAAGAATGTGAATAAAGCCATTTGAAAACATTATCAAAATATTTTGTTGAAAATTTTTAATGATATTAAAGGATACATTTTTGAAAGGACGTAACATACCTTCTTTTTCCTCGTATGTAAAATAATAAAATGGAAAAGTTAGGGGAGATCCTCCTCTTTCATTTGCTTTCCCCAGTGGCATCCTAGGGCAAGCACAAATGTTAAAAAAATATTTTATAAAACTTAGTCCTCTAAAATTTTGAAGTCCTTTTAAAAAGATACGGGATCACGAAAAGAAAAAATGGAAATGCACTTTTCCTACATTTAGTTTCTAGTTTCAAACGCATACTATTCAGTTCGTGTTCAACGATTTTTTTTTCATTTTTGTCGGACGGTGTTATATGTAAAATTCAATAAATGTTATAAATTTTCAATGAATATCATTTATGAAACCTTTCATATATCATTTATGAAACCTTTCATAAAAGTTTTTTGATAATGCTTAAGAGAAAATAAATTTTTATGAATTTGTTCATAAATTCTATGAATGTCGTGTATGAAAACTTACGCGTTTTTATTTTAAATGCTCAACAACATTATAATTTACGTGAAATTCAAAAATATATTAAAAAATTATGAATTAACTTATATACGTTAATGTATAAACAAAAACACTTAAAAATAATATAAATGATTCTCTGCATTCACTCGCATACATTGAAACAAGTATTTTTTTCAAGCACTTTTTTTTTCACTATTTGTTCTTTATAAAGCAAAAAAAAACAAGTAGAAAAGTTAAATTCGACTTTGCCGAATCTATGAATACCCTCCACAATGCATTTAAAGGGTAGTACATTTTTTAACGTGAAAAATTAACAATTTTGATAAGAAATATTTTATTTTGAATAAAAAACTCTTTTTTTGCCTTTTTTTTTAAAAAAAAAAAAGAAAAATTACTAATTTTTTTTTTTGAGTGTAAATTTTTTTTCGAGTTTAATGTTTTTTTTTTACTGTAAAAATATTTCTGAATGAATGCACGTACGTATGTACACAAAATATTGTAATTGTTGCAAAAAAAAAAAAAAAAAATTTTTTTTTGTGTAATTTTTTTTGAGTGTAAATTTTTTTTGAGTGTAAAATATTTTATTTTAAATAAAAAACTCTTTTTTTGCCTTTTTTTAAAAAAAAAGAAAAATTACTATTTTTTTTTTGAGTGTAAAATTTTTTTCGAGTGTAACGTTTTTTTACTGTAAAAATATTTCTGAGTGAATGCACGTACGTATGTCACAAAATATTGTCATTTTTGTAAAAAAAAAAAACTAAATTTTTTTTTGTGTAATTTTTTTTTTGAGTGTAAAATTTTTTTTGAGTGTAAAATTTTTGTCGAGTATAATTTTTAAGTTACCAATGCTTTTAGAACTAAACAAGTTTAAAAAGCATTGCTTTAAAATTAAACAAGTTTGAAAAGCATTGTTTAGTTACCACCAATGCTTTTCAAACTTGTTAAAACACGTGGCATTTTAGATGAAACTAATTTGAAATTCAGGGTTTTGCTTATAACTTTTGAACCACTGGACCGATTGAGCTGAAATTTAAAACCAAACAGACCCGGGGAACGGTAAAGATACATGACAAGCTTCAGTAGTCTCATTATTGTCTTTCGAAAGTTATCGTGTTTTTTATCTCGTAAATTCGCGAAACACCCTTGTCGAAATTTACTCTTTTGCTCATAACTTTTGAACCACTGGACCGATTTGGCTGGATTGCAATACCAACCTGACCAGGTAAATGACAAACATATATGCCAAACTTCAGTAGCCTCTGTAAAGTCTTTCGAAAGTTAGCGTGTTTTCTACGGACGGACAGACAGACAGACAGACGGACGGACGGACGGACGGACGGACGGACGGACATCGCTAGATCGACTTAAAATCGATCGAGGATCATAAATATATATACTTTATGGGGTCCTAGACCAATATTTCGAGGCGTTACAAACGGAATGACAAACTTATATATACCCTCTATCACTAGAGTGGAGGGTATAAAAAGAACCATGAAAAATGAACAAGGACATTAAGGTTAAGAGTTTGAAATATAAAGAGCCTAAATACTTACTATACTTAAATTTCAAAATAACACTGAAGGTCATTATTATATGATTATAAAATAAGACTTGAAAAAAGCAAAAGCTACATGTTTCTATGTATGTACTCAAAAGATGCTGCAGTTTACGTTAGAAAAAGAATCAACAACTTGTTGAGCTGTTTTCTAAATGTCTCTGCGAAATGTCTCATGCTATTTAACAACAATAAAAATGACATTTTAAGAAACAATGTGTTATTTACAGAGAGATTGCGGGGGGTGGGAGGAAAGCACAATGGGACTGGCGTTTTATAATATATTCACTGATTTTTAACGCAATTTGATTTGGGATAAATCCGGATTTTCTATTTTATCCTTCCCACTTTTTATTCTCTTAGAATTAAATTTTCCAAAAACTTTTTTTTTCTGGATGATCCTAGATTCAAAAGATTAAGCTTCACGACTATTACTCCAGGAAATACAAAAAGTACCAAATGTTAACTTTTTTTACCTCTTTTACGACCCTTAAAAATGGAATTTCCACAACGTCCTTTTTCTATAATATTTTACCGAAAGATTCTAAATTCAATATTTCAGTGCCTGGGATCATTAATTCAGAAAATATAGAAAGTAACAAGAGCAAACCTTTTTTAAAAAAGTAAATTTTTTACTAATTTTTTAGAAAAAAAAACACTTTTTGGAAATAAAGTACTTTTTTCCTAAAAAATTACTGTTTTCTAAAAAAATATTTTTTTCTAAAACAAAGTACTCTTGTAATCCTTTTTGTAGACAAAAAAATACTTTTTTATCAAAAAGTATTTTTTTTTTGGAAAAAAAAACTTTTTTTAGAACAAAGTAATTTTTTCTAAAAAAATGGTAAAAAATGTACTCTTTAAAACAAGTACTTTTTGTCTAAAAAGTATTTTTTTTTTTTCTTAAATAATACTTTTTAGGGAAAAAGTACCATTTTTTCTAAAAAGGATTTTTTTTCTGAAAAAGTACGTTTTTGTTTTAAGGTGATATAGTACTTTTCTAAAAAGTAAAATCATATTAAAATCAAGTCTCTTCAGTGGTTTGGGCTGGGGGATGATAAATGATTAGTCCATCAGTCTGTCACATTACTTAATTTAGAGACTTCTAACCCCATTGCCCCAGTATGTGTATATGATTATTCTAAATGTCTGTATATATGGCGGATGTCATTGCTAAGGTAACGTATACTCGACGTGTCATTGTATTAACAATACATGTCTCTGTAACTGTATATATAGAGATCAAGGTTGTATTTTTACTGCATTAAAATTTGCCTAAGGCGTGTTTTTAAATAACACACACACTAACATATCACACACATTAATATTTACAAACACTCTTGTACTTTTTCTTTTTCTGTATACCGTTATATGTATTCTAACATACATTCATATGGCATATCCTTTTGTTAATATCCTTCTACATACTACCACATTGACATTATATGTACGAGTATACAACATTTACAAATAAATATTTAATCTGCTTGATTTTTTATTTGTTATCCTTGCAGCAATTTTGTTTCCGTTGAAATATATTTTTTATTTTATTTTTATTTTATTTTATTTTCTTTTTATTATTATTTTCCTCAATTCCAAATGCCTGTTTTGTATAAATTGTAGTTTTTCTTTTATATATTTTTTTTATATGCTGTTTTGTATTTATTGTTAAAATTATTTCAATCTGAATGTGTTGGAGTATGCAAATTTGTAAAGGGGAAAGTCTAGGTTGGGTATCGAAAAGATAATGGTATAAAGTTTGGGAAATCACTTTGGTTTAATTGGCGTTTTTAAAAATAAATTCTGTTTTTAAATAGACACAATCCCAGCAATGGGAAAATGGTTCCCTTTGTAAAACTAAACCAATCTTTGAAAAACGCCAACTGGGACCCAGAGGACTTTAAAATTAATTTAACTTCCTCAGTCTGGCCATTTTGTGGATACAACAAATTATAAAATTGTAGTACTTAAGCATATACTTAAGGTATACGGATTATTCGTAATTAAAGTAATTCCTACACTCGATTTTTTTAAAAAGTTTCATTTAAACGGCTAATTTTAATCTGACGCATATCAAGTGTGTGGCAATCGAAGGAAGATCTTCCGAAAGCTGTCGACTTGATTTTTTCACATTTTATCATTGTACAACCATTATTATTTCTCAGGAATAATTAGCATGGACTAAAACCGAACTAATTAAAATTTAAGTTAAAAAAAATTTAAAGAAAAAAAAATAATTTGTTGAAAAAAATAATTTTTGATTAATAAAAAGATTTAATGGAAAAAAAATCAAAAATTTTTTTGATGAAAGAAAAGATTGTTGATGAAATAAAAAAAATTTCGATGCAGTCTAATCTAAAATAGCTGCAAATTTAATAAATTGAGTCTTAAACGTTCGATCGATGTGCTTTTTTTTAAAAAAAATTTTTGATAAAAAAAAATTTTTTGATAAAAAAAAAAAAAAATTTATCAAAAACAATTTTTTTGATAAAAAAACAATTTTTTTGATATAAAAAACAATTTTTTTGAGGAAAAAAAAAATTTTTGATTAGAAAAATAATTATGATGAAATAAAGAAATTTTGAATGAATATAATGTTTGATGAAAAAACAATTTTCTCTTGATAAAAGAAATAATTGTTGACAAAATAAAAAAATTTTTGATGAAAAACAAAAAAGATGACAAAATATTGTATGATAAAAAAAAAACTTTTTTAAGAAAAAAAAAATATGTATCTAAGACGTTCTTGATGTTCTTTAATAATAAAAACAAGTGAGAGCGTTAAATTCGGCTGTGCCGAATCTTTTATACCCTCCAAAATGTAAAAAAAATTAAAAAAAAATTGTCATGTGCGTTTTTTTTTTTTTGGGTATAGGGGGAGGGGTGATGGGGGTCAGTGGTGGACTTTAAGAGCACCTTCCCATCACGATAAATATACCAAATGTTTCATTTATTTAACAAAAATACAAAAAAAAACATGTAAAAAAGTGTATTTTTTCAGATGTTGGTTCAGTTCTTCAAGGCCGAACTTTTTTCCCTCTGGCCCGATTTTTCCCATTCACGAACTTAACCTGCCTATGAACATGAGACATATTTCTGCCAAACTTCAGGAGTCTTGCTGTTTTATTTTGGACTGCATTGTGTTATCTACAGACAGACGGACGGACAGACGGACATTCACAGAATGTCTTACAATTAGAATCGATCATAGATCAATAATATATATACTTTATGGGGTTCCCGACCGATATTTCGATGCGTTACAAACGGAATGACAAAGTGAGTATACCCCCATACTGTGGTTGGAGGGTATAAAAATAAAAAAAAATTAAGAAAACAATTTTTTTGTTATGAAAAAAAAATTGTTAATGAAATAAAAAAGTTTTTGAGACGAAAAGAAATTTGGATAAAAAAATTTTTTGATAAGAAAACGTGTTTTGAACAAAAAAAGTTTTTGATGAAAAAATAATTTTTTGGATGCAAAAAATTTGGATCAAAACAAAATTTTTGGTGAAAAAAGTTTTTGATAAAAAAAAAAATTAAAATTTTGTTTTTTTTTTTTTTTTGATGAAAGAAAAAATTACTCATGAAATAAAAAAATTTTTGACATAAAAAATTTTTTTAATAAAAAAAGTTTTTTTCTTTTTTTTAATAATAAAAATTTTTTTTTTTTAATAAAAAAAGTTTTTTTGAAAAAAAAAAAAAATGTTTTTGATGAAAAAAAATAAAATTTGGATAAAAAAATTGGATTTTGTGAAAAGCAATATTCAGTTTAATCCAAAATAACTGTAAATTTGATAAATCGAGTCTAAGACATTCTGTCGATGTTCTTTTTTTAGAAACAAAGTTTTTAATAAAAAAATTTGAGGAAAAACAAGTATAAAAGTTAAATTCGACTCGGCCGAATCTATGAATACCCTCCACAATGCCGCTTTTTAAGGATAGTAAATTTTTTAATGTAAAAAAAAATAACAGTTTTGAATAGAAATATTTTATTTTGAGTAAAAAACTTTTTTTTGTCATTTTTGTAAAAAAAAAATAATTTACTAATTTTTTTTTTGAGTGTAAAACTTTTTCGAGTGTAATTTTTTTTTTAGTGTAAAAATATTTTTAATGGTGTTTTCTTTTCTGAACAAAAAATTGTGCATTGTTAAAATGTTAAATTTTAAAATGTTGACATGGCCCTGAAACGATGTTGCATTTTTTTCACTCAGAAAAGAACACAAAAAATGCTGTTTTGTACGCAAATTGCCCTGATTTGCTGGTTCGATGGATGTGTTGTTCGCGTATATTGCCGGCAGCTCAGGTTCGAATCCCGGCGATGGCCATCACATATTTTTTTTATTTTTTTTTTTGCTTTAAATTATTTTTTTTTTAATTATTTAAACTTAAAAAAAAAATACCAAAAAATTAACAAATTTAGTCGATTTTATATGAAAATTTACTTTTTTTTTTTTAAATTATAAATTTATTTAAAAAAAAAAACATTATTAAATAAAAAAAATAATACGTAATTGAATAAAAAAAATACCAGAATAAAAAAAAAAAAAAAAAATTGTCCATACCGGGATTTGAACCCCGGACCTCCAGTGTCACATGCCACGACACCATCCTCTGCACCACAACAGCACCAGTTAACTTGTTCGCTTAATTTGAGTTTTGCTACATGAGAGAATATCAGGGCAGTTTTTCACCCCGTCATTTGATTTCGGGGTTGAAAATTTGCATTTTTTACCTCACGGGCAGGCAATAATTTGAGAAAAGAACATAATATTTTTTCAAAAGTGTGCATTTTTTTTAGAAAAGAACACAAAAAATTCAAAGAATAAAAAAAATGTTACAAAATGCTACATTTTTTGCCAGAAAAGAAAACGCCATAAGTGACAAAAATACTATGCAAAGTAATTTTGTGGCTTATAATTATTTTTAAAGCTTGTTTTTTTAAGCTCGGGTTTTTCAACACGTGAATTTTAGGTGAAACCAATCTAAAATTCAGGGTTTTGCTTATAACTTTTGAATTACTAGACCGATTTCGCTGAGATTTACAACGAACTGGGACAGAGGATTGGCAAATATATATGTGACACTTCAGCATGCCCAGATTTGTTGTCCGAAAGTTACCGTGTGTTTTATATCGTAAATTCATGAAAAACCCTTGCCGACATTCAGTCTTTTGCTCATAACTTTTGAACCACTGGACCGATTTCGCTGGCTTGCAATACCAACCTGACCAGGTAAATACCCAACATACATGCCAAACTTCAGGAGCCTCCGTAAAGTCTATCAAAATGTAGCGTGTTTTCAACATACAGACAGGCAGACGGACAGACGGACGGACATCGCTAGATCGTCTTAAAATCGATCGAGAATCATGAATATTTATACGTTATGGGGTCTTAGACCAATATTTCGAGGTGTTACAAACGGAATGACAAACTCATATACACTCTATCACTAGAGTGGAGGAATTTGCCCCCAGCATGAAAACCTTGGTGATGTCAGTCTAAAATTTTGAGTATTTACAATGTCAATTGACACGTTTTGACGAAAATAATAATGATGTTTGTCAAATCAACAATTTATTTTGTTCAAACAAATAAAAGTGTTATTAAACTTTAAGTTCATTTTAATTACTTTTAAGTTCACCAAATTTTTTCTTTGAATTGGTTTATACTTTGAGTTGTTAAATACCGCTATCAGTTTAAAACATGCATCGGTACTAGAGTTGTCAGTCGATTAAGAATAATTCGATTAATCGATTAAATAAAACCCAACTCTTGTTCGAATAATTCAAAAATGACGATTTTCGAATAACGAATAAATCGATTAATTAATGTCGATTAATCGAACAATTTTTTTTTTAATTAAAAAATTAAATAAATGCTAAGAATTTATTCTCATAAATTTTGAAAGATTTTATACAAAATGTAGGAAATTTAAAATATATTGTAGCCATAGCCCTGGATAGCACATCCATTATAGAATTAGGAAAAATTAATAATTCTTTTGCATCAGACTTACTAAAACGTATTAAAATAAGAATTAATGAGAGACGTATAAAAATGTTAAATACGGTAATAATTTTTCTAAATTCTGGAAATTTTCCGAGCAATGAAAGTTTCTTAAAATATTCTCCAAAAAGCGAAACAAAATAATATGCAAATGAATTATACTCCAGATTATTTTATGTTGAAAGTAATCACAATAATTCAGATAAAAGTATTGAAATAGAGGAAGTTATTAGTAATGAAAATAATAATCTTTTATGCGAGTTAAATAATTCAATTCAAAGTACATATTAAAAATTCAAAAAATAAAAAGGACTTCAGCGATATATCAGACGATATGTTATATTTGGAAAAATTAGATAAACTTTTGTATGCTCTTCTTACTATATCACCTACTTCAACAATTAGCGAAAGAATCGTTTGAAAGCAAAAAAAATTGAGTCAACTTTTATTTTTAAAAGATTATTTCTTAAGAACAACTTAAATTGTCTTATTTGACAAAAATTAAAATCATTTATGATATATTTTGTCTGAATTCTTCAAGTAATAATTTGTATTTGAATTATTTCTCAACAAGTATTAAAATCGGCATCCGCTAATTAAAAGTGATCTCAGTTATTCAATTTTTAAGTTTTTTTAACTTTTAAATATTTTATTTTTAAGTGTTTTATGCATTTTTTCGTTAATAAAAATTTTAACTTTCTTATTTTAAGTTATTTTATATGAATTGTTTATTTTTTTTTTGTTAATAAAAATATTTTTTAAAATAATTTTTTTATTCGTTATTCTCTTCGATTAATCGAATATATTTTGATCTTTAATCGTTTGATCGAACGAGGAAAAACAATTATTTGAATTATTCGAACAAAGTTGAAAGTCGAATAATTGACAACTCTAATCGGTACCCAACCTTGCTGAAAAAAATTTCATAGTGTTTTGTTATGCATATTTATTAAAATTTTATTAAACTAAAAGAAAAACAAAAGAAATTTCTAAAAAAAATAAAAAGTCACACAGGAGTTAAATGCAATAAATATCTTAAGACTTGATATTTTTCTTA
Organism: Pegoplata infirma; assembly: GCA_963921195.1. Classification (NCBI taxonomy): domain Eukaryota; kingdom Metazoa; phylum Arthropoda; class Insecta; order Diptera; family Anthomyiidae; genus Pegoplata; species Pegoplata infirma. The sequence goes on from OY992537.1 coordinate 224,091,071, forward strand.
AAAAGAATTCACAGAATATCAAAGGTTTATTTTTACGGAAAATATTAATTTTACACTGTGTTAACCGTAAACAGTGGGGTATCCGGTCAAATCAAAATTTTCGAATTTCGTGTCGTAATACCTCGCGACCTTGGAACAACAAGGTTCTATTTGCACCAACACTACTATTGAGAAAACTAAGGTTGAATATTTTTAATCGCTTTACTAAGTCAGTTTTGACTAAATTTAAAAACGAGTTTTGAATAATTTTAAATTAGTCCTTAAATTTTATTATGTATTTGAAAATATTCGCGCTACTATTTTAGTTTTTGCACAATTTGAGTCTCAAAAAGCAGATAGAACTCTGTTGCTCAACGATAAGGCACATGAATTTGGACAACATGGTTCTAACTGCCAAATAGAACCTTGTGTTTCTGTAAGAAATAGTTTTTGCAGATAGAACCTTGTGTTATTTGGATTTTAATATAATAATACAACATTTGCTAATCAAAAATAAACCGACTTACAAGGTAAGCTTCCCTAGTGTCCACCTGGGATCTTCATAATAGTTTGTTTTATTTTGTAGAGCAGGAAAAATAATGTCACACGTTATTAGGGGAGGGGGGGGTACATAAGGGGAAGAGAACGGTCAGTTTTTAGTCCTGGTAATGAGTATTTCATTGTAATGCTTTCATTATCGGCATGAGTTTTAATAAAATACTCCATTGCTAGGGCCATAATTGAATTTTCGCTTTTTAGTAACACCAGAATCGCTCCATGTTAACAGTTTTGTGATATTCTTGTCTTCGAATACTTTTTCGAAAGTTTTTTTGGAAGGCTGATACTATATCGTTCACACTTCTTCCGCCAGTGCTGCTGTTGGAGTAACTGAAGTTTTATCAAAAGCCTTTTATTTCATGTGTTTTTACTTTAAAAACCTTGCTTCAGGAATTTGTTTTGCGGATTTTAATTCCTAATCGCATCTTTTAGCTACCCCAGTTACATTATTTTTCTTCTCGAGTGTGTTAAAACTATTTTTTGGGAGTCGCAAAAGCTCCAAGCTTAGCCACTAGGGAGGAAACTCTTTATTTTCAATAAGATTCAAGACAATACTGTGCTCATGTGACTTTAAACACATATTTCTCTTTACAGTTGGTTCTAAACTCAAAAAAACTTTGTCAAATTACTAGAAAAAGTGTTGTAATCCCATTTTACAATTATCTTATAGGTTTCCTTGTTTTTTAACAAAATTTTTTTTATCGATACATAAATTTTTTTTTTGTAATTTTCGTAAATGTACAAATATCCAAGGTAATTTTACAAAAAAAAAAAAATTAGTTAAGGCACGAGAATTCCTTGTAAGCATTATCGCATCAAAAAAGTTGTAAATTTACAATTTTATTGGTAAAAAACTTGTTAAATTACCAAAAAGTCGTAATTTTTACTACCAATTTTCGTAAAATAGGAGGTGGAAAAACTTAGTTAAGTTACGAGAAGCCCTTGTAATTTTTATCGCGTCAAAAAGTTTGTAAATTTACAATTTAATTGGTGAAAACCTTGCAAATTGTTTGTAATTTTACAAGCTTATTACGAATAAAATTGTAATTTTTACGAGAAACTAGGGTTGCCAGAATTATATTTCGAAAATGCGGGACAAACTCCCGAAAATTACAAAAATGGCGGGATTTTAAAAATTTTCGCGGACAAAAATATTTTTATCAACACAACTGAAAAATTTAACAGCATGTTGTCGAGTTTTATTGTTTTAAATAGAGATTTCCAACCTCTAGTGTTTTTTTTTCGCTGTGCTTTAGAGACTAATTTAGCTAACGTAAATATTAGTACACACATTTTTATTTTGAAGATACAACGCTGGACCAGAATTACTCCATGGAAATTTTATAAATTTTTTTCCGGAATGTACTCTATATTGTGCAACTTTTGGCGTTTAATTTTTGAAAAATATTTTTTTTTCAAACAAACTTTTTTTTGTTATAGACTGGTTCCATTTAAAATAGCATAGCCAATCTGCCGATGGTGGTTCAATTTATCCAAAAATTAACATATCCATTCTTCTGATTATTATTGAATTTCGGTTTTTGTTATTTAGTCGAAATTGTGAATGGTTCGCGTTTTATCGCTGTTCAAATTTGGTATTTTGCCACAATTTTATGAGAAATACATAATGTTTAAATGATCGTATCTTTGGAACGCATCATCCGATTATAACGAAATAAAGCGCAAAATAATGGTTATGTCCTGTATTTAAAATAGAACTTTAAAAAAGGATAGGATGCTTAGCAAAAAGGATATTGAAATTAAAAAAATGTCCTTAATTTGCAAATATCTCAAAATGCGTATCTTTAATTTTCCTTTATTTTTTGGCACATATAGCCCAAAATATACTTAAGAACATATGCAAATCCCAAATTGGGGTGATAAGCGGTTTAACTGTAAACGCGGTTTCATGAAACGCCTTATTGATTTTTGTTAATAACTATCGGTTAACAAATGAAAAACAATGTCTGCGCACTAACCGCGAATAATTTTTTTATATGTATTTTTGATCGCTAAACTCAAAGATTTCATTAAAACAACATTTCGCGAACACATTTTTGTTTAACGAATTTTTTTGCGTTTTTTGAAGGTATTTTAACTATTTTGCTTATATCTTAAGTTATGTTTATCTGATCTTCTCGCAATAAAAGCCAAACTAAAGATAATCAAATTTCCAACAAATCCTACATTCATCATTTTTTCATCAGTTTATAGCTTTAAATTTTTTAGCGTTATTTGGAGGTATTTTGACTATTTTTCTTATATCTTGAGTTCCGTTCATATGATCTTTTCGCGATAAGAACCAAATTAAAGACAATAAAATTTCCAACAAATCCTTCATTCATTATTTTTATATCAGTTTATAACTTTACGCGCAATAGGCAAACAAGGAAAAACTATTTTTTTTATTAACAAAGCTCATTTCTTAAAAATTTTAAAAACAGAAATCGTAAAAAATTACCATTTTTTTTTGTATTTTATCATGTATATTCAAAGAATTTGTGATAACTCCGGAGTAAACCTATAGATTTTCATCAAATCAACTTTATTATATTTCTAAATGTTCATGCTTTGCAGATAAGTAAAAAGACGTAATTAATTGCAAAGATTTCATTTCTTAAACTTTTTTTTTAAATGATTTGTTAATAAAAAAACTTATTTTTGTCATATGTTTGCCTATTGAACGGAAAGCTTTGAACTGTTGAAAAAATGATGAGTGTAGGATTTGTTGGAAATTTGATTTTCTTTAATTTGATTCTTATTTTGGAAGGATCAGATAAACGGAACTCAAGATATAAGAAAAATAGTCAAAATATCTCCAAATAACGCCAAAAAATTTGTTTGCGCGTAAAGCTATGAACTGATGAAAAATTGATGAATGTAGGATTTGTTGGAAATTTGATCGTTTTTAGTTTGGTTTTTATTGCAAGAAGATCAGATAAACAGAACTTAAGATATAAGCAAAATAGTAAAAATACCTCCAAAAAACGCTAAAAAATTAATTGAACAAAAATGTATTCGCGAAATGTCGTTTTAATGAAATTTTTGAGTTTATCGATCCAAAATACATACAAAAAAATTATTCGCGGTTAGTGCGCAGAAATTGTTTTTCATTTGTAAACAAAAATTATTAACAAAAATCAATAAGTCGTTTCATGTAACCACGTTTATAAATAAACCGCTTATCACCCCAATTTGGGATTTGCATATATTGTTAAGTACATTTTGGGCTATATGTGCAAAAAAAATATAGGAAAATTAAAGATACGCATTTTGAGATATTTGCAAATTAAAGACATTTTTTTAAATTCAATATCCTTTTTGCAAAGGATCCTATCCTTTTTCTAAATTCGTTTTAAGTACAGGACATAACCATTATTTTGCGCTTTATTTCGTGGCAATCGGATGATGCGTTCCAAAGATGTGATTATTTAAACATTGTGTATTTATCATACAATTGTTGCAAAATACCAACTTTGAACAGCGATAAAACGCGAACCATTCACAATTTTTACTAAATAACAAAAACCGAAATTCAACAAAAATCAGAAGAACATATATACCAATTTTTAAGACAATTTAAATAGGTAAGGCCGAAAAACTGTTTTTTTGTAGTCAAAAATTTTGGAATTCTTCAATGAAAAAAATATTTATGAAAAAAATATTGATGAAAAAAAAAAAATATTGATGAATAAAAAAATATTGATGGAAAAAAATATTGACAAAAAAAAAATTTGACAAAAAAAAATATTGACAAAAAATATATTGATGAAAAAAAAAAAATTGATGAAAAAAAACATATTGATGAAAAAAAATATTGATGAAAAAAAATATTGATGAAAAAAAATATTGATGAAAAAATAATATTGACGAAAAAAATATTGATGAAAAAAATATTGATAAAAAAAATATTGATGAAAAAATAATTGATGAAAAAAAATATTTATGAAAAAAAATGTTGATGAAAAAAAACTGATGAAAAAAATATTGATGAAAAAAAGTATTGATGAAAAAAAAATATATTGATGACAAAAAAAGTATTTATTAAAAAAACACAAAATTTTTAAACACAAAAAAAAAAATATTGAAAAATATGTATGAAAAAAATTTTTTTGATGAAAAAAAATATTGATGAAAAAAAAAATATGTTGACCAAAAAAAAATTTATTGCAAAAATATTGATGAAAAAAAAAAATATGTTGACAAATGGAAAAAAAATGTTTGTGAAAAAAAATTTTGATGAAAAAAAATGTTGATGAAAAAAAATGTTGATGAAAAGAAATATTGATGAAAAAATATTGAGGAAAAAAAAACATATTGATGGAAAAGAATATGGATGAAAAGAAATGTTGATGAAATAAAATATTAATAAAAAAAAATATTGATGAAAAAAAAAACATTGATGAAAAAAATAATAATGAAAAAAAATATTGATAAAATAAAATATTGATGAAGAAAAATATTGATAAAATAAAATATTGATGAAAAAAATATTGATAAAAAACTTGATAAAAAATAATTATGTTACTTTTTATTCATCACCTGGTGAATATTTTTTGTATTCACCAGGATTTGTGGTTTTAAGAAAATGAAAACAGTAATTATTATTTCCTCTTTAAATATTATTTAGTCTTCTTTGCAATTCAATTGGTCTTTGCTCGAATTTTAACGAGTGTCATTGATATTTTTAAAAATTCAAATAATTTGTTTTCAAATTTCAATTGATTTTCTTAAATTTTAAAAGATTTTTTTAGAATTTCAGTTAATCTTTAAGGAATTTGTACAGTTCTTATCCGAATTAAGACATTTCAATTTTAAATTAATTTGTCCTTTTTAAATTTAATATTTTAATATTAAATTTCAAACGAAATTCAATTTCAGACGAAGTCTTGAATTTTAATTTATATTTTTCTTAATACATGTAAAAATGGAATTGTTCGGATTTTGGTTGGAATATTTTATTAACAATGATCCTTTTAGAATATCAACTGATATGTTTGAACTTTACCTAAATTTTAAATGAAAATTATCAAATTAAAATTTGTGGTAAAAGTTTCAAATAGAGTTTTTAAACATCAAATGGTAAAACCATTTGATGTTTGAAATTTTCAAATGAAATCTTTAATTTTCAAATGACATCTTCGAAATTCAATTGAAGTCTTCAAATTCCAATTGAAATTTGTTTAAAAATTTCTTCTGAAAATAGTGTTGTTAGTATATTAATTAGTACTGTTATTTATAGTTCTTTCAATTAAATCAATTTTATACAAAAAAAAAAAAAAAATTGTCCATCCTATATTCTATTACGTGCTTAATTAAGACAACAATCAATGTTTGCCATGGTCTGCACACATGAACTTCCACATAAAAGAAAAAACCTCAAAATTCTGTTCAATATTGAACATGATTGGTTTCTAGTTTTTCCTATTCAAAAACACACAATATTTCATTGTAAAAAATTTATTTAAAATTAAATTGTCTTTTATATTTTCTATTTTTTGTCTATTTTATTATTCCTATAAAGCATATTTTGTACTATCCAATATTTTCTGATTATCTAGAGAGTAGCTGCTAGCAGCAGGATACGAAAATTGATACTCGTAAATATTTGATAGTTACAAATACTGACTTTTACAACAAGAACTGAAAAAAAAAAAAATATATGTGCAAGAAGTTGTCTTTGGCAATTTCAACCTAAAAATAAAAAGGAAATTGAATTGACATTTGAACTAGAGCAATGGAGAGTAATTGAAACATCTATAGATTAAATACCCTACAAATATGACATGGGCAACAAAATTAGCAAATAAAAAATTTCTCAGAATTTTAGCATAAGGAAAGCCATCTCTAAATAACAAATGGAGGCTAAATTTTCGAAAATAAATTCACTAAGGCAAGGTTTTAGGAATTTTCTTTAAAGTAGAACAAGTGAGTGTGGTAAATTCGGCAGTGCCAAGATGTAAATAAAAAAAAAATGACTGCGAATTTTGTACATTTGGTAAAAAAATTTAAAAAGATTAAAAAAAAAAATGATGAAAACAAGTTTTGATGAAAAAAATTTTTTGATGAAAAAATGTTTTGAAAAAAAAATTAAAAAAAAATTGTAGGAAAAACATTTTTAATGAAAAAAAAATATTGATGCACTGAAAAAAAGACATAACTAAATTTAAGGAAAAAATGTCTTTGAAAATTTATCATGAATTTTCCTAAAATTTAGTTAAATTTAACTTAAAAATGAGAAATTTTCTTAACTATGAGGAAAAAATGTTAGTTTATTTACTTATAATTAGTTCATAGTTTTCTTTCAATGGATTTTTTAAATATTAAGAAAAAAATTCTTACTGCCAAAGAAATTTTCCACAAATCTTAGAATCGTATCTTTATTTTTAAGACATATTTCTTAAAAAACAATTTAGTTCAAGTTTAGTTAAAATTTACTAAAAAAAACATCATCGTATTTCTCTTCTTTGAATTGAGGAAGTGTACTTCTTAGAATTTAGTTAATGACTTCTGAGAATTTAGTAAATAACTTCTTAGAATTTAGTTAAAAATTCAAAATGGCGATATCTCGAAAACTAAGCGAGATAGAGCGAAACGGACGAAATTTTCAAAAGAAAGACAACAAAGAAAAATATGGAATAGCCTAGCTCTATATATCTGTCGGGGTCTCAAGACCCTAATTTTAGATCTAAAATTTGAAATTCCCGATATTTTATATATACACATATCTCGGTAAATACTGCCAACACGAGAAAACGCCCAACGGCATTTTTGTAGCTCTTGACTCGTAGAACACTTCCGCAAAATACCCGAAAGCCCTCCGATCAATAGTTTTTGATTTATCCGGTTTTTAAGATTCTCAAGACCCTATCAGGCCCCTTATTACCGTATCTCAAAAACTAAGCAAGTTAGAGCGAAACGGACACAAGTTTTGGTTCAAAATCTATGGGGACCCTTAAAGGACCCAACGGGGTCTCGAGATAAATGGGGTCCGAACCCATGGGTCCAGGGTCTAGACCCAATCTATTTATATGTGAAGTATAATTTTTCCCATTTTCTAGTTAAAATTGGCTTAAAATTAAATACCTTTGTTTTCCTTATTTTTGGGAAAATTATGAACTAAAACCAAGAAAAAAAATCTTTGGAGCCAAATCATTCCCTCTTTTTCTCAAAATTGAGTTAATTTTCCCAGATTTTAGTTCACTTTTTTTTTGAGTGTGTAAAAAAATTTTGGTGAAAAAAAAATTATGAAAAAAAAAAATTTTTTTGATGTAACCAAAAGTTTTATGAGAAAAAAAAACATTTGATGAAAAAAAACTTGATGTAAAAAAAAATTTGAAGAAATAAAAAGTTTGATGAAAAAACAAATTTTTTTTTTTTTTGAAATGATCTTAATTCTATATTTTAGTTAACATTTCATTAAATTACACCTAGTTTACACTAACAAGTAACTTTTTTCTTTTAAATTAGTTTTATAAAATATTAGACACTAAGTCTTGAGGTTTTTTTCTTTTTAAATTTTAAAAATTTATGAAAAAAAAATTTGATGAAAAAAAAATTCATGAATAAAAATTTCATGAAAAAAAAATTTATGAAAAAAAAAATTTGTTGCAAAATAATTTTGTTACATCTTATTCAACAGCTGGTGATAAACGGTTTAATTCACCAGCAGGTGAATTATTATCCAAGTTACATATCAAAGTTAAAAACCTTTTTGTTTTTAAGATAACGAAAACACTAATTCTTATTTTCTTTTTTGTGAGTCAGTAGCGTAAAAAAAATAGTTTGATGTAAAAAAATTTTGATGAAAAAAAATTACGAAAAAAAAATTGGTGAAAAAAAAAAATTTTATGTAACAAAAAATTTTATGAGAAAAAAACAAATTGATGAAAAAACAACCTGATGTACAAAAAAAAAAATAAAAAAAAAATTTGAAGAAAAAAAAAATTGATGAAAAAAAAATTTGATAAAAAAAAAATTTGATGAAAAAAAAAAATTATGAAAAAAAAAATTTTATGAAAAAAAATTTGATGAAAAAAAAATTTATAAAAAAAAAAAATTTGTTGAAAAATAATTATGTTACATCTTATTCAACAGCTGGTGAAAAACGGTTTAATTCACCAGCAGGTGAATTATTATCCAAGTTACAAATCAAAGTTACAAACCTTTTTGCTTTTAAGATAACGAAAACACTAATTCTTATTTCTTTAATGTGAGTCAGTAGCTTAAAAAAAATAGTTTGATGTAAAAAAATGTTGGTGAAAAAATATTTATGAAAAAAAAATAATGAAAATAAATTTTTTTTGATGTGACAAAAAATTTTATGAAAAAAAACATGTGATGAAAAAAAACCTGATGTAAAGAAAAAAAAATTGAAGAAAAAAAATTTGATGAAAAAAAAAAAAAAAATTTGATGACAAAAAAAAAAGCTGGTGAAAAACGGTTTTATTCACCAGCAGGTGAATTATTATCCAAGTTTCAAACCTTTTTGGTTTTAAGAAAATGAAAACAGTAATTTTTAGTTTCTTTTTTGTTGTAAAAAATTTTGGTGAAAAAATTGATGAAAAAAAAAGTTTTTTGATGTAACAAAAAATTTTATGAAAAAAAAAATTGAAGAAAAAAAAATTTGATGAAAAAAAATTGAAGAAAAAAAAATTTGATGAAAAAAAAAATTTGATGAAAAAAAAAATGATAAAAAAACAATTTTGTTGAAAAACGGTTTTATTCACCAGCAGGTGAATTACACTGAGGATCAAATTCAGGTTAGCAAAAGTAAGGTCGATTCTGAGTAGGGTTGCCAGACGTCCCGCATTTGGCGGGATTGTCCCGCTTTTCATAACCGATTCCCACGTCCCGCGCGGGATTCCATATTCCCGCTTTTTTTTGCAATTTTTGTTAACAACAACTATACTAGCCTAAGTTTTTAAAAGGCTTATTTGTACGCTTTTGTAAAATTGGTTTTACCTTGTCGCCCAAATGATGTGGATTTAGAACCTTTTTAAGAAACAAATAAAGGCGTATTCGATCATATGATCTGCATCATTTTATACACAACCATATGATCGAAATCTTGTTCGAATGAGATTTCATCTCAGATGTGAATTGGGTATAACAAAAAAGATTACAATCTTAGTGTTTGTTTGAAAAAAAAAATATTTTTCAAAAAATTTACGCCAAAAAGTTGCACAATATAGAGTACATTCCGGGAAAAATATTTATAAAAATTTCCATGGAGTAATTTTGGTCCAGCGTTGAATCTTCAAAATGGGAATGTGTGTACTAAAATTTGCTTTAGCTTAATTAGTCTCTAAAGCAGCGCGAAAAAAAATATTTTGAAAAACAAAATCATTTTTTCTATTTCAAAATGCACTAGAGGTTGGTAGTCTCTATTTAAAACGATAAAACTTGACAACATGCTGCTAAATTTTTCAGTTTTGTTCATAAAAATATTTTTGTCCCGCGAAAAATTTTAAAATCCCGCCATTTTTGTAATTTTTGGGATTTTGTCCCGCATTTTCGAAATAAAATTCTGGCAACCCTAATTCTGAGAGTGAGGGGTGAAAATAGAAGCTAAATTCGATGACCCGCATCGCGGCGTTTGTTTATGTTAGCCCGAGTTTTTTTTTAATCGACCTTCGAACTTTGCAGTCAAATGCCAATTTTTAGCATATTGTTTATATGGTTTTTTGGCTATAACTCGTCGACTAATTGATATTTGTTCAATCTGTAAAAGCCAAATTGTTGCTAGAGACCTGTCCAACATTCCATTGTACAATTTTTAAAAAAATTGCTTTAGAAACTTTTTGTAGTGTTTATGAAGCAAAAAAATTTGCATAAGGTATGAAAAAAGAAAATGATTTTTCCAACATTTTGCTTTTTAAAAAAATTTAGTTGTTGGACAGGTCTCTAGCAATAATTTGGCTTTTACAGATTGAGAAAATATCAATTAGTCGACGAGTTATAGCCAAAAAACCATATAAACAATATGCTGAAAATCGGCATTTGACTGCAAAGTTCATAAGCACCACAAAAATTTTCTAAATCAGTTTTTTAAAAAAATTATTTACGTGAGTAAGCAAAATAGCTCTCACATGTGACTCATGCTCACGCGTGACTTACGCTAAACATTTTAATCACGAAAAAAATGTTAAAACTTTAAATAAAACTGAAATAATTTTGACTTTCGCAAAAAAAATGGCAGTCACTACAAATCACTCACGCAAAAAATTGGTATACTCACTTATCACTCAAGAACAAACAATTTGAAACACGCTCACTGTCGATCACTCGTAATTTACGTGACCATCCTCTATCTGTAGTGCTAAACTTTAAAGCTGGTAACGCATATAAGCGGGCACATTTTAGCGATAGCATTTAAAATATGTTCTTATGAAATTGTTAGCTAGTAGCATTATATGTTCGGTGACCATTTTTTGCTGAGCTTAAATCAGTACAGCACGCCCAAGTTTATGGTTTTTTATATGAGAAAACACTGATGTTTTTTCAACACTCATAAAATGTCGTTTAAACTAATTTGACCCCAAGTATTTTGACTAAAAACAAATGTTAAAAACAACTGCAAAAAACAACTGTTAAAAAACAACTGCTAAAAACAACTTTGTCGTTATTTTGTAGAAAATTTAGTTGACTTTAAATGACTTCATTTGCATGTTAAAAACGTTTCAGTGCAGAAAATAGAACAAAATTTCACAGGTTTTGAGAATAAAAATCCCTCAGATTTTGAAGACTTTTTCCGTAAGTTTTGACAACTTTTCCTGTAAGAAAACTTCACAGCTAATAAGCAAGAGTTTTTTATACCCTCCACTCTAGTGATAGAGGGTATATATAAGTTTGTCATTCCGTTTGTAACACCTCGAAATATTGGTCTAGGACCCCATAAAGTATATATATTCATGATCCTCGATCGATTTTAAGACGATCTAGCGATGTCCGTCCGTCCGTCCGTCCGTCCGTCCGTCTGTCCGTCTGTCTGTCTGTCTGTCTGTCTGTCTGTCTGTTGAAAACACGCTAACTTTTGAAAGACTTTACGGAGGCTCCTGAAGTTTGGCATATATGTTGGACATTTACCTGGTCAGGTTGGTATTGCAATCCAGCGAAATCGGTCCAGTGGTTCAAAAGTTATAAGCAAATGAGTGAATTTCGGCAAAGGTTTTTCTGGAATTTACGAGATAAAACACACGGTAACTTTCCAACGGCAACTCTGAGGGTGCTGAAGTGTGGCATATATATTTGTCGTTCCTCTGGTCCGGTTCGTTTTAAATTTCAGCCAAAGCGGTCTGGTGGTTCAAAAGTTATTAGCAAACCCGTAAATTTCAGATTAGTTCACCTTAAATTCACGTGTTGAAAACCCGTTAAACATGTTTTAAAAACATTTGTAAGTCAGAAAAATATTTTAAAAGGTATTTTTGTCACACAAAAATATTTTTACATAAACCAAAAAAAAAAATACACTTAAAAAAAAGTTTACACTCAAAAAAAAATTTTACACTCAAAAAAAAAAATTGGTAAATTATTTTTTTTTTTTTTTCAAAAATTAACAAAAAAAAGTTTTTTTACACTAAAACAAAAAAAAATACACTCAAAAAAAATTGTACTCAAAAAAAAAAAAATTAGTAATTATTTTTTTTTTTCAAAAATTAATAAAAAAAAGTTTTTTACAGAAAATAAAATATTTCTAACCAAAAAAAAAGATTACACTCAAAAAAAATTTTACACTCAAAAAAAAAAAATTGGTAAATTATTTTTTTTTTTTTTTCAAAAATTAACAAAAAAAAATTTTTTTACACTAAAACAAAAAAAAAAAATACACTCGAAAAAAATTTTACACTCAAAAATAAAATAAGAAAAAGTTTTTAAACAGAAAATAAAATATTTCTAACCAAAAATGCTATTTTTTTCACGTTAGAAAATTTACTATCACTTAAAAAGGGCATTGTGGAGGGTATTCATAGATTCGGCCAAGTCGAATTTAACTTTTCTACTTGTTTTTGAAGGCCCTGATTTTCTGAGCGCTTTTTCGAATAAGCTCTGATGACACTACCTCATCTAAGATCTCAGAATCATTTAGATTCATGCAATTTACATCATCTTTTTAAAAATATAAAAAATCGATCGGCCCATTGAACTTTTCGTTATAAAACCTTAAAGATTCTGTACGCATTTTCATATAAATTTAGGAAGATCAAAATAACCTTATGCTCAGATTTATTTTTGCGTTTTTATAAATTATCTCATTTTCAGACTTAAGTTATAAAAAACAACTCTGACGACTTATATTGTAGAAATTCAAGTTTTTGCACAGAATTTTCGAATAAAATTATTTTTTATGTTGAAATGTTCAAAAATCAGTACAATCAGTACATATTTTAAAAAAATCAGTACAAATCAGTACAACGTTTTTTGATCAGTACACTTGATCAAAAATCAGTACATGTACTGATCATATCAGTATGAATGGTCAGCCGAATTATATGTACATTAAGAAAAAATTCTCTTAAATGCACCACTGAAAAATTTTTGACGCATTAAAAAGGGAAATATTTTATTTAAATCTTCTGGTAAAAGCAATAAGAGGAATTTATAAAAACTTAGGAATGTAGTCATTGATAAATTTTTTAAAAAGCTGTGTTTTGCATTTTAGATCCGGCATTTTGATTTCAAGAAATCTGAGTTTGTATTCGTGATTAACGTTGCGCAATCATTTCCTAGAGATATTTGGAAAAATTAATCAATTATTTAAATATCTTGTTCGCTATATTGGATCAGCTTTTTTGAATTTCGTATATTTGATTCTAAAATCAGATTTGTCATTAGAAAAACCATCAAAATCAAAGTTTTTGTCCACAACAGACAACATAGAAAAGACTTAATATTTTATTTGTAGCCATATTGGATACGCCATTTTGAATTTAATAATAATAAAATTCCAGAATCAGGTTTAAACTCCGAAAAACCATAAAAATAGAAGTTTTCGGTCAAAAAGTTCTTAAATTTAAATTTGTCGCCATATTGGATCCGCCATTTTGAGTTTTAAAAGTTGTACAATAAGCAAAAAATTAAAAAATCATGTCCGCCATTTTGGATCCGCCATTTTGAATTTGAATTTTTTTTAAAGAATCGTGTTACCCATATGTAATACTTCTTTGACATATAGGTTCAGCGGTCTATTTATGCCCAAAGGGATGCTGGCCCACAGTGTGGTGCTAGAAATTTTCTGACTCCATAGGTTTAATTTAAGGATTTGAAAGTTTTCATGCAAGGTTTTCAGCGAAATGAACACGATTTCAGGCTTAACTAGGTAATTGTAATGTTATCGTTTCAATCATTCTAAACTGTTTTTAAAAAAGGTCTTAAGCGACCACAATTAAAAAAAATAAAGATTCTGATGGATAGAATTTTAGAATTAGGAACTAAAATTCTGATCCTTCTATCATAAGGAATTTAATATTACAGATAAGATAACAAAGTTTCGGCGGGCATGATATTATAAAAAACATAACTCTAAGGGAAAAAATCGTAGTCAATTCAAAAAACTTTCAAAATTTCAAAATTTAATTATGAAGTATATGTTTATAAAATTTAATATGTTTCGGTTTCAATTTTAAAATATTGCTTTCTTGAATTAAGTATTTCCTTTTTATTTCGTGGTTCCGCCATTTTGAAAATCATCATTCTGAAAAATTAGTTTTTTTGTTTGTTGACTTTTGTCACTGTTTTATTTTGTCACTGTTTTATTTTCAATATGAGATTGTTTGTGCTTGATTTGAGAATTTTTGTTAGTGCAATGTTCTCTTTAGGTCAGTCTTGCTTACCCTCAACTTTTCGTTCTAATTCCTGTGTATATTGACTAATTTTTATTTTATTTTTTTGCAAACGGATATTTTTTTGATTTTTAACATCACTTTAACTAAGATAATGTAATAATCCTGTAGAGAATTATAGCATCATAGCAACAAAAATGGTACAAGGTAAAAATTTTAAATTATATTTTATTTAACAGAATTTAAATGAAATCCGATAACATTTCATTTAACTGGTAAAAAAAAAGTTCATTGTCATTAATTAACCACTTTTTCAGAATTTAACATGAAATTAATCTTATTAACGTTTGTTGGTCCCCTAGTTATTTGTTTATTTATTTATTCTCCCCTTCACCGCCTTTAAATTTATTTTGTGTGTACATAACAAAAAGACGAAAATATTTTATAGCATTTACTAAAATAGCGAAACACATAATGTAAAAAAGAAAATTAAATTCTCTATAGAATTCAGAAACACAACAATGGAAATTTTAAGTACATTATAATAAAAATAAAAAAAAAATATATATATATATTTAAAAACCATACAAAAGCAAAGAAGTAAAACAAAAAAAATTAACCGCAAAATACCAGAAAATTTATTATTTTAGCCGTTTTTAAACAAAGGGGGTCAAAAATTGTGTTTCTAGAAATTTTATGGAAATTTGAAATGTCGCTGAATTGATTTCTCCAAAAATCTCTTTCAAAAAATGATCAAATATCGTATAATTTTTTTTTTTGTTTTTCATAAATTTTTTTTCCTCAATATTTTTTTTGTTTTCATCAAAAAATTTTTTTTTCATCAAATTTTTTAACATAAAAAATTTAGTTATTTTGATAATTTTTTTTTCATAAAAAAAAAAAATTTGTAAAAACTTTTTTTCTTACTCAAAAATTTTTTTTATCAAATTTTTTTTTCTCCAAAAATTTTTTTTTTATCAACATTTTTTTTTTCATCTAAATTTTGTTGGCTCTTATGGCGTTAAATTATTCTTGTATTAAAAAATAATAATAAAAAATAAATAAAAAAACTAAATACACCACAAAATTTTAACAATTTTTCTTCTTCATTTTTAGCTGCTTTTATTGTTATTCACACGCAAGTCATTGTTAACATTATAAGTAGTCAAAGTAATTTTTGTTCTGTTTGATGTTGGCCAAAATAATTTTTACACAATAAGCAACAAATAAGTAACCCAACCAACTTGTAAGCTTACACGTCTCCCTTGATTTGCACAGTGGTCGGACACAAAAAAAAAACTTTTTTTGATTAAAAAATTTTTTGGAAAAATAAAAAAGTTTTTGTTGAAGAAAGAAAAAACAGATTTTTTGAAGAACAAAAAAAGTTTGATAAATTTTTTTTTTTTTAATGAAAAAAAATTTATGAAAAAAAATTTTTTGATAAAAAATATACATGCGTTTTTTTTTGCCAACAGGCCAACCCCGCTCTCCAAAATTGGTAAGGGTTTAACATTTATTTTAAGAATTCGAAATTACTTACATATACAGGGTGATTCAGTCACGACCCGCCGAATTTCACCAGCGTATTCCATGGCTCATTTCATGAAAATAATTCCACTACGACCATCCCCGAAAATGGAAGTGTGCGAAATGGCAGCGGTTTGAAATTTTCGGAGTAAAATCGACGAGATACAGAGCTTAAAAAAAACAAGTGAGAGCGTTAAATTCGGCTGTGCCGAATCTTTTATACCCTCCAAAATAAAAAAAAAAAAATTGACAGGGGCGTTTCTTTTTTTTTTGGGGGGGAGTTGATAGGATCAGTGGGGCACGTTGAGAGCACCTTCCCATCGCGATAAATATACCAAATGTTTCATTTATTTAACAAAAATACAAAAAACATGTAAAAACGTGTATTTTTTTAGAGGTTGGTTTAGTTCTTCAAGGGGGA
Source organism: Pegoplata infirma (assembly GCA_963921195.1). Lineage (NCBI taxonomy): Eukaryota > Metazoa > Arthropoda > Insecta > Diptera > Anthomyiidae > Pegoplata > Pegoplata infirma. The sequence continues at coordinate 224,107,337 of OY992537.1, forward strand.
ACTTTTTTCCCCCTGGTCCGATTTGGCCAATTTCCGAACTTAACCTGCCTACGAACATAAGACATATTTCTGCTAAACTTGAGGTTCCAAGCTCTTTAATTTTGGACTGCATCGTGTTAACTACAGACGGACGGACAGACAGACGGACGGACATCGCTAGAATGTCTTAGAATCGATCACTGATCAATAATATATATACTTTATGGGATCCCCGACCGATATTTCGATGCGTTACACACGGAATGACAAAGTGAGTATACCCCCATACTGTAGTTGGAGGGTATAAAAAAAAAAACAGCCAGATGGCGTTTAGAAGTTAGACATTTTACCCTACTACACAGAAAAAAATAAAAATGAATTTCAATTACGAAATTCGTTGATTCAATTAAAAAATTAATTGATTTCGGACGTATCACGAAAATGCGCATATTAATTACTCATTTTGTTTGAAAATAGTTTTAAAACTTAATTAAATTGTTAATTGAATCAATTAAAGTTTTAATTGAAAATAAAATGGAAAACCAATTAAAATTGTAAATAAATAAATATAAAAAAAAATTAATATAAAATTGAAAATCAATAATATAGATTTATTGATTCACATAAAATTTTTAATTGAAAAAAGACCACAACTGAATTTAATTTTAAAAGTTGAACTTAAAAAAATGCCCTAAAATAAATAAACATAGAATGTTTTTGTTTTACATTATTATGAAATTTATTTTCTTTATTAAATATAAACACTTGGTGTAGTTTTGCATAGAAACATTATAGTATTATTTTAAAATATCAATAACTATTTAAAATTAAATTTTTATTTTTAAATCTTGTTATTGCATGCATTTTTGTCGCCTTAGTAAAGTTGAATCAAAAAAAAATGTATTATATTTCAATGTGCAAAACACAACTCTACACATTTTATTATCAAAACAATTTATCCGCAACGACCGCTCGCCTTAAAGAAAACAATAAAACTAATTTTTTTTGTTGCTTTTATGTATTCATTGGCTGCTACCACCAAAATATACAAAACAATAGTTCAAAACTTTTTTTTTTGTTTTTTGCATTTTATTTTTTCATTTGCTACTAACACTAATGCATACAAAACCGGTTTCGTTTGTTTATTTTATTTTTATTTTCAGTAAAGTTAAGAATTCAATTAAAACATTAATTGAATCAATTAAAATGTTTAATTGAAGTTAAATTTAATATCAAATCCATTTTTAATTAAAAAAAAAATTACGATATTATTTTCTGTGTACCCTCCATCCACCAATTCGAAAATTTTCAAACCGCTGCCATTTCGCACACTTGCATTTTCGGGGATGGTCGTAGTTGACTTATTTTCATGAAATGAGCCAAGGAATAAGCTGGTGAAATTCGGCGGGTCGTGACTGAATCATTCTGTATGTAGTTTTGAATGCCGGGTGGAGGTTTTTGAATTTCAATATGGCGGATCCAGTATGGCTCCCAATTTTTCAAAAACATTACAGTTTTGCTTAAAACTCTTTATACAAGGGTTTTGTGGTGGCTTAAGAAGAATCTGAAGTTGGAATTTTAAAATTCAAAATGGCGGATTTAACATGGCGGCCAATATTTTTAAAAAATAAACCTATTTGAAACTTTTTTTACCACGAGTTTTTTTGGGGTCGCTAAATAAGAATCTGAAGTTAGATTTTCGAATGGCAGATTCTAATTTAGCAACCCAACAAACCTGTGCGTAAAGAGTTTTAAGTGAATCTGGTAAAAAAAAATAAACGATATGTTGGATCCGCCATTTTGAATTTTGAAAATCCAATTGCAGATTCTTCTTAAAAGATTCCAAGAAAACGTGTATGAAAAGTTTAAGCGAATCTGTAATATTTTTTAAAAATTTGGTGTCATATTGGAGCTGCCATATTGAAATTCCAAAACCGCAACTCAAAAGCAAATATTTTTAAATAATTTCGGAATTTTTTCAAAAATGTTTAAACTCATACCAATTTTGGAGAGAGGGGTGGCCCGGTTGACGAAGAATTTTATAAATTTATGATGAAAAAAAGTAGAAAAGTTAAATTCGACTTGGACGAATCTATGAATACCCTTCACAATGCCATTTTTAAGTGATAGTAAATTTTCTAACGTGAAAAGAATATAACATTTTTGATTAGAAATATTTTATTTTGTGTAAAATAACTTTTTTTAGTAATTTTTGAAAAGAAAAAAAAAAAAATTTACTAATTTTTTTTTGAGTGTAAATTTTTTTTTGAGTGTAAAATTTTTTTCGAGTGTATTTTTTTTTAGAGTAAAAATATTTTTGACTGACTAAAATACGTTGTAAAATATTTTAGTGATTTACCATTGTTATTAAAACATGTTTAAAGGGTTTTCAACACGTGAATTTAAGGTGAAACAAATCTGAAATTCAGGGTTTTGCTAATAACTTTTGAACCACTGAACCAATTTGGCTGTAATTCAACACAAACCAGGCCAGGAACGACGAATATATATGCCAAGCATCAGCATCCACCAAAGCGTGTTTTATATCTAGTAAATTCACAAAAACCCCTTGCCGAAATTCAGTCATTAGCTCATAACTTTTAAACCACTTTAACGATTTTGCTGGATTGCAATACCAACCTGACTAGGTAAATGCCCAACATATATGTTAAAATTCAGGAGCCTCCGTAAAGTCTTTCAAAAGTTAGCGAGTTTCCACAGACAGACAGACAGACGGACAAACGGACGGACATCGCTAGATCGTCTTAAAATCGATCGAGGATCATGAATATATATACTTTATAGGGTTAGACCAATATTTTGAGGTGTTACAAACGGAATGACAAACTTATATATACCCTATATCACTAGAGTGCAGGGTATAAAAATGCTGATTAAAAAAATATTGATGAAAAATCATTATGTTACGTTTTATTCACCACGAGGTGAATATTTTTTATTCACCACGAGGTGAATATTTTTTATTCACCACGAGGTTAATTATTATCCAAGTTACAAACCCAAGTTTACAACATTTTAAGAAAATGAAAACAGTAATTCTTATTTTCGTTTTTGTTAATCGTTAGATTATATAGACAAACTGAGGTGGCGTCCTGCAACTTTTTTCAAATTAGACATCAGCCTAAAAACATTATCATGTTAAAATTGTGTAAAAAAAGTGAGAAAAAAATATGAAAAAAAAATTTTTGAAGGACAAAAAAAATGTTTTTGCTGTAAAAATATTATGATACGTTTCCTTCCCCAGCAGGTCGAGGCTTAAGTGTCTGGTTAAACTCTTATTGAAAGCGAAACGTATTTCAATGTTGTTTTTTTTTATAAGTTTCTTTTTCACTTGTGGTTTACACAGAAGAAGAAACAAAAAATTAAATCTGCTTTGTTGGGAAAAGAACATAGAAGAATGTAATTTTGTGGTGCTAATGAGCTTTATAAAGTTCATTTTTTGTGGCTTGAATTTAATTTAGTTTTTTAGTGAAAAGAAATAAAAAAAAAATAGCAGCAAAAACAAACACAATTGAAAATTAAAATTCTGAGAATCTTGAAAATAATATTCACTGACTACAGAAAAGTTTAAAAAACGTTAAGGGAAACTTTTTACTTTAAATTTCAGGAACTAATTAACAGTAAAAAGTTTTATAGTGTTAAGGATTCTTAAAATCTAGAAAATTGTAGCTCTCATTTGAGAGATACTAGAAAAAAACAAGTTTTTAGGTTACACAGAAAAAAAAAAAATTTTAGCCAATTTTTAATACTATTGCCAATTTTTAATACTATTGCACCAGTAAACGATATAATAGTATTGAGTAAACTTTTAATAAAAATTTATTAAATGTAGGCAAAAAAATTTTAGTAAATTTTTAATTGACACAATTAAAACTTTACTTGAAATATTTCGTTATTTTTAATTAAGGGTTTAATTGTGTCAAGTAAAAATTTACTTAAAATTTATCAATTTTTTTTTTTCTTAAGTTCAAAAAAAATTTATATTTCTTTGAGAGATGATTTCAAACTTTTATATACATATACAAAAAACTATAAGAATTCTAAAAACTAAAAGAAGAAAAAAAAACTATAAAATTTTTTGAGGATGTTTATTCTGGCTCAAGGTCATTATTTTTTTATACCCTCCACTCTAGTGACAGAGGGTATATATAAGTTTGTCATTGCGTTTGTAACACATCGAAATATTGGTCTAGGACCCCATAAAGTATAAATATTCTTGATCCTCGATCGATTTTAAGTCGATCTAGCGATGTCCGTCCTTCCGACCGTCTGTCTGTCCGTAGAAAACACGCTAACTTTTGAAAGACTTTACAGAGGCTACTGAAGTTTGGCATATATGTTAGTCATTTACCTGGTCAGGTTGATATTGCAATCCAGCCAAATCGGTCCTGTGGTTCAAAAGTTATGAGTAAAAGAGTAAATTTCGGCAAGGGGTTTTCGCAAATTTACGAGATAAAAATGGCATGTATCTTTGCCGTTCCTCAGGTCTGTTTGGTGTTGAATTTCAGCTCAATCGGTCAAGTGGTTCAAAAGTTATAAGCAAAACCCCGAATTTCAGATATTGTTCATCTTAAATGCCACGGGTAAACAAGTTTTAAAAGCATTGTTGGTAACTAAGCAATGCTTTTCAAACTTTTTTAGTTTTAAAGCAATGCTTTTTAAACCTGTTTAGTTTTAAAAGCATTGGTAACTTAAAAATTACACTCGAAAAAAATTTTACACTCGAAAAAACTTTTACACTCAAGAAAAATTTTACACTCAAAAAAAAAAAATAGTTTTTTTTACAAAAATATCAATATTTTGTGTACATACGTACATGCATTCACTCAGAAATATTTTCACAGTAAAAAAAACATTACACTCGAAAAAATTTTTAAACTCCAAAAAAAAAAAATATTTTTTTTACAAAAATGTCAATATGTACGTGCATTCACTCAGAAAAATTTTCACAGTAAAACAATATTACACTCGAAAAAAAGTTTTACACTAAAAAAAAATTAGTAATTTATTTTTTTTTTAAATGACAAAAAAAAAAAAAGGTTTTTACTCAAAATAAAATATTTCTAATCAAAATTGTTAATTTTTTTCACGTAAAAATATACTATCCTTTAAAAAGGCCATTGTGGAGGGTATTCATAGGTTCGGCAAAGTCGAATTTAACTTTACTACTTCTTACTAATTAAAACCATGATATTCTCATAGCACAATTTTCAAGAAAATTATTTTTTTGTTTTAAAATTATTTATGTTGGTCATTTTTGCAAGACTTAATCGACAAGTGTTTCGGAATTTGTCAGATTCCATTGTCAAGATTATTTAGCAAAAATAGAAACGATTTACTACAAAGTAGCAAACGAGTCAAATGACAAATCGTTAGAATCGTTAAAACTGTAAAATTTTTATTAAAAAAAAATGTTGAGTAAATTTATATTTGCGTTGAGTAAAAAATTACTCAATTTTTTTTTTTATTTAAACAAATGATTACTCAAAATTTTGTTCCCCATATTTTTTTTCTGTGTATGATGTACTTTAAATTTGGAAGCTCAGTCAAATTTTCAACTTAAATTTAGTTATAAACTCAAATTGCTTGTTTGATTTCAATTGAAATTATTTTTGGTAAATTTAAACAGAAAAAAATATTTAAAATTTATAAAATTTCTAGAATTTCTGTATTTTTTATTTTGCCAAAATGCCCTCAACACATAAATCGTATTCTAAACATGTTGTTTTACAAAACCATTTCCAATTTATGTTTTACCAAAAAAAAAAAACAAAATCTGTTATCAATATTTTAGAAATTGTATATTTTTTGTGGTTTTTATTGTGTCATAATTTTGTATATTTTATATGAAAAAGTATTATATTTTCTGTATTGTTGGAAATTTTTATTCGGAAGTCAATAAGACAATGTAGCCGGAATATATGAACGTACATATATGTACATATGTATGCAAGTAGTAGTATAATATGTAACCAACAAAAACCGCAAGCTTCCGTTGTGCATGTACGATTGTGTTTGGTCATGTTTTAACAAGTAGAAAAAACAAATAAAAACATGACATGTCAATAGAAATGTTTATGTTATGATAATATAAACATAAATGGTACATACATTTATAAACTGAATTAAATTGTTAAATTATGGAAATATGTTTATGGAATATAAATATTAAATACGTATGGTATTTCTGTGAAAAGCTGTGTACTTTATGAAAATTTCGGTCGGAATTCGAAAAATATTAAAAATTTTCAAATTTAAGGAAATTCAATTAAGAGACAAATTAAAATTTGCAGAAGATTTTATGGAATTTCCTTAAGCATTAATTCCAAATTAAATATAACTGCGATTTATTTTTAATAGTTTTGCTACACAGAAAAAAATATGGAGAAAACAAATTTGAGTAATCACTTGTTTAAACATAAAAACAAAAATTGAGTAATTTTTTAATTGACGCAATTAAAAATTTGCTTAAAAATTAAAAAAAAAATTTAAGTAAATAACTTAATAAAAATTTAATAGTTTTTTTATTTTTTTTTTAACTCTCATAGTTTTCTGAATTCTCGTTTAGTCTATAGTTTTTTGTGTTTGTATATGAAAGTTTGTAATCGTCTTTATAAAATTTTCCTATGTTTTTGAGAAATACATAAATATGTTTGGTAAAGTTTGAAAAAACAAGTTTTTTGTTTTTTTTTTGTAAAAAAATTTAAAACTTTTTCAAACTTAAAAAAAAAAAAAAACTGATAAATTTTGAGTAAATTTTTAATTGTGTCAATTAAAAATTTACTCAATTTTTTTTTTCAAACATTTAATAAATTTTTATTAAAAATTTACTCAATACTATTAAATCGTTTACTGGTGCAAAATTGAGCAATTTTTTACTCAATAGTATTAAAAATTTACTGAAATATTTTTTTTATTTTTTTCTGTGTACATATGCTCAATACGAATATCAAAAAATTTCTGAAATCGGTTAAATAGTTTTTGAGATATCATTATTTCAAATTTGTAAAACAAATTTCCAAAAATGGGGGTTTTTTCTACGTTCAAGATTTTGTTTTTTAATTTCACAATGTTTTCCCCTGATTCTTCATAGAGCTTGAGACAAAATTTTACTTAAACTTAAAAATCTGATAATTTTAACCCGTGATCTGATAATATTAACCCGTGGCGCTCCTCGATCGAAATTTTGGATTCTTAGCAAATTTCTACGCAAAAATTCAAAATTTTGGTCGAAGAGCGTTACAACAGACAGTTTTAACCTAAAAGTGTAAATACCATAATTCTTGTTTTTGAATATGTATTTGGGATGTGTAAGAAAAATTTAGTAACCAATACCAAAATCTTCGATCAAGCACTTTTTGCAAAAATCGCGTTTAAATTGCAAAAAATAAAAAAAAAATCACTCATTATAATTCAAATATAGATTTTGACCTTCGAGATATTCGCGTTTGCTGATTTCAAAAACCGCTAATGCAGTACTTTCTGTTGTTCCACTGTAACGTTTTCTAAAGTCGGTAACAACAAACTTTATAGTTAATGAACCTCCTGAATCTGAATCAGTCATCAACACTTTTGTAGCAGTATTCATTTTCCAGATATTCGCGTTTAAATACTTCAAAAAAGACGCGGATTTTGTGGTTTTTATAACGGAATTGCAACGTTGTTGTAAGTAGAGTTTGCAAAACGATTAAAATCGAAATCGCGATTAATCGCACCAATTAATAGTAATCGAATTTTTTATGACAATTATTTTTCAAAAAACTATTTGCTTTAAAAACGAATTGCTTTCAGCACAATTTCAAACAAAAATCATTGATTCTGGAATGTTAAATAGAATCGATTGCAGGATAATATGATGTGTTCTAGAACTGATTATTTGGAACGGAAAATGTTGTTGGGTTGGCCCACGATTAGAGTTTTTCACGGGAATTCACGTAAATTTTCGATCCCGAAATCCTGGGAAGTAGAGCGGGAATTCCCGGGAATTTTAGATTGTTTAAAATTGTTGTTTTTCGACTTCTATTTATTATATAGTATGTGATTTCTTAGAAATTTTATTAAAATTCTTAATAATTGATGACAGAAACGTACGCAGGGACCATGAGGGCTCAAAAAGAGAGAGACCTTCTAACTAAAAAATGTCATAAAATCTGAGACTTATGAAATTAAAAAAGTCTCACAATATTTAAATCTTCGATAGGATATAATTACACAGTGATACAAAATCGAAATTTCCGAATCGGAATGGCAAATGAAAGTTTACATTTTACTTAACAAAGTTATGAACTGATATAAAAATAATGAATGAAGGATTTGTTGGAAATTTGATTGTCTTTAATTTGATTCTTATTGCGAAAACATCAGATGAACGGAACTCAAGATATAAGAAAAATAGTCAAATTACCTCCAAATAACGCTAAAAAATTTATTTGCGCGTAAAGCTATGAACTGATGAAAAAATGATGAATGTAGGATTTGTTGGAAATTCTATTATCTTTAGTTTGGTTTTTATTGCGAGAAGATCCGATAAACAGAACTTAAGATATAAGCAAAATAGTTGAAATACCTCCAAAAAACGCTAAAAAATTCATTTAACAAAAATGTATTCGCGAAATGTTGTTTTAATGAAATTTTTGAGTTTCGCGATCAAAAATACATATAAAAAAATTATTCGCGGTTAGTGCGCACAAATAGTTTTTCATTTGTAAACGAGAGTTATTAACAAAAATCAATAAGGCGTTTTATGAAACCGCGTTTACAATTAAACCGCTTATCACCCCAATTTGGGATTTGCATATGTTGTTAAGTACATTTTGGGCTATGTGTGCAAAAAAATAAAGGAAAATTAAAGATACGCATTTTGAGATATTTGCAAATTAAGGATATTTTTTTAATTTTAGTATCCTTTTTGCTAAGCATCCTATCCTTTTTCAAAATTGTATTTTAAGTACAGGACATAGCCATTATTTTGCGCTTTATTTCGTGGCAATCGGATGATGCGTTCCAAAGATATGATCATTTGAACATTGTGTATTTATCATACAATTGTTGCAAAATACCAACATTGAACAGCGATAAAACGCGAACCATTCACAATTTTGACTTAATAACTAAAATCGAAATTCAACAAAAATCAGAAGAACATATGTACCAATTTTTAAGACAATTAAAATAGGTAAGGCCGAAAAAGTGTTTTTTTGTAGTCAAAAATTTTGGAATTCTTCTATAGTAAAAATTTTTAAATTTTTTTTTGTTTTTAACGTTAGAAAAATTTCTATAACTTAATAGAGCTTTGCGGAAGGTGTTATGGATTCGGCCTGGTCGAATTAAATTTTTCTAATTGTTTTTTCTTTATTTTCTTCATTTAGATTTTAAAGATTTTTGGCTGAATAAAAACGTTCTTTATCCAAAAATTTTATTATTTTTCTCTTACCACTTTTCGTTATTTACCTGTGAATTATTACACAGTGATACAAAATCGAACTTTCGGAATCGGAATGGGATGAAACCAAAAGCAAATGAAAGCTGATGAAAGCTTTCCATAACAAAACCCTCAAGGCCTTTTTTTAAGTCAGAGCTAGATTTTATTTTACACGCATTTAAAGTTGGTGATTTTAAAGCATTTAAAGTTTTTGTGTACTAAACATGTCTTACTTTAAAGGCCCCTGGTGGTGCCCTTATTGGACATGTAGGGTCCAGTTTCCAAACTTAAGCTCAAAAATACTTCAGCTATGACTGGTATGAATTTTGCTGCAATCGGTCCAGTACCTATTTACTGAATAGCCAAATTATTAAAATAAATCACTGTACACCGTTGCGTATGATTGTTATTTAAAGGCAATTATTAATATAAATCACTGGACACCGTTGCGTATGATTGTTATTTAAAGGCAATTACAATATTAATCATTCGCCACTGATACAGTTTTCAAGCATTTATTATTATAATTATAATAATAGTGCACTAACTTCAAATGCGTGTAAAACAAAATCTAGCTCTGAACTAGAAAAAAGCCTTGATGGGTTTGTTATGGAATATGTCAACTTTCATTTGCTTTTGGTGTCATCCCATTCCGATTTTGGGTGTTGCACTGTGTTATTAATCATACGCTATGGTAAAATATTCACATTTTTTTACTTATATAATTTTAATTTTCCACTTTATTGCTGTATTTTCTCTCTATTTTATTATTTTCCTAGAAAAAATTATAGCAGTAACAATTTAAACCCTTTTTAATGGTGTTCATGAGAATTTCCCCTAGTACTTTACAACATTAAAGCTTCTTATTTGAACTTGTTAACAAGACTAATATAAGTGTGTATATGTTTAAACACCATGTAGTTATACAAAGAAAGTAAAATAGGAAATAAATACTTGCATTTTTTTCTATTTGTGTAATTTTGCTAACAATGTATGTAATCGGATTTTTTTTTGTTTTTTTTTTTTTGTAGAGCAAACAGTAATAATCACGTTTTTCTATGCTAAATCACGTGCAAATAGAAACGAGTAAGATTAAAGTAACGAAGATTATCCGAATTTCAGACACCCTACACTTTAATTAAACAAGGGAATGGTTTTCCACCTGAAATTTAGTAAATTTCAATTAGAGTTAAGGTGCACTCAAAAATAAAAACTTTTAAATTAAAAAAATATATATATTTTCTGTTAAAAAATGGAAAAATTTTTGTATTTTTAAAAGGCTTCCTTTAAAGTCAAAAACAGAACAAAATAATTACAAATACTTGAATGGCAAAAATTTACGAACCTTATTTGTAAATTTACACAAAAATAAATGTAAATAAAAAAAAAAAGGATTAATTACTTTTTTTGCGTTTATTTTCATTAATTTTTAGTTTAAAAAAAAAAAATTAAAAAATGTAAAATGTAAAAATTTACGAAACATATCGAGGGCCTATATTCAAAACCCTCTATCTAAAAAAACACAACTTTTCAGGAGAGCCAAAAAACTGTTTATTTCGCGTAATGTCAGAGTAATTAAAATTCGATATTCTACAATATTTTTTTAAATCAACTACTGAATCTCACATATGAATCGTTTTTAAAATTTTGCACCATTGGGGATTTTAGAAGATAGATAGAGGGTTTTGTTTCTCAAAAATATTAAGTACATGAATGAAAATGATCAGATAGAGGGTTTTGCATTTTAATAAAAATGAATTATAATGATTTCATTTGCGACATCGTTTAATTTTGAACGTAATTTATTAATGATAACGGCTTATAAATAATTCCGAAATCGCGGTTTTGGTCCACAATTGCGAATTTTTAAGACAAAAATTATTTTTTTACCGAATTCGTCTCAAAAGTTGACAAACTGCTGAGTATGTAATGTAAAAAATAGTAAAAAAATTAAAAGCGCAAATTTGGTCCACAGATGCTGATCAGCATCGGGATTTTTAAGATTAAATTTTTTGTTTCATAATGTACACAAGACATACAAATTTTGAGCCATATTTTTCAAAAAGTTAAACAAGAATTTTCAGAAAAAATTAGCATCAGTGGACTAAAATCGCGGTTCTGGAATTTTGTTGACAAATTCATGTGCAGCATGCAAAAATTAGTATGAAAACAAGTAATGCATGATGAAATTATTCAAAAAAAATATTTATAAATTAATTATTTGAAAAGATAGAGGGTTTTGCATTCAGAGAAAATAATTGTGTAAGAGATAGAGAAAACCAAAAATGCAAATAAAATAACAAAAAAAAATATTTTTGTTCTGAATTTTACACCATAGCACACTGGTCGATCCCATTGGCCAAAAATAAAAAAATCAAAGTCAAAAGTTTGTCGCCAAATGTGTCATCTCTTTTTCTAATAAAAATAAGGTTTTAAAATTTTGAGCTGTTTCTGTTTTATTCCAACTGTACTCTTTAAGAACAGCTTCAAAAGAGATGGCGAGATAACAGTTGGTTTTTGCAGTGTGAAATTATGGAAAATTAGGTTCAACTTTCAATTAATTAAAACCATATAAAAATTTTTTTGTTGAAATAAATCAAAACTAATATTGAATTAGAAGGTATTAACTAAATTTTAAAATAATTACAATGTGTTTAACCTGTTCTGGAGTTTGTATAAAATTAATATCTTTCCAGTGTCAATGTTAGTGTTTGTTCGTCAATATATTGAAATTTCTAATAGAGTTTTAGTTGTGTTCCCCCCTGAAATCTCCAATCGGACTTTTTTTGATTTATTAGTTAATATTTCAAGATTCTAAAATTGGTAATATCTGCTGCATTCTTTTGCATGTCTTTGAATTATCACCCACAGATCAAAACGGCCTCGTTGTTTTGGATGTCAAACTTTGAATTCTTGTGTGGTGTTTTGTTAATTTGTGTTCGCGTTGCTCTGGTATTGTTATGCATGTAAGAAATGTGATTGTCTATTTTCTTCTTAGTGGACTTTTAATTTTATTTTTTCTTAATTTTATCCTTATTAAGGGTAGTTTAGACGAGCAGACTGTTGTCTTTTTGAAAAATTTTGATTTTTGTTGAAGTTATGCTAATGTAAACTGAAAAAATGGAAAATTTTACATTTTTTCATTAATTAAAGAAAAATATTAGATCAAACTAATAAAATATGTGTACAAGAGGATTAATTAATCTACAAATAAAAAAAATTCATCAAAATCGGTTCAGTAGTTTTTGTTGTACAACTGCAGCCAATTTTATCCTTTAAAAAACATACCACAATTGGGTGGCAACCCTGGCAATTCCCTTTGACCAAAATTTGAGTCATAAAAACTTTTTAAAATATAACGTTTTTTGTCTTTCATATAAAAAAACAGAATTAAAAATTATTGCGTATTTATTTTTTCAGTAACAACCCCCCTTAACCTTTTTTTAAATTTTTATTACATACTATTTCATATTTAATAATTCAATATTTTTTTTTAAAACAAATCTTGTAAAAAAGTTATGAATTAAATGTGAATTAAAACAAACTTTCGTTTTTCTTACGTGGGGTGAATGTGGGTGCTTGGGTACGGTAGGGGGTGGGGGTGGTTATGAGCATTCAACCACTCCCATTTTATCATTCAATAGTTGTGACATATTTAAAAAGCCGTGACCGAAGTTTCACGATGATACTTATACTTGAAGTATTTTTGGCCGCCATCTCCATAGAGCTCCGACCACTGTGCATAGGTGAGGGCCGTTTTACTGAATATTTTGCCATCAAAAAGTCATTTTCGTGAAAATGGAAGATAGAGGGTTTTGAATATAGGCCCTCGATATGTGTAAATTTACACAAAAATAAATGTAAATTAAAAAAAATATTTAAAAATAAGTTTTTTAGTGCAGACTTAAGTGCTTACTGTAAAATTCAGTCTTAAAATAAACCACTTCCCTTCACGACTGTTGCCTTCTTAATGTTACAAATCACCTGACAAACTAAATCTACTTCCCCTGCCCAGCGCTCATTATAAATACAGCAAACATAGTATATATATTTTTTTGTGTTTCAACTCAACAAATCGGAAATTAAACTTGACTTTTGTGTACTTTGCTGTGTGGCATGTACGGTTATTCCATGAGTTTTATTTTCAAATTAGTTGCTGTATGTTGTCCAAGTGCGTACGTACAATTATTTTAACCCAAAGTGTAGTCTAAATGGCTTTGAGCTGGCATGCAGCGAATGTGTAAATATTTAGCTTAATGAGCAATTTTATTTCTCGGTTCAGTTTGTGTATATGTTAGCAGTTTCTTTTAAGGTTGTAGTATAGATTTATATTAAGGTAGATGCTATTTTAAAACAAGTAGAAAAGTTAAATTCGACTTGGTCGAATCTATGAATACCCTCCACAATGCCCTTTTTAAGTGATAGTAAATTTTCTAACTTAAAAAAAAATAACATTTTGGATAAGAACTATTTTATTTTGTGTAAAAAAACTTTTTTAAGTAAATTAAAAAAAAAAAATTACGAAATTTTTTTTGAGTGTAAAATTTTTTTTGAGTGTAAAATTTTTTTCGAGTGTATTTTTTTTAGTGCAAAAATATTTTTGAGTGACAAAAATATGTTGTAAAATATTTTTGTGACTTAACAATGTTTTTTAAATATGTTTAACAGGTTATCAACACGAGAATTTAAGGTGAAGCCAATCTGAAATTCAGCGTTTTGATTATAACTTTTGAACCACTGGCTTGATTTCTCTGAAATTTAACACGAATCAGACCAGAGGAACGACGATAACTTGCCTTTCAAAAGTTATCGTGTTTTTTTATCTTGAAAATTCGCTGAAAACCTTGCCAAAATTCAGTCTTTTGCTCATAACTTTTGAACAACTGGACCGATTTCGCTGGATTGCAATACCAACTTGACCAGGTAAATGCCCAACATATTTGCCAAATTTCAAAAGCCTCCGTAAAGTTTTTCAAAAGTTAGCGTGTTTTCAACAGACAGACAGACGGAAGGACGGATATCGCTAGATCGTCTTAAAATCGTTCCAGGATCATGAATATATATACTTCATGGGGCCTTAGACCTATATTTCGATATTTCTTGAAAAAAAAAATTGACAAAAAATTTTCTGTAAAATTTCAAAATAATCTGCTAAAATATGTTTAAAAATATCTTTTTAATTGTATAAAAACCGAAAACAAGCTTCAAAAATTTTCTTGAAAAAAGCATAGCAAATTATTTTTGTAAATTTTGCAAAATTATCTGCTAAAAAAGGTTCAAAAATATTTTCAAATTCAGCAAAACAGAATCAGTAAAAACGCAGTAAAATGTCTTCTATTTAAAGTCGTTTTACAGATTTTTGACAGAGTTTTTCGTTTATGTGTAAAAGAGAAGTAGAGGAGAAGGAGCAGTCAGTGAAGCACTTGTTATGCTCTTAAAATATTATGTAAGTAAATTCAACAGAAAATACGTTTGAAACAAATGAAACTTTATTTAAAAAACGGACTACTTACATTTCATTTAAAACAAAAACATTTCTCAGATATTTTTAAATGTTAATTAATAACTGTTGAAATCCGTAAAAATAACTTAAAAATCCGTAAAAATGACTGACAAAATTTTACGGAAAAAACGGCTAAAATAACGGAAATTTACATTAATTTTTATTTTTTTAGAAATAATTTTAAAAAACTTCGAACCTGAGCAGAGTCGAACTCATAATTTCTGGCTGATAGCCCAGCACGCTACCCTCTGTGCCACAAGCTACTTATATTTTCAGCAACTAAATTTCAATTTCAAATTCAAAAAAAAAAAATTCTAATTTTAGAAATTTTTAAATAACTGACAAATAACAAACGACAAATAAAATAATGTGGTTTGTTTTTTAAATAACTGAAAAAAACAAACGTTACGGAAAATTTTATTTAAAAGACAGTTATGTATTTGAATAAACGTTCAAATAGTTGTTTAGAATATTTGTATGTGAAACAAACGAATTTTCTTTTAATATTAACTAAAACGAAAACTATTTGTTTGACTGTGAAACAGTAATTGTAAAACTTTTATGAGTGTGGTAATGTTCGGTTCTGATGAAGTCTCGCCTTAAGTATATGGGGAACAGATTTTCGAAGACCAGGACTGCTAAAATGATTTCTTATTGATTTCTCTAGCAGAATATTTTGAGAGGCTGTAGGCAAAATCGCCCAAAGAAAAATCGCCCAAAAAATTTTATGAAAAATCGCCCAAATGCAAAATCGCCCAAAAAATATGAAAAATGACCCAAAAAGAAAAATACGAAACTTCGCCCAAAATTAACGAAAAAAAGCCCAAAAACGAAATGAAAAATGGCCCAAAATAAAAAAAAAACATGTTTTCTAACACAATTTTTCCAAAACACATACTACACAGAAAAATTTCTTTTGCGGAGAGGGTGGGTCTAAGGCATGGAGTTTGTAATCTCTAAGCCCGGCCGAAGGCCGGTTTCGCAGAATCATTTAAAGACAAAGACAAAAACTTTTAAGATAAGACTATAGGTTACGTGTTTATTATTTATTTTTATAGATCGTTGTTTTGAGAATACAGCCCGTAAAATGCATAAGTAATTGATGTAAAAGTTTTAAGTGTGAAACTTAAATTTTACCGAAATAATTTGTTAAAATTTGTTGGTAAAATTTTTCGCCTGCGGAGCTTTGATCGGAGTTGAATACTGTTTTTAAATTCATTACTTTTGATTTTCTACTGCGCTGCGATAGATAGCGTGGTAATCTGCAAGTAAGAGCAGGGGTTTTGGGTTCGATTCCCAAAAAAGCCTTTGTATGTTAGCAACAACGGAACGGTTTTGCTTCAGCTTATTCTTGGTTAGTTCAATATATAATTTACAAAAAAAAACACGATATGCGTTTTCTGTTTCTAAAAATAATAATATACTGATATACTGTGACATATATATTTCAGTTTTGACATTTTAAGATTTTGACAAAAAATAAAACCAAAAAAAAAAAAATTGGCAATTTTTCATATATAATTTTTGGGTAATTTTTCGTAATGAAAAATCAACCAATTTTTAATTTCGAAATTTTGCCTAAAAACTATGAAAATTTGCCCAAAAATGTTGGGTAACTTTTCATATGAAATATCACCCAAATTTGTATGAAAAATTTTTGGGCGAATTTTCGTTTTCTTTTTTGGTCCATTTTTCTTTGGGCGATTTTGCCTACAGCCTTGAGAGGCTGTAGGCAAAATCGCCCAAAGAAAAATCGCCCAAAAAATTTTATGAAAAATCGCCCAAATGCAAAATCGCCCAAAAAATATGAAAAATGACCCAAAAAGAAAAATACGAAACTTCGCCCAAAATTAACGAAAAAAAGCCCAAAAACGAAATGAAAAATGGCCCAAAATAAAAAAAAACATGTTTTCTAACACAATTTTTCCAAAACACATACTACACAGAAAAATTTCTTTTGCGGAGAGGGTGGGTCTAAGGCATGGAGTTTGTAATCTCTAAGCCCGGCCGAAGGCCGGTTTCGCAGAATCATTTAAAGACAAAGACAAAAACTTTTAAGATAAGACTATAGGTTACGTGTTTATTATTTATTTTTATAGATCGTTGTTTTGAGAATACAGCCCGTAAAATGCATAAGTAATTGATGTAAAAGTTTTAAGTGTGAAACTTAAATTTTACCGAAATAATTTGTTAAAATTTGTTGGTAAAATTTTTCGCCTGCGGAGCTTTGATCGGAGTTGAATACTGTTTTTAAATTCATTACTTTTGATTTTCTACTGCGCTGCGATAGATAGCGTGGTAATCTGCAAGTAAGAGCAGGGGTTTTGGGTTCGATTCCCAAAAAAGCCTTTGTATGTTAGCAACAACGGAACGGTTTTGCTTCAGCTTATTCTTGGTTAGTTCAATATATAATTTACAAAAAAAAACACGATATGCGTTTTCTGTTTCTAAAAATAATAATATACTGATATACTGTGACATATATATTTCAGTTTTGACATTTTAAGATTTTGACAAAAAATAAAACCAAAAAAAAACAAGTAGAAAAGTTAAATTCGACTTTGCCGAATCTATGAATACCCTCCACAATGCATTTTTTTTAAAGGGTAGTACATTTTTTAACTTGAAAAATTAACAATTTTGATTAGAAATATTTTATTTTGAGTAAAAAACTCTTTTTTTTGTAATTTAAAAAAAAAAAAGAAGAAAAATTACTAATTTTTTTTTTGAGTGTAAAATTTTTTTCGAGTGTAATGTTTTTTTTACTGTAAAAATATTTCTGAGTGAATTCACGTACGTATGTACACAAAATATTGTAATTTTTGTAAAAAAAAAACTAAATTTTTTTTGTGTAAATTTTATTTGAGTGTAAAATTTTTTTTGAGTGTAAAATTTTTTTTGGGTGTAAAATTTTTTTCGAGTGTAATTTTTAAGTTACCAATGCTTTTAAAACTAAACAAGTTTAAAAAGCATTGCTTTAAAATTAAACAAGTTTGAAAAGCATTGTTTAGTTACCACCAATGCTTTTAAAACTTGTTAAAACACGTGGCATTTTAAATGAAACTAATCTGAAATTCAGGGTTTTGCTTATAACTTTTGAACCACTGGACCGATTGAGCTGAAATTTAATACCAAACAGACCCGGGGAACGGCAAAGATATATGCCAAGCTTCAGTAGTCTCATTAATGTCTTTCGAAAGTTATCGTGTTTTTTATCTCGTAAGTTCGCGAAACACCCTTGCCGAAATTTACTATTTTGCTCATAACTTTTGAACCACTGGACCGATTTGGCTGGATTGCAATACCAACCTGACCAGGTAAATGACAAACATATATGCCAAACTTCAGTAGCCTCTGTAAAGTCTTTCAAAAGTTAGCGTGTTTTCTACGGACGGACAGACAGACAGACAGACGGACGGACGGACGGACGGACGGACGGACGGACAACGCTAGATCGACTTAAAATCGATCGAGGATCATAAATATATATACTTTATGGGGTCCTAGACCAATATTTCGAGGTGTTACAAACGGAATGACAAACTTATATATACCCTCTATCTCTAGAGTGGAGGGTATAAAAAATTGGCAATTTTTCATATATAATTTTTGGGTAATTTTTCGTAATGAAAAATCAACCAATTTTTAATTTCGAAATTTTGCCTAAAAACTATGAAAATTTGCCCAAAAATGTTGGGTAACTTTTCATATGAAATATCACCCAAATTTGTATGAAAAATTTTTGGGCGAATTTTCGTTTTCTTTTTTGGTCCATTTTTCTTTGGGCGATTTTGCCTACAGCCTTGAGAGGCTGTAGGCAAAATCGCCCAAAGAAAAATCGCCCAAAAAATTTTATGAAAAATCGCCCAAATGCAAAATCGCCCAAAAAATATGAAAAATGACCCAAAAAGAAAAATACGAAACTTCGCCCAAAATTAACGAAAAAAAGCCCAAAAACGAAATGAAAAATGGCCCAAAATAAAAAAAAACATGTTTTCTAACACAATTTTTCCAAAACACATACTACACAGAAAAATTTCTTTTGCGGAGAGGGTGGGTCTAAGGCATGGAGTTTGTAATCTCTAAGCCCGGCCGAAGGCCGGTTTCGCAGAATCATTTAAAGACAAAGACAAAAACTTTTAAGATAAGACTATAGGTTACGTGTTTATTATTTATTTTTATAGATCGTTGTTTTGAGAATACAGCCCGTAAAATGCATAAGTAATTGATGTAAAAGTTTTAAGTGTGAAACTTAAATTTTACCGAAATAATTTGTTAAAATTTGTTGGTAAAATTTTTCGCCTGCGGAGCTTTGATCGGAGTTGAATACTGTTTTTAAATTCATTACTTTTGATTTTCTACTGCGCTGCGATAGATAGCGTGGTAATCTGCAAGTAAGAGCAGGGGTTTTGGGTTCGATTCCCAAAAAAGCCTTTGTATGTTAGCAACAACGGAACGGTTTTGCTTCAGCTTATTCTTGGTTAGTTCAATATATAATTTACAAAAAAAAACACGATATGCGTTTTCTGTTTCTAAAAATAATAATATACTGATATACTGTGACATATATATTTCAGTTTTGACATTTTAAGATTTTGACAAAAAATAAAACCAAAAAAAAAAAAATTGGCAATTTTTCATATATAATTTTTGGGTAATTTTTCGTAATGAAAAATCAACCAATTTTTAATTTCGAAATTTTGCCTAAAAACTATGAAAATTTGCCCAAAAATGTTGGGTAACTTTTCATATGAAATATCACCCAAATTTGTATGAAAAATTTTTGGGCGAATTTTCGTTTTCTTTTTTGGTCCATTTTTCTTTGGGCGATTTTGCCTACAGCCATTTTGAGAAATCGGGTTGGTTTAAGAAGTAGAACTTTGTAGCCTACAATTAGTGGGAGGGTATATTTTATTTTGTCATTCCGTTTATCATTCGAAATATCGGTCTAGGACCGCATAATGTATAAATATTATTGATCTGTGATCGGTTTTAAGACATTCTAGCAATGTCCGTCTGTGGAAATGGTGATCACGGCCAAAGTATTAAACATATATGACTGAGACTTACAAGGAAAGTCTCCCTGGTATCACCCTCCGATCTTCATGAAATTTGGATATGTTGTTCAGAAGGAAATTTAATTCGAAACGTATTTTTTTAGCGGCCCAAACTCATTTTTAGGGGGGTCGATTTGTATGGGGATATTTTGACCTTTTTCAGTTATTTACGATTTACGCATATTTAATCAAAATTAATATAGGCATATTGGGTATCAGATTAAAGGTATTTAAAATACATATCTCGTGATGCTAACAACGTGCCAAAAAAGTAAATATTTTTCGACTAGTTAACAAAAATGTCCTTAAATTTTGGCATTTTACTCAATATGACGAAAAGTTGTGCATGTTTGGACACGATATTGGCACACTAAGTTAGGTTTTCCAAAGACCTTTCATTTGATATATAACATGATTAGGTTTCTTTGTATAATATAGGAGATAAACTAAAAAAACTGAAAAATTACCCTTTCTTCCACCCTCATCTTCACCACCTAAATATGAATTTGGGCCGCTAAAAAATACGTGTCTCTTTATTTTTCCTGCTCTACAAAATAAAATCAATTCCATAAAGATCGTTGGGTTACACCAGGGAGACTTTCCTTGTTAATTAATAAAATTTTATCAACATTTAAATTATTTGTTTTATAAAAACGCCCCAAAAAAGAGGTGGGCCGAGAAAAATGTCTTTCCTGGTTCCCTTGGTCAAGGTGCAGGCCGATGGCCGATTCACATAAAATTCATTCTAGAAACTTGAAATTTTGAATCTAGGATTATCAAGTGGAAAAATATTATGACAAAAGTGCTATTTTAGAAAGTTTCGGTTCTAAAAGGGAAAAAGTGTACTTTGGTTCTTTTTCGATCTACGGAAATGATGGTTTAAGCAAACCATTCTGAAAAAAAAAAACTTTTACGAATTTTTGATACTAAGAAGGTAAAAGTAGTTCTAGTAAGAGGCCAAAAAGTTGGTACGAATGTATAATTGGTACTTTTTTTATAAGTTTTGGTCTAAAGGCCCCATATTATGAAAATGTAGCCTAATGGATCAACTTTTTCATCCAAGAGACATAAGTATTTAAAAATTAAAATTTTTAGAGTAAACGTGGTAAAAATTCATTAAAACGGTATTTTTGTATCTATTGAAATAAAGAGCAAATCCATGAGAAATTTAACTGACGGATCACCGGTTTTGTTATATTTTTGTTATTCGAAAGAGCTTCTTATGTGATAAAAACCATTTTTTTTATCAATTCCTTGGAAGATATGGACGTTTAATAAAGCGATTTTTTTGACAATATTGACTTTTTGACAGCTTTTTTACTGTTTTTGTGCTTGGAAACCGTAAGTCTTTCGAAAAACCTTTAAAAACAATATTGTTTATAAAATTATAAAGATTTAAAATTAAAAAAAAAATATTTTTAAAATTTCAACAACGAATTTTGAAAACTAAATTTGAATGTCCTTTCTTCCTGGGAAGGACACCATGGATTTCCAAAACCAAAATTTGTTATTAAATCTTAGAGTGCTCTTTTAACGCCATTAAAATTTCAGAGAGGTGTTTTTTCGTATTTTTGAGCAATAAATTTTCAAAGTTTGTTAGGGAGCCAAATTATACAATCACTTGAGTAAATTTAATACATCGTTACTTGTTCACTACTCGTAACGCCTTATATATTACCTTCTGGTTTGCTAAATTTTATACCTTTCTAGTATGCATTTTTTCGAGTCTCATCCCATGTTAAAATCATCAAAGCAGCATGGTATGAAGAAAGCTATTTGATACCTTATTTGGTAATCAAAACTTCCCCCATTAAGAACTAAACCAACTTCTGAAAAATGGAATTTTTTAGAGGTTTCAAGTATTTTTATTAACCAAATGAAAAATTTTTATGTCAAAAGAAGTTCAAATTCCTGCACTTGGTTCCAAGGGGTTAGAAAAACGAATTTTGTCCTCTCTCCCTTTTAAGGACGTAGATAATACAAATTTATTTAAATAATAATGAAATTTTATAACTTTAGTGCAAAAAGCTTTTAAAATTAAATATTGCCTGCGAAGAAACAGGTGTCCCCCAAACGACGGTGTACTCTCTAAGCCTATATCGTGATGATTATAATCCCGAGTAAAAATAAACATATATTACAATATATAACTTGATACAAAGATAAAAAATTATATATGATTATACATCCCTGAGATATTTTCTAAATTTTTTTAATGCAGTCATATGTAGTAATATATAATTTAATCATGATTCGGATTAAAAGTTGTACGGTTGATATCTATATAAATAAAAATCAATTGTCGTTCGTTGGTAACGGCATCAGTTGAGAACGGCTGGACCGATTTGCACAATTCTTTTTTTGAAATGTTCGTCATAGTCTAACTTAGGTTTTTACGTAAAGAAAAATTGACCACGCCCACTTTTACGCCCACTTTTTTCAATTTATCTAAAATCGGAAAACGGCTGCACCGATTTGGGTATTTTTGTATTAAAATGTTCGTAGCAATCCAATATAAGTTTTTAGTGAAAGAAAAATCAACCACGCCCACTTTTACGCCCACTTTTTCAATTTATCTAAAATCTGAAAACAGCTGGACCGATTTGTCTAAATTTTTTTAAATGAATTTTTTATCATATTCCAACTTTGGTTTTTACGTAAAAAAGAACTTGACCTCACCCACTTTGGCTAATTTTTGTTGAAAATTTTCATCATAATTCAACTAGGGTTTTAACGGATAGTAAAATTTCCCACGCCCACTTTTTTTATGTATCGAAAAAACTATAACGGTTATAGTCCGCCAAAGATTCTTAAGGAAAGAAAAGTTGTCCACGCCTACTTTTACGCTCACTTTTCCCAATATATATATTTTAAATCATGGAATGGTTGAATCAATTTGTCTATTTTTGTTTTTAATGTGCGTCATATTCCAACTAAGGTTTTTTGAAAATAACAATTTTCCATTTCTACGCCTACTTTTGAATGGAGGGACCGAGTTGGTTTAATTCAAATAAGGTTTTTACTTTAAGGAATGATGTTTTCGATGTATATAAAAACTGCTCTATAGAAAAATAAAATATAGAATAATAATATATAAATAAAAATCAAATGTAGTTCGTTGGTAATCGGATCACTTGAGAACTGACCGATTTGGATAATATATTTTTTTTTAAATGTTCATCTTATTTTTTTAATGTTCGTCTTAGATTTTTTCGGAAAACAAATTAATCACTCCCACTTTTACATCTCCTTTTTTCGATATATCAAAAAACGGGTCGCCATAGTCCAACTTAGGTTTAAACGGAAATAAAAATTGTTCACGCCAATTTTTATTTCGATACATCTAAAACGGAAGAACGACAGGGCCGATTTGGCTATTTGTTGACATTCGTGATAGCACAACAAAGGTTTTTACGGAAAGAAAAATTGTCCACTCCCACTTTTTTCAGTAAATCTAAGATCGGAGAGCGAATGATCTGATTTGATAATTTTTTTCTTTAATGATCATTATAGCCCAAGTAAGGATTTTACGGAAATAATTATTGTACTACCCCACTTCAAAGCCCACATTTTTCAATAACCTTAAAATTTTCAACACTTGAGAACACCTGGACCGATTTGGCTATTTTTTTGTTTTAAATGTTCGTTGTAGTCCATATAATTGGTCGGAAAGAAAAATTCTCCTCGCCAACTTTTTTTTGATATATCTAAAATTAATTTTTACTCCAACTCGAACTATTAAAAAAAAATATTTCTTAATAGATTCCGCATAAACTTGGTCCAAATCAAGTTTAACTTACCACACAAATTTTAACGCCAACTTTTGTCTAAATAAGTCGACTACTAATGACCGGACCGATTTTTTTATGTTAATAATAGTTCTAATTAGGTTTTTAAGGAAATATAAATGAGAAAAGTGTCCCGAAAAAATGGAAAATTCGGAAAAACTGTAAAGGGTTGTTTGAACTCAAGACGATAGCTCACAGTAAGAACGAAGGATATGCGTAATTCATTGTTGTGTTGTTCATAATGATACTAAAGAAGTTTTAAATTTGTACAGGTCGCAAAGTCGAAGACATGGTTATTTTTTTTGTTCTTAAAATATAATTTGAAGATGATTATCTGCCTAATCGGGTCCTTAAAAACTATTCCCACAAATCTTTGTAAGCCAAGAAATTCATTACATTTTTTGCAGGGCTATATATTGGAAGCGAGATAAAATATAACACTGATCTTATATTTGGGCCAGCAACGCGGACCGGGCCAGCTAGTATATATATAAAAATGGATGTGTGTATGTATGTGGGTATGTATTAGGGATGCCAAACGGGATTGACATTTACAAATCCCGGGATTCGGGATTTTGAAATCGTAATCCCGGGATCCCGGGATTTTTCGGGATTTTGGGATTTTTCGGGATCCCGGGATTTTTCGGGATTTCGGGATTTTTCGGGGTTTCGGGATTTATTAAAATTAAACATTTTAACGTTATTTTAAAAATAAAATATATAAAATTTAATATTTAATTACTTATTTATCGTATTGCACTGATGCAAAACGATTTTAATTTTAGAAATATAAGCATTACGAGTTTAACAGATTCTACAACAAAGTTTAGCATATTTTGATGAAAAAGAATATAGATAAGAATTAGATATTGATGTGAATATTCTTCAGCCACTTAACGGCATCTGGGTCAGCATTTAGGAACAACTTAACTCAATTGGTACTGCTCCAAGCCTGTGGAAGACACGATGCAGTCCAAACCAAAAGAGCTAGACCCTGCAGTTTATTTCTTATGGTCATTAGTTCGTTAAAGGGCAAAAGCAGGCATTAGGAAACAATTTTCCCTATTTGGATTTAAATAAACTTCTGAAAAACGTAACTTTTTTAAACATTTATTTTGATGTCAAAGGGTATTTGAAAATTAATAAAATATTTCTTTAAATAAATACAAAATTTTATTAATAAAGTTATTAGCATTTTTGGCAAGGGTAAGTTGTCCCCAGTGTCTGACCCCGACGCCGTCGCAAAACACACCCCTGTTCAATTTTTTTTCGCTGCTGTTTCTAACAAAAATTGGATCGGAGAGATATATATAATTTCCTAACTTATAACGCTCAAATAAGAACAAAAACTGTTGAATAGGAACTTTACAGCTGGAATACTAAAAGCTCCGTTATAGAATAACTCACGGCGAAATTTAACTGTTTCATAAAAACTGTGTATTGAGTAATCCGCCCTAAAAATGTGATTTACCTCCCAAAGAGCAAGAGAATTTAAGCCCAACATGCCTCAAAAGGTCTTTGAGATACCTTTCAAACAATATCAATTTTGTTTAAATTGTAAACCAAATACTGAAGAAATCGTTAATTTTGATTACGAAATTTAACAAAAAAATTCCAAAATCCCGGGATTTTTTGGGATTTGTCAATCCCGGAAAACCCCGAAAAATCCCGGGATTGAAAAAAATAAATCCCGGGATTCGGGATTTGTCAATCCCGAAAAATCCCGGGATTTCGGGATTCGGGATTTCCCGTTTGGCATCCCTAGTATGTATGTATGTATGTTCCGTATGGACTCGAAAACGGCTGGACCGATCTTCATGAAATTTTCAGGGAATATTCAGAATAGCCTGGCGAGTAATACTGTCAAGTCGGATTTTTAATTTTCTGTCTGTGGGCGGAGGGGCGTGGCAAAAAAGAATTTTTACATTGCACCACTAATGACATCTATATATAAAAAACGGATGGACCGATTTTGATGAAATTGTAACCAAAGATAGTACTAACCGAGTACTAGCTATACGCCAAATTAGAGCGTGATCGGACAAATAGGCGTAAAATGCCATGCTTTTTGCCTGTGGGCGGAGTGGTGGTAAAAATCGAATTTTTACATTGCACCACTAATGACATCTATATATAAAAAACGGACGGATTGATTTTGATCAAATTTAAACCAACGATAGTACTAACCAAGCACTGATAGTGTTAACCAAGTGCGGAACTATAGGCCATGTTATACTACGATT
Source organism: Pegoplata infirma (assembly GCA_963921195.1). Lineage (NCBI taxonomy): Eukaryota > Metazoa > Arthropoda > Insecta > Diptera > Anthomyiidae > Pegoplata > Pegoplata infirma. Next base: position 224,133,349 of record OY992537.1, read on the forward strand.
GGAAAAAGGGGCGTAAAATGCCACGCCCCTTTGTACTATGCTGGACGTTGTCTGCCTGTTTCGCAATCACGCAAAAACAGCTGAACCTCTTGACATTTTCACTACATTCAGTGCTAACCAAGTGCATATGTAGGCCATATGAGACGTTATTGGAAAAAGGGATCAAAATTGCAACGCCCTTTGTACTATACTGACCACGATTGAACAAAGAGGCGTAAATTGCCACACCCCTTTGTTTTTTACTGAACATTATATCTGCCTGTTTTGAAATCACGCAAAAACGGATAAGCCGAATCTGTCACTATTGATTGAACTAACCGAGCGGGAACTGTAGGTCATATGTAGAGCGCGATTCGTCAAAAGGGTTTAAAACATCACTCCCGTTTTTTATAAATAAAAAGTTATTTCTTCCTCTTTCGCAAATCACACAAAAACAACAAAACTGATGTCAATGGAATTTGCAGCACAGATAGTACTAATCGAGGATGCAGCATAACTTTATTTAGACTATCACGATTCGATAAAAATGCGTTAAATGACACGCCCCTTTGTACTATACTTAACGTTATGTCTGTCTGTTTCGAAATCACGCAAAAACGGCTGAACCGATTTTGTTGAGATTCCTCTATAGATAGTGCTAACCGAGGAACCAGAGGTTACTAGCAGGACCCGGACCCGTGCTTTAATTTTGTCCGACACTATATTTAAATAAAGATGCAATATAAACCAGTTTTTTTCTTAGGGCCAGCAACGCGGACCGGGTATAGCTAGTAATTATATAAAATTATATGAGGGTCAATACAAAATTTATTTTTCTGTATAATAGAACTTAAAATTATATATAGCTTATGCTGTTCAATATAAACCTATATATGTTTACAATTAACCAAAAATTTTCTAAGTTTTTTAGGCAAAGTATAAGAAACTTTTTAAAATGTTCCTAAACATTTCTTGTCAGGGTTATGTATATCACCTATCTGGTTCGAAGCGTACCCAAACATTTTTTTTGCTTTTGAAAATTATGTTTGGTGAATGTATCGTTGACCTGTGGTGTATCTCAACCCAAACCAAAAAAGACCAGGATTTTATATGTTTTTGTGCAATTAGATCTAATTAGATCCAACAATATAAGGCAATGTCTGGTCAAAACTCGGATGAAATCAAATCATATTTTATACAAGTAGATCTTTTTTAATGCAAAAACATCCACCATTATTCGGATCAAATTGCGTATTAATATATATTGTGTCATATATCATTATGCAATATATCAATATATCATATATATCAATATATCATGCAATATATCATATAAAAATTTTTAGTCGGGATAATAATAACTGGATTATATGAAATTAGTGAAAAACGAACCAGGATGTCTTAAGTTTTTAGGAAAATTTAAATTTTTGTTTCACATTTTTCTCAATTTAAAACCATATATATCGCGATACGGTTCAACGTTTCAAAAGTTATAAACGAAAATGTAAAAATAAAATTATTTTTATGGGTCCAATTTCAGGACGTTGAACTCCTTCTAAAATAAAAATGTCCAATTTGCTTCGATATAAAAAAAATTGTTGTATACATGGAAACTTAAAAACCGTTAAGAAATAATTTGTTTTTTGTTTATTTACATATAAACCCCCCTAATGTAGCAAAATTTTCCTCTTATTCATTAACTGTTGTGGAAACTTAAGTATCATTATTACCCAAAAACACAAATGTAATTTAATAAGCTTTCAGAGATTATATTAAAATGGTGTTTGCGTAGAATTAACAAAAAAAAAAATTTCAAGGGGTTTGTAAGAAAATTACGTTAGATTCGTGCAAATGTTTTCAAATTTGTAAGCAAATATAAGGAATTTTTATAAATTACAAAAAACACAAAAAAATTTTTTAAAGATATTTATGCTACAATATTATTAAATGTTCAAAATTTTTTGTTGTAGATCCTTTTCTTAAAGCCTTATTTAATTATTCCATTTATTTTTTTGATTGTCTTATCTTTTATTTAATCCCTTATTAATTAGAAATTTCTATTTACAAACATCAAGTTGGTGGTTTCTTTTAAGGGTGGTATAAAGCTAAATCTTTAGGTCATTTAATGTAATAGACAAGGTAATACACGCACACACACACACAACCATTTATATGTATGTGTTTGCATAAAATTCTAATAATATTTGTGGCGATAAGTGACAATGGATTATGTCAAAAATAAACCGAAGTTTAAAATCCAACTGATGATAACACTAATTGGAGTGTTTCAAAGCACATCAATATGGCGGTTGTATCGTCTAAGGTGCCGGTCAGCCTGTTTTGTAAATGGTATTAATATAAATATGGCAAAAATATCCGTTGTTCGATTCTCGACTGATGATAACACTAACTGGAGTGTTTGAAACCTATTTGAAACTACTAAGTAATCGTTTTTTTTATAAAAATCGGTAAACTTAAAATATTTGTAAGTTGTTGGTCTAAGAGTAATTTTAAAACGAGGCTTGAACGAAAAGCACTCTGAATGCAAAGTACAAAAATATCCACCAAACTTGTTCTGATCTTAAACCGACTTAAGCTATTATCACTTATTGCCACAGAAATATATATAATATATATGTTTTTGATGTTTTGACTGATGCTAGGATATTAGAAAATATGTTAATTATGTGTCATCTATAAAGGGATTTTGGGATGGACATTATTTCAAAATTGAATTTTAAATACAAAATATTTGATTAAGGAAATTTTAAATTCTTAGAAATTAAAGTTAAAGAGGAATAAATAGTTAAGGAAGTAATTTTTGTTTAACTCAAAAAAAAAAATCTACTTAAAGCAGTCACTTTTTAATTTTACAGCTGAACAACTTTTAAAGATAACTTGAATTATTTTGTCACTCTGAGTTAAAAAAAAAAAACTTTTATTGCAACAAGAAGAAGTATACCCAGGCAAAAAAGTGCAAATCCATGGGAAATTTAACTGAAGGATCACCGATGTTGTTAATTTTTGGTTATTTGATATTTGATTTTTTAACATTTTTGTGCTCGGAAACCGTAAGTCGTACGAAAAAACTTATAAAAACAATGAATTTCCAAAGGACCCCAATTTGTATAGATTCGTAAAGGTTTCGAAGACATTCTTGTGATATCCATCTATCTGTTTGTCTGTGTTTGTTGATAAAAAAGTTTTTGATGAAAAAAAAAAAAAATATTGATGAAAAAAATAAATTGGTGAAAAAAAATATTGATGAAAAAAAAATATTGATGAAAAAATTTAAAAAAAAATTTCAGGAAAAAAAATATTGATAAGAAAAAATATTGATGAAAAAAAATATTAATAAGAAAAAAACGATGAAAAAAATATTGATAAAAAAGTATTAATGAAAAAAAAAAAAAAATATTGAGGAAAAAAAAATGTTGAAAAATTAAAAAACAATATTGATGAAAAAAATATATTGATGGAAAAAAATATGGATGAAAAAAAAATATTGATGAAAAAAAATATTGATGAAAATAAAAATATTGAGAAAAAATGTTGATGAAAATTAAAAAACAATATTGATGAAAAAAATATATTGATGGAAAAAAATATTGATGAAAAAAAATATTGATGAAAAAAAATATTGATGAAAATAAAAATATTGAGAAAAAAATGTTGATGAAAAAAAAAAATATAAAAAAAAATATTGAGGAAAAAAGTTATTAATAAAAAAAATATTGATGAAAAAAATATATTGATGAAAAAAAATATTGATGAAAAAAAAAATATTGATGAAAAAATAGGGCTAAAAAAAAAATTTTGATAAAAAAAATATTGAAAAAAAAAATATTAAAAAAATATTGATGAAAAAAAAAATATTGATGAAAAATAATAATATTACCTTTTATTTATCACCTATTGTTTTATTCACCACTAGAGAATTATTATCCAAGTTACAAACCCAAGTTACTAAAATTTTTGGTTTTAAGAAAATAAAAACAGTAATTCCTATTTTTTTTGGTTGATAATCGCTAGCTTATATAACACTGTGCTACAGTGGAAAAATACTTGTAATGTGACATGGTATAGGATGTTGGTTTTGTCGAGTAGATCACAAAAATGCCTATTTATCTTGCCAGACACCCTCAAATTTTAGAGTTATTGTCAAAAAACATTTTTTTTTGGGACTTTGCTCACTAAACCTTATGTAATTCAGAAAATTTCCAACCGATTTTAAATTTTTTAACTGTTTTGGATAGAAGAAGAATAGGGCTTTCCATGTGCTTGAATTGGTGTACACATATAAGAAAGATATCTATTGATTTTTTTTATAATATCTTTTTTTTTTTGTTATTGAAAATTTTTCGAGTTTATCGATTTTTTTCTGCTATAGTTCGTTTAACAACCTTTACATTTATAAACATATTTTTAAAGAAAATTTAGTTCTGAACTCGATGAGCTTTATCCTGTTAAAACCAGATAAGAATTGACAGAGTTGTAATAATTTTTCTAAAAAAGAAAATTAAGATTTTTCAGGAAATCGCCGTTCAGGCAGCCCAGGCAAAAAAAAATAAATTTATCATAAGAAGTCATGAACAATATTTTTAAAGGTTTTTGGCGCGCTGAATCCGAATCTGGCCTTTAAATTGCTCTATCGCGTCAGGTTCTTGAGATATTAAACATAAATTGATATATAAAAAACTTAATAAGATAGCGCAATTTCAAGGTCAAATTCGAATTCAGGGGGCCAAAATCTTTCAAATAATGCTACGCCACCTCTTAGTATGTTCGTTTTTTTTTTTTGCCTGGATTGTCCGAACGGCAATTTCATGCAAAATCTTAATTTTATTTTTTAGAAAAATTATCATAACTCTGTCAATTGTTATTCGATTTTTTCGGCATAAAGCTCATCGTATTCACAATTAAATTTTCTTTAAAAATACGTTTATAAATATATATATATTGTTAAACGAACTATAGCAGAAAAAAATCGATAAACTCAAAAATTTTTCAAAAAATAACAAACAAATTAGATATTGTTGAAAAAAATCAATACTTATCTTTCTTAAATGTATAGACCAATTCACACACCTAAAAAGCCCTATATTTCTTCTATCCAAAACAGTTAAAAAATTGAAAATCGGTGAAAAACTTTTTAAGTTACACGTGGTTTAGTGAGAAAAGTCCCAAAAAAACGTTTTTTGACAATAACTTTAAAATTTGAGGCTGCCTGGCAAGCTTGATTGGCATTTTTGTGATCTTTTCAAAGAGACCTTCAATCTTAACTACCTCATTTCAAAAGTATATTGGCGTCCTGCAACTTTTTTTAAATTAGCCACCAGCCTAAAAACATTATCATGTTGAAAAAAAATTTGAATGTGAAAAAAAGAGTGAAAAAGAAAAAAAAAATATAAAAAAAAAAATGTAAAGAAAATTTCATGAAAAAAAAACTGAAAAAAAATTATTGTTAAAAAAATCTTTGTTAAAAAAATCTTTATAATAATTTTTTTATAAAAAAAAATGTTGATGAAAAATTTTTTTTTCATGTAAAAAATTTTTATGAAAAAATTTTTATAAAAAAACAAAAAATTATTAAAAGCAAGTAAAAAAGTTAAATTCGGCCTTGCCGAATGTAGTGATACCTTCCACAATTTCAAAAAGATTATTGCGAAAAACTTTATTTAAAAGGAAATTACTTTTGAAAAAAAAAAAAAAAATTTTTGGAAAAAAAATTTTCCGCGAAAAAATTTTGGTAAATACAAAATCCGCGATTTTTTTCTTTTTTTGACAAAAAAATATTTTCGTACTTGTTTAAATACCATATGGTGTTCAATTATGTTCACATATGTCAACCAGAAGCCGAATTAAAACATTTTGTATTTTTAGGTTATGTTGAATGTACTAAAATTTTTGAGGTGTCCTTACATTTTCATTCATAACTTTTGAACCGCTGAACCGATATCGCTCAAATGCAATACAAAACTTCTCGGGAGAACTTCCAATTAATATGTTAAGTTTCAGTCATCTCTGTGCAATATTTTGTCCGTGACAGCATTTTCCACAGACAGATGGACATCGCTAGAATGTCTTAAAATCGATCGGGCATCATGAATATATATACTTTATGGGGTCCCAGATTGATATTTCGATGATTTACAAACGGAATGACAAACTTATATATACCCTCTATCACTAAGTGGAGGGTATAAAAATTGTTTGATGAAAAACAAAATTTGTGTAAAAAAAATTTATGAAAAAAAATCTGTAAAAAAATTGATGAAAAAAAAATTTTGAAAAAACAATTTTGTTATGAAAAAAAAACAAAAATATTTAATTTTAAAAAAAGTTTCAGAAAAATTTACAAAAATTCTGCACAGATCAGAAAAATTCTGAAAAAATTTGGAAAATTCTGGTAAAGAATTTAAAATCTCAAGACTGTAAAAATTTTAAATGCAAACACTTCTATATTAAAAAGTAAAAAAAAAATTATATAATAAAAATAAATTAAAAATTCAGAAAATCATAAACATTTCGGAATTTACAGAAATTTAAAAAAAGTCACACTTGAAGGAAATAACGAATGATAAAAATAATTACATAGAGGCTTAAAGAAATTAGAAACAAATTCGAAAAATTCTAAAAAATTTTAATTTTAAAAATTAAAAAAAATTTTAAAAATTGTAAAATTCGCAGAAAAATAATTCTCATATTTACTTACGTGGCTATACTTAATTAACAAGGAGGTAGAATCCTATGGTTAAGAAAAAATATTTTCTATTTTATTAATTTTTATGTGGGTGCCTTCTTCATATTTACTTTCTTCCTTTTGCCTTTCACTGCATTTTTAATTCAAATAAATAACAGTTTCCTAAGAAAATAGTTAAAAAATCTCATGCATTTTAAATTATGAACATTTTGCAAACAAAAAAAAAAAAAACGAAGAAAAATTCATTAAAATAAACATAATGTTTGTATTTAAAAAGTTTATGAATACATTTCCTTTTCATTTGACAAACTTAAAATCCTTTCGTTCATTCAAAGTGTAAGATAATTTCATTTTATGCCAACCGCACAAAACATATTTCTTTAGACAAGGCTATTAAAGCTAAGGAATATAACGGAAGTAGCCTTATTTAATATATATAAAAGGAAAACTACTTCAAGAAGAATGAACATGTGAAATTCTCTCTCTCTCCTAAATTTAAGGAGTTCAAATATAAATTTTTATTAGAGGGAAGTGAAATCAGACAACTGTTTTTGTGTTTTTTGAGATTGTTCGTAAAAAATATATTTTTTAAAGCATAGTTTTAGGCAAAAGCAAAAAACATATTTTTTGTTAAAAAAAACTTATGACTTCTTTAATTTTTTGACGATCAAAAGAATATTGTTTAGTATAACACTGAGTTGAATGACTTTTAACATTTGAAGAAAGTTTTTTATAACGTTTGAAAATTCCTGGTAATCCTAATTTTTCTTTAACCCTAAAATTATGCTTTAAAAAACATAAAACACCTTTTACAATATACAGTAGCACCGTTTCATTTAGGGTTTTGGAAGTAAAATATTTTTCTCCTAAATTCATTTAGAAAAAAATATTTTAATATAACATTTTTAAACTCTACAAATTTAAATTTCACCCCACTCTAAAATTTAAACATTCCTTAACATTACAAGGATTGAGTTTTTAAAAAAAATGTGTAAAGAATTGAAAACTTTACACTTGGCATAAAATTGCTTTACTTATATTTTTATGCTTCCTGACTTTTCTAGACTGGTGTTTCATGACTATCTGTATATGTGAAGGTATAAATGGCAAGTCATCACCACCACCACCATCATTACAATCATCTTCAGCATCAACATCATCATCCAGTTGAGGTAATTTCCTATTTAAGGCAGTGATGTGGAAAAATACAAAATTGAGATATAAATTTAGTATATGTAACAAGATGATAATTTGAAACTACAAAATAAAAAAAATAAAAAAAAATATGTGCAATAGTTTAAAAAGAATTTTTAAGAAAATAAAAATGACAAATTTTATTAATTTTAATGAAAACAAGTAAAAAAGTTAAATTCTGCCTTGCCAAATGTAATGATTAGGGATGAGATTTTCATGCACTAAAAAATCAAAAATATGCGCTAAAAAATTCAAAATATGCACTTAAAAATCTAAAAATATGCACTAAAAAATAAAATGCGTGCTATAAAAATCTAGTTTTCATACCAAAAACTTTATAAAAGCAAAAAATAACGCCTGACTTTATGTAAGCAATATTTTTTTCTTTAGAAATTAAGACAATTTATAAAAAAAAAAACATTTTTCTTATTTTCAAAACAAAAATTTTTAAAATTTAAAATAGTTTTTGAAACAAATAATTTTCGATTTGTGTTTTTGGTAATTTATACCTGCAAAAATATGTGCTTAAAAGTTGGAAATATGCACAAAACATGCATGTAAAACCAAAATATGCAAAAATATACATTTTCACCAAAATATGCAAAAACAATTCGATGCCATTTTAACGCAAATTTGTTGATTCGGTAAGATAATTGGTCGATATCGTTTCAAGACTATTGACAAAAAATATGCATTTGCATGGAAATCACATCCCTAGTAATGATACACTCCACAATGTCAAAAAGATTTTTTAGCAAAAAAAAAAAATTTTGAAAAAAAATCCGCGGAAATTTTATCAAAAAATATTTGTTAAAAAATTCCTCAAAATTTTTTTTTTTTGTAAAAACATATACAAGAAAAGCTTTTTTTTTTTGCATGGTAAATTACTAGAAAAATTCTTGTAATTCCATTTAACCAATATTTGTCAGTTTTCCTTGTTTTTTAACAAAAAAATTTTGGTAGAAATTTAAATTTTTTTTTAGTTTTTTTACATTTTTTTGTTGTAATTTTACAAATTTGAAAGTTTTTTTACAAAAAACTCTATTAAATTCTCGAGAATTCCCTGTAAGTTTTATTGCGCCAAAAAAGTTGTAAATTTACAATTTTATTGGTAAAAAGCTTGTAAAATTCTAAAAAACATCAAAATTTTTACTAGGAATTCCCGTAAAATAGAAAGTAGCAAAAAATCTAGTAAAATCACAAAACCTCCTTGTAAGTTTTATGGTGCCAAAAAAATTGTAAATTTACAATTTTATTGGTAAATAGCTGGTAATAATGTAATTTTACAAGCTTTTTACCAATTTAATTGTATATTTGCAACTTTTTGACGCAATACTACTTACGAGGGATTCTTGTGATTTTATTAGATTTTTTGTTGTAAAATTACCTTGGAAATTTGGACATTTACAAAAAAATGTAAAATTACAACAAAAAATAATGTAAATTTTGATCGCCCAAAACATTTTTTTTTACCATGATAATGTTTTTAGGCAGTTTGACTATATAAGCACCGCCAAAAAAAAAAAAATAGAAAATAAAAATTGCTGTCTTGACTTCCTTAAAACGAAAAACTTGAATAATAATTCACCAGCTGGTGAAAAAAACGTTTTTTACCAGCTGGTGAATAAAACGTATCTTAATTATTTTTCAACAATTTTTTTTTACCAATTTTTTTTACCTATTTTTTCATAATTTTTTTTTTTCAACAAAGTTGTTTTTTTGCCTATTTTTTCATAATTTTTTTTTTCATCAATTTTTTTTTCATTAACCATGTTTTCATCAATTTTTTTTCTTCACCGGATTTTTTTTTTTTTAATTAAAAAAAAATTTTTTCACTAATTTTTTTTTTAATCAAAAAATTTTTTTTTCATGATATATTTTTTTCAAAAAAAATTTTGTTTTTAATCAATTTTTTTTTTATTTTTTAATTAATTCAATTAGTGATAGAGGGTATATATAAGTAACTCATCGAAATATCGCTCTGGAACCCCATAAAGTATATGGGGCATTCCATGTGAAATCGGACACTTTGAAAAACTTTTTTTTTATATTTTCCCAATTTGCTTACAGTTTTTAGTACCCTTCGAAAACTCCATCGTGGTAAATTTTCAGATTTTTTTGATGACCCGTTCAAAAGATATCGAATTTTTAAAAATTGGTAGTTTGTTCCTTTACTCAAACTTCTTTTAATCATAACTTCTTCAATAATGGTCCAAATTTAAATTTTTTTTTTTTAAGAACTTTCTAAAAAAAATCTCAAAAAATTCTTAAAAGCGCTCTAGTATGCGATTTTTAAGTTTTAAAATTTAAATCTCATTTTTGAAAATGTTTGTACTCTTCGATTTTTTGAAATTTTTTTGTGTAAAACTTCTATCAATTCTACAAATTTTTTGCCCAGGAAGATCGTGGGATAACGATTATTACTATTTTTTAAAATTTTTTTAAAAAATTTTATTGTAATTTTCCAATCTTAAAATCATTTCAACTGCTCTGGTGCTACATAGAGGGATCATTTATAAGACCGACACAAATTAGTTTTTACGCTTTAACATTTCTTTGGAACAAACTAATACCCGATCTCCAATTTCTAAGGGGGGTTCCCACACAAAACGACATTTTTTTTAAATTTGCTCCAACCGCTCTAACTGCCCTAATAGTGGCCTTAGAGCAACAAAATGTATGACCGACCCACAATAATTTTTTAGTCCAAACATTTTCTCTGAACACACCCTCTGTCTTTATCTGTTAAGGCGGTCCCCATACAACTTTTTTTACTTTTTGTAAATTTGTTTTATTTAATCAGCTCCTACCGGTCCAATGTTGAGTCTGAGAGGGGTCATTAGTGAGACTTACCCCCATTTATAAGATATTGTATCTTGTTGTATTAGAAATTCAAATTAATAAATACAAATACAAATACATTTATTTTTACCCTGCAATATTTTTTTAAAACATACCTACGCCCTATCTCTACTCCCTATGTAGGCTTCCATACAAATAAGAGTTGGAGCACATTTTATAAAAAAGTAATTTTGAATGGAAGTCTACTTAGGGAGTAGAGATAGGGCGCAGGTATGTTTTAAAAAAATATTGTAGGGTAAAAATAAATGGCGGTCGGTCTCACTAATGACCCCTCTCGGACGCACCATTGGACCGGTAGAAGCTGATTAAATAAAACAAATTTACAAAAAATAAAAAAAATTGTATGGGGACCGCCTTAACAATTAGAGATAGATGGTAGATGTGTTCAGAGAAAATATTTGGACTAAAAAAATATTGTGGGTCGGTCATACATTTTGTTGCTCTAAGGGCAATATTGGGGCAGTTAGAGCGGTTGGAGCAAATTTTAAAAAATGTCGTTTTGTGTGGGAGCCACCTTAGAAATTGGAGATAGGGTATAGATCGGTCTTATAAATAACCCCTTTATGACGCATTATTGGAGCAGTAGATATGATTTTAAGATTGGAAAATTACAATAAAATTTTTGCAAAAAATTTTTAAAAATAGTAATAATCGTTATCCTCTGGGCAAAAAATTTGTAGAATTGATAAAAGTTTTACACAAAAAAATTTCAAAAAAATCGAAGAGTATAAACATTTTCAAAAATGAGACTTCAATTTTAAAACTTAAAAATCGTATACTAGAGTGCTTTCTAAAATTTTTTGGTATTTTTTTTTTAAATAACGCAAAAAAACAAAAATTTTGAAAAAAAAAAATTTAAATTTGGATCGTTATTGAAGAAGTTATGAGTAAAAGAAGTTTGAGTAAAGGAACAACCTCAGTGACGGAGCGATGACATGTCAGAGTCACACCTGATATCAACAAGACATCTCTATGTGCTGGGTGGAGGACATGTTCATACAAATTTTCAAAATGTCCTCACTCAAAGTCAGCAGTGGTCAGGGCTGACCTTCTGTGGACATGTCACCTAAGACTTCTTTGGGGAAATGTCTGACATAGGTGATGCGAAAACACAACAAATTTTCGTATTTCCTTTAGTTTTTACTTTTATCCATTTTCCTTTATAAATTTTCTTTCTCATATTTAGAAAAAACTTTTCGCCTTTTTTAGTCCCAACTGGATTTGAACCTGGAACCTCCAGTTTATTAGTCCCACACCTAACCACTTGTTCCAAATTTTATTTTTAAAATTGTTTGTCTTGTTATATTTTGATTTTATTTTAATTAAGTCGATAATATTGCCATCTTTTTCTTGGAAATTGAAGAGTTACCCAGATTTAAAATTCTAATTTAATATACTGCTATTCTGAAGACATTTCCTTTTAGACGTCTTAGAGGAATTGTCCACACTCTTAAAGCAAACATTCAGTGCTGACAATGTTAGGACATGTCATCAAGGATTGCCTATGATTGGCCAGAACCTGAAGACATTTCTTCAAGGAATCACTGTGGAAATTTCCTCAGTGACACATTTTCCAACTGGGAAACTACCAATTTTTAAAAATTCGATATCTTTTGAAGGGTTCATCAAAAAAATCTGAAAATTTACCACGAAGGAGTTTTCCAAGGGTACTAAAAACTGTAAACAAAATGGGAAAGTCTATAAAAAAAAAATTCAAAGTGTCCGATTTGACATGGAATGCCCCATATATAATTGATCAGTAATGGATTTTAAGATATTCTTGCGATGTCCGTTTGTCTGTCTGTGAAAATGGTGATCACGGCCAAAATAATACATGGAGATGACTGAAACTTAACATATTTATTGGAAATTGTCCCGAGCAAATACAAAGTGCTTTATTTCGGCTGCTGGTTGACATATGTGAACATAATTGAACACCAAATGGTATTTAAACAAGTACAAACATATTTTTTGACAAAAAAATCGCGGATTTTTTTTTTCGCGGAAATTTTTTTTAAATTTAATATTTTTTTTTTTGTTCCAAAAGTAATTTCCTTTTAAATAAAGTGCTTGGCAATAATCTTTTTGAAATTCTGGAGGGTATCAATACATTTAATATATTTTTTTAATTTAACTTTTTTACTTGTTTTTTTTTTTTCATTTTGAACGATTTTCAAGTCAAAACAGGAACCCAAAGCCATTGTCCTACAAATCCAATATTTTTGCATGTTAATAAGTTTTCAAAATTCGAAAAAAGCTAAATTTGCTCCACCCTATTGTTTATCATAAAACACTTTGATTAAATGTTTTGGTCAAAGGTTTAATATTGCAAGCTGCTTGATGGAATTCTCTTACAACACAAAATGTTTCCCCTTTAATTTTCTAAGTAATTTCAGTTAGAGTTCTGAAGGTTTTTTTGCTGCTTATTTTCAGTTTATCCTGTTAATGAAGTTGTAAATATTTGTAATGAGTTTCTTCTCTTAACTACATATAATTACCAGTTTTAGCTTAATTCTATAGAAACTAAAAGTATTTTGTTGTGGTAATTTTCTTTTCCCCATTGGTTTCAATTATCTGCTGTTTTTTTAGTTTACACAGAGAAAAATAAAAATTAATTTCAATTACGAAATTCATAGATTCAATTACAAAGGTAATTGATATCAAGCCAATCACGAATATGCACATTTTGATAACGCATTTTGTTTGAAAATAATTTTAACACTTAAATTTTGTTTATTATTTTTGCTTATTTATGCTAACAACAATGCATATAAAACCGTTTTAAGGCGCCGCAGTAGGCTAGTTGGTGGCGTGCTAACCTATGAGTCTGGGGGTCGTGGGTTCGATTCCCACCAGAGGCCTTGGTCTGATTCGCTACAACGAGACGAAGGTCATTGTTACCAGTTCTCGGTTAGGTAAAATTAGTATGTAATTTGTAATTATATGGTAATTCTTAATAAAAAACAAGTTGAAAAGTTAAATTCGACTTGGCCGAATCTATGAATACCCTCCACAATGCCCTTTTTAAGTGATAGTAAATTTTCTAACGTGAAAAAATAAAATTTTTGATTAGAAATATTTTATTTTGTATAAAAACACTTTTTTAAACTAATTTTTGAAAAAAAAAAAAATAATTTACAAAATTTTTTTTTTGAGTGTAAAATTTTTTTTGAGTGTAAAATTTTTTTCGAGTGTATTTTTTTTTTTGTTTTTAGTGTAAAAATATTTTTGAGTGACAAAAATACGTAGTAAAATATTTTTGTTACTACAATGTTTTTAAAACATGCTTAACGAGTTTTCAACACGTGAATTTAAGGTGGAGCTAATCTGAAATTCATAGTTTTGCTAATAACTTTTGAACCACTGGACCGATTTGGCTGAAATTCAAAATGAACCAGGCCAGGGGAACGACAAAAATATATGCCGGGCTTCAGCATCCTCAGAACTGCATTTTGAAAGTTAGCCTGATTTTTATCTAGTAAATTCACGAAAAACCCTTGCCAAAATTCAGTCATTTGCTCATAACTTTTGAACCACTGGACCGATTTCGCTGGATTGCAATACCAACCTGACCAGGTGAATGCCCAACATATATGCCAACCCTCAGGAGCCTCCGTAAAGTCTTTCAAAAGTTAGCGTGTTTTCAACAGACAGACAGACAGACAGACAGACAGACAGACAGACGGACAGGCGGACGGACGGACAGGCGGACGGACGGACGGATGGACATCGCTAGATCGTCTTAAAATCGATCGAGGATCATGAATATATATACTTTATGGGGTCCTAGACCAATATTTCAAGGTGTTACAAACGGAATGACAAACTTATATATACCCTCTATCACTAGAGTGGAGGGTATAAAAAAAAAGTTTTATTTTAATTTTTTAGCAAAGTTAAAAATTCAATTAAAATATTAATTGAATCAATTGCAATGTTTAATTGAAGTTACATTAAATATCAAATATTTAATTAAAAAAATTTAATTGAAAAATAATTTACGATATTTTTCTGTGTACTCTTCTTGAAGTTCTTTTGCCATTTCAATCAATTTTCCTGTGTTAATTGTTTTAAATTGCTTTATGTGTTTATTGTGTGTATAATTTTTAGAAACCTTATAAATACAAATGTTTGTATATCTCTGAATGTGGTATTAACCAACATTAACCTTAAACTACATAAAAATCTTTCTACATATCTTCCTTTTAGTACAGCCATTCTACACATTGTTTTTCTTTTTTATTTGTCGGTATGAAACTATTGGCTGATTTTTTTCATTTAGTACATAATTTTATTTCGCATGCAACACGCTAAAGCTTTTAAGCATGCGCAGTCTGTATTTAGTACATACTGATGATGCATAGTTTGATTTAATAGGGGCCAGAATGGTACATTTTTAGCCTTTTAGCCATGTTAGTAGAACGAACGGAAGCAATTCCCTTTATGCTTAGAATCAAATTACATTAACAAACTGTTGGTATGTCTGTTAAACTGCCTACCTGTCATTCTACAATTGCAATTGAAATGACAGTCATTTTTTGTCTGTTCTTTTTTTATTATTTCACAAGATTTAATGTCATACTTGTTAAAGAGAATCACAAAGTTGCAAAGAGTAGGTACTGCGATTTCAATATGGTCACAGTTCTATGATGGATTTGCTGTAGTTTTGGTATTAAGAAATATTTTAAATTATTTTTTTTTTCGTTAAAAGGTTTTAATTAGTTAAGCTTAATGCCTGGGAATATTTGTACAGAAGTTAATATAATTTCAATTCTTAAGAATAATTCTTTTATAATTTAGAAATTAGTTTTAGTTATTTTACTTAATTATTGTTTTGAAACTTTTTATACCCTCCACTCTAGTGATTGAGGGTATATATATAAAGTTTGTCATTCCGTTTGTAACACCTCGAAATATTGGTCTAAGACCCCATAAAGTATATATATTCATGATCCTCGATCGATTTTAACACGATCTAGCTATGTCCGTCCGTCCATCCGTCTGTCTGTTGAAAACACGCTAACTTTTGAAAGACTTTACGGAGGATTCTGACGTTTGGCATATATGTTGGGCATTTACCTGGTCAGGTTGGAATTGCAATTCAGCTAAATCGGTCCAGTGGTTCAAAAGTTATAAGCAAAAGACTGAATTTCGGCAAGGGTTTTTCATGAATTTACGAGATAAAACACACGGTAACTTTCGAACGACAATCCAGAGAGTTCTAAAGAGTGGCATATATATTTTTCGTTCACCTGTCCCAGTTCGTTTCAAATTTCAGCCAAATCGGTCCAGTGGTTCCAAAGTTATAAGCAAAACCCATAATTTCAGATTGGTTTCACTTAAAATTCACGTGTTGAAAACCCCGAGTTTTAAAAAACAAGCTTTAAAAACAATTATTAGCCACAAAATTACATTACAGAGTATTTTTGTCACTCAGAAATATTTTTACACTAAAAAAAAAAAATTTACACTCGAAAAAAATTTTACACAAAAAAAAAATTATTTTTTTTTACAAAAATTACAAAAAAAGTTTTTTACTCAAAATAAAATATTTCTAATCAAAATTGCTAATTTTTTTACATTAAAAAATTTGCTATCCTTTAAAAAGGGCATTGTGGAGGGTATTCATAGATTCGGCCAAGTCGAATTTAACTTTTATGCTTGTTTTAACATGCTGTATACACTAAACGTTATGAAAACTGACATGATTTTATTAAAAAAATATCCTGTACAATGTCTTAGATTTTTTTTCAATTTTCAAAAGGTAATGTTTCGGGCATTTTGATAAAGAAGTACTATTTTGGTACTTTTTTAAAATTTACTATTATGGTACATCCTGGTGCATATTTTTTGTTTAAAAGTACTGTTTTGGTGCTTTTATAAAAAAGTACTATTTTGGTACTATTTATAAAAAATTACTATTTTGGTACTTTTTATAAAAAAAGTACTATTTTGGTACTTTTTATAAAAAAAAGTTTGTTACTCCATGTAAAAAATTACTTTATTTAAGTTTTTTTTTCTTTATTATAAAGTATTATTTTGGCGCAATTTGTGTGTAAATTTATTATATTTAAATTATTTAAAAGCTTTTAGTTTATTACGAAAAAGGTATTTTGGCACGTGTTGTCAAAATGAAATTATTTTAAAACTTTTTATCAAAAAGTACTATAATCGTAATACATACGTTTAAAATGTACTATCATGTTAGGTTGTAAATGGCTGCTGACGTTTTACGTCAACACACGTAGACTCTGAGGTCCATTGTGATCATTTTACTACTTATTAAAAAATACTGTCCGGGTTCCAACTTTTCTAAAAAAAGTACTATTTTGTACTTTTTATTAAAGAAGTAATATTTTGGTACTCTTCTGTTAAAGTTTTAGTACTTTATTTAAAGTTTTATCAAAATGTTATTAAAAAGTGTTATTTTGGTACTTTTTTTAAAATGTACTTTTTCGGTACCATTTGTTAGTGCTGTAGCGTAGTGATTAGTTCATTGGACTATTAGCCAGCAAGCCTGGGTTCGATTCTCAGCTCAGGAAGAACAATATTTTTTTCTGAAATTTTTTAGTTTCTATTTATAACTAATATCTATCGCAACATCTTCCTTCGTTAATAAATAGCAAAAAACCGACAACGAAGTAAAATAATGGCAGCTTCAAAATAAGTTGCCAGATCAATAACAAATGGCGATGCAATAACTATACCCAAAATTAAGAACACGCGGAATTACAGTGTTGCCATACTGGAGCCTTTTTATCTTTTATTGCTTTATATATCTGTTATTGCTCTTCTATCCCCTTTCCAAAAGAAGCTTCATGGTTACATTAGTAACTAATAGGCAGCATTGCCTGAGTCGTACTTAAAAAAAGTACTTTTTTGGTATTTCTTTAAAATACACTGTCCGAAAAAAATTAAAAAAAGTCATTGAACACGAATTGGATAATATACGTTTGGAACTAGAGACTAAATGTAGTAAAACTGCATTTAAAGTTTTTCTTTTCGTGATCCTGTTTCCTTTTAAAAGGACTTCAAAGTTTTAAAGGACTAATTTTAATAAAATATTTTTTAATATTTGTACTTGTCACAACATGCCACTAGTGATACCATATGAAAGAAGAGGTTCTCCCCTAATTTTCCCATTTTATTATTTTTACATATCAGGAAAAGGGAGGTAACGTCCTTTAAAAAATGTATCCTTCAATATCACTCAAAATTTTCAAGAAAATATTTTGATAACGTTTTCAAATGACTTTGTTCACATTCTTTTATCCTAGTATGGCAAAATCAAAAAATGGAAAAATTAGGGAAGATCCTTCTCTTTCATTTTCCATCATTAGTGTCGTTCTAGGACAAGCACAAATATTTATAAAATATTCTACAAAATGTATCCTTTAAAACTTAAAAGTCCTTTTATTTTGGTACCGAAAAATTCTGTCATTTCGGAATTTTTTTATTTTTTGTTTGTCATCTTTTTTATTTATCTAAATATATAAAATCGTCTTGACTGTACTTATTATTTCGTTCTCCACTGTTTTTGCAACAAGTTGGTTTACAATTTCTTGTTTGAGTTGTATGAAAATGTTCTCTTCAAAC
Source organism: Pegoplata infirma (assembly GCA_963921195.1). Classification (NCBI taxonomy): domain Eukaryota; kingdom Metazoa; phylum Arthropoda; class Insecta; order Diptera; family Anthomyiidae; genus Pegoplata; species Pegoplata infirma. Next base: position 224,151,683 of record OY992537.1, read on the forward strand.
TTTTAGTCTTTTATATCATTTTTTTTGCGTTAATTTTATGTATTATTGATGTTTTTAATGCCTGTTGCATATTTTGCGCCGAGAAAAAAAGCTACAAAAATTTCAAGGTTTATTAAACAGATGTTTTGTTTTTTTTCTTGCATATGATGATGGACTTCCAGCAAACGAAAAACAAATAAAATCTGGGGATTGGAAATGAAGAGCCGGATTGGAATTGCTGGTTGTAACTATATGTTAAATTGTGTAGTGATAATAATGCAATTTTAACTGTTAATGGGATTGGTATGAATTAAATATTTCTGTGGAAAAAAAAAAAAAAACTTTATTTAACGATTTGATGTTAAAAGAAAATTTAATTTCTATAGAAAATTTTCTATCGATTATAAATTTTCTATAAAAATTTTTTTATCGATTATAAATTTTCTATAGAAAATTTTTTTATCGGTTATAAATTTTCTATAGAAAATTTTTTATCGATTATAAATTTTCTATGGAAAATTTTTTATCGACTACAAATTTTCTACAGAAAATTTTTTATCGATTATAAATTTTCTATAGAAATTTTTTTTATCGATTATAAATTTTCTATAGAAATTTTTTTATCGATTACAAATTTTCTATAGAAAATTTTTTATCAATTATAAATTTTCTATAGAAAATTTTTTATCGATTATAAATTTTCTATAGAAAATTTTTTATCGATTATAAATTTTCTATACAAATTTTTTATCGATGGGAAATTTATTATCGATAGAAAATTTTCTATAGAACATTTTTTATAGATTATAAATTTTCTATAGAAAATTTTTTATCGATAGAAAATTTTAATAGAAAAATATTATTGTATGTATGTAGTAGTATTCTTTATTTTCATAAATTAGCAATATACAGGGTGATTCAGTCACGACCCGCCGAATTTTACCAGCGTATTCCTTGGCTCATTTCATGAAAATATGTCTATTACGGCCATCCCCCGAAAATGCATGTGTGCGAAATGGCAGCGGTTTGAAAATTTTCGGATTAGTGGTTAGAGGGTAGTAGGGTAAAATTGATAACTTCTGAACCTATGGTGATTTTTTTGTATTTGGGCTTGTTGGAAAGTTCATTAGGAGACCTTTCAGATTCAATAACAAAAAAATTAAAATAATGTGAAATCGTCGATATACAGAGCTTTTAAAAATAAAATTTGAAAAAAAAGACATACAAATTTGCACATAACCTCAATTTATTCAGCCAGATGGCAGGTAACTTAAATATTTTTCTTTCTTAAAAGATAGCCCTACGTCTTACCTTTCCAAAATGCCCTAAAAGAAGCCCAGAGGTCTTTCTGTTCTAAAGTTATGACCATTTGACTGAAATGCAAACAATTTTTTTTTGGGTTTGGAGGCGAAATAACAGCACAAATTTATTTGTTTTTGAAAATTAACAAGTTTAAGATTTTATTTTATTAAAATTTTTGGAAGGCAAATGGTCATAACTTTGGAACGGTAAGACCTCTGGGCTTCTTTTAGGGCATTTTAAAAATAATTTTTTTTTTCAAATTTTATTTTTAAAAGCTCTGTGTCTCGACGATTTCTCTTTATTTTAATTTTTTTGTTATTGATTCTGAAAGGCGTTCTAAAAAACTTTCCAAAAAGCTCAAAAACAAAAAAATCGGACGACAGGTTCAGAAGTTATCAATTTTACCCTACTACCCTCTAACCACTAATCCGAAAATTTTCAAACCGCTGCCATTTCGCACACATGCATTTTCGGGGGATGGTCGTAATAGACATATTTTCATGAAATGAGCCAAGGAATCCGCTGGTAAAATTCGGCGGGTCGTGACTGAATCACCCTGTATATAATTACAAAAATTAAAGAAAAATAATTTTGAGGATATTTCTTTTAAATAAAATGTTTTTTGTTGTTTTTTGTATAGTTTTTTAGTATTAAAATAGTGCTTTTTATAAAATTTAAAAAGTACTAAGATTTTTTTCTATATAAAAAGTACCAAAAAGTAAATTTTTATATAAAAATTACCAAAAAGTACTTTTTTATAAAAAAGACCCAAAAAGTACTTTTTTTATAAAAAAAATACCTAAAAACTACTTATTCATAAAAGCTACAAATAAAGTACTGTTGTATAAAAAGTACCCAAAAAGTACTTTTTTAATAAAAAGTACCCAAAAACTATTTTTTTTATTAAAGGTACCCAAAAAAAACCTTATTATAAAAAGTACCAAAAAAGTACTTTTTTTAAAAAAGTACCAAAATAATTACTTTTATATTAAAATTACCCAAAACGTCTTGTTTAAAAAGGCTACCAAAAAGTACTATTTTGTTACAAATTTTCTATAGAAAATTTATTATCGATAAACAAATTTCTACAGAGAATTCATAATCGGTAGAAAATTTACAATAGGCAGACAATTTATTATCGTTAGAAATTTTTTTATAGAATAATTGTTACCGATAGAAAATTTTCTATAGAAAATATATTACCGATTAAAAATTTATAATCGATAGAAATTTTTCTATCGAAAATCTTTTATCGATTGTAATTTTTCTATAGAAAATTTAAAATCGATAAACAATTTTCTATAGAAAATTTATGATTTTATGCTATAGAAAATTTTTTTACAAATTTTCAATAGAAAATTTTTATCGATTATAAATTTTCTATGGAAAATCTTTTATCGATTATAAATTTTGCTATAGAAAATATTTTATCGATTATAAATTTTCTATAGATTATTTTTTATCGATTATAAATTTTCTAAGCACTATTTTAATATTATTTATATAAAAAAAAAAAAAAAAAAACAATTTATTTAAAAGAAATATCTTCAAAATTATTTTTCTAGAAAAAAGTACCAAGATTTTTTTTATAAAAAGTACCAAAAAGTACTTTTTATAAAAAGGACCCAAAAGTACTTTTTTATAAAAAAAACCTAAAAACTACTTATACATAAAAGCTACAAAAAAGTACTGTTTTATAAAAAGTACCAGAAAAGTACTTTTTTCAAAATAGTAAATTTATTTTTTTTTAACAAAAATAACTATAAAAATGTTTTAAAAAAAAACAAATAAAAACGTTAAGTCGAAAAATGTCCACTAAAAAAATTGCAATAATGTTTTTGCACTTAAATTAATTTTTACTCGAAATGTTTAGGACATTGTTGAGGTTATTCATTTAAAAAAGAAATTTAAGATAGTGCTTTCTAATAAAAGTAAAAATGTATTTTTTATAAAAAGTACCCAAATAGTACTTATTTATAAAAAGTACCCAAAAAGTATTTTTTTATAAAAATTACCCAAAAAGTACTTTTTTATAAAAATTACTTTTTTATAAAAAGTACTTTTTGGGTACCCAAAGAGTACTTTTTTATGAAAAGTACTTTTTTATAAATAGTACCCAAAAAGTACTTTTTTTAAAAAAAGTACTCAAAAAGTACTTTTTTATAAAAAGTATCCAAAAAGTACTATTTTATGAAAAGTACCCGAAAAGTACTTTTATAAAAAGTACCCAAAAAGTACTTTTATAAAAAGTACCCAAAAAGAAATTTTTAAGAAAATTACTTTTTTATAAAAAGTACCCAAAAAGTACTTTTTTATAAAAAGTACCCAAAAAGTACTTTTTTATAAAAAGTACCCAAAAAGTACTTTTTTATAAAAAGTACCCAAAAAGTACTTTTTTATAAAAAGTACCCAAAAAGTACTTTTTATAAAAAGTACCCAAAAAGTACTTTTTTATAAAAAGTACCAAAAAATTACTTTTATATAAAAAGTACGCAAAAAATCTTATTAAAAGGCTATCAAAAAAGTACTGTTTTGTAATAAATTTTCTCGTTAGAAAATTATTATCGTTAAAAAATTTTCTATAGAATTTTTTCTATAGAAAATATATTATCGATAGTAAATTTTCTTTAGAAAATTATTTTCAAAAAAAAAAAACTACCCAAAAAGTACTTTTTTTATCATAAGTGCCCAAAAAGTACTTTTTTATAAAAAGTACCCAAAAAATACTTTTATATAAAAATACCCAAAAAGTACTTATTTATAAAAAGTACCCAAAAAGTATTTTTTTATAAAAAGTACCCCAAAAGTACTCTTTAATAAAAAGTAACCAAAAAGCACTTTTTTTTATAAAAAGTACCCAAAAAGTACTTTTTTATAAAAAGTACCCAAAAAGTACTGTTTTGTAAAAAGTACCAAAAAATTACTTTTATATAAAAAGTACGCAAAAAATCTTATTAAGGAGGCTACAAAAAAAGTACTGTTTTGTAATAAATTTTCTGTAAAAAAAAATGACTGATAAAAAATTTTCTACAGAGGACTAGAAAATTGTCTATAGAAAATTCATTATTGATAGAAAATTTTCTATAGAAAAATCATTATCGTTCGAAAATTTTCAATAGAATTTTTTCTGTAGAAAATCTATTATCGATAGTAAATTTTCTTTAGAACATTTTTTCCAAAAAAAAATTATTTAATTTTTTTTTGTGATTTTTTGTAGTTTTATTTTATTTTTAAATTGTTTGTTTCAATTCCACTTAGTTTAAGAAAATATTAACCAACATATACTTAGTTGCTGTTATTTCAATCTCACAATAACAAACTTCCAGTGGGTTTAATATCAAACATGTTGTGCTTTTAGCTGGATTTGGAACATGTTTTATAGATTCTGGCTAAAACCATATAATAATTACATGTTGCAACCTCCCCTTTAAAGTGTGCCAGTCTCAAACCATATTAACCACCTTAAAACAGTTGGTACGTTCGTTCGCACGACTACCAATGTGTCTGGGCCTTATTAAAAAAACCAAACTTTAGTTTTTAAGCGAGTTTCAATGTGTTAAGAAGCCAAACAAAAAATATGCGCTATAAGTAGATTAAAAAGTGTCTTAAACCAAAATAAAAAAAAAAAATTAGAAAGAAAAAAAAAAATTGAATATTGAAAAAAAGAAAAAAAAAAAAATTAACAGGTGATACAAATTTTGAAAATTTGAAAACAAGAGGCTTATAGAAAGAAAAAAATCTAAATAATCAAGTGATAATGATAAATCGTTATTGAAAGATTGAGTGATAATTATTTAAAAAAAAAAAAAAATACAAAAAAAAATTTCAAGTGAAAAATAAAATTAAAAAAAAAAATATTTTTCAAAACAAATTTTTAAAGTAGGTTGTTTTAAAGCCAACTTACAAAAAGTTGGTTAACAAATAAAAAAAAAATTAAAAAAAAAAAAATCTGTAAAAAGTAATAACAACTTTTAAGTGGTTTTTAGCAGTTAATACCACAAGTGGCTATAAATCTTTAAATCTACACAATAAATGTGTGGTAAATATCTGTTTTGTTTTTACAGAAAAAGGTGTTTGTTTTAAAACTTAACCAAGTAATAAAAATAATAAATAAAAAATAAATAAATCTTAATCCAAAGCAGAGTACATATTTATTCTTAACTACTTTAAGAAAAAGAAAAACAAATTATTTGTATTAAAAAGATAATATAAAATTCACATAAATCGTTTGTTAAATATATAAAAAAAAATAATAAGAAAAAACCTCCTTAAATGGTGTTAAAGAATAATAAAATAAAAAAAAAAAATACTAGCAGAAATTACCATTAAAACCATCTGATGATGTTTAAAATATAAACAACAAATATTTGCCTGCAATAAACAAAAAAAGTTTTTAAGAAAAATTGTAAGTGAAAATTTAAGTTTTTCAACATGTTTTTTTTTTTTACAAAAGTCATTAAGAAAGAAACAAAGAAAATGTGTGTATAAAAAAATTAATATTGTTTGTTATTTTTTGTTTTTTATTTATTTATTTTTTTCTTGAAGTGTTACAGTTGCATAAATTAAAACTTTTCACTTATAGGAGAAGGTATCCCAAAAAAAAACTTTACTTATAAGTTAGATTTTTTTCACACAAGTAAAATGTTTTTTAATTTTTTTGGAAATTTATTTAATAACACTTGAATATAATCAAGGAAAGGTTATAATAAAATTGGTTGATTTTAAAAATGACCTCTACAATGTCCAACTCATTTTTAGTAGAATTAATTTGAGTGTAAAAAATTTTTGTTTATGATGTCAATTTTTTGAGTGAAGGTTTTCTCGACTTATTCTCGACATTTATAAATATATTTTTTTAGAGTAAAAAATATTTTCATAGTTATATTTGTTAATAAGAAAAAAACATTTTTTTAAAGTACTTTTGTGTTTGGTACTTTTTATAAAAAAGTACTTTTTTGGTACTTTTTACAAAAAGTACTTTTTGGTACTATTTATCTTAAAAGAGACTTAGTAAGTTTTCTGTTGTAATTTATTGGGTACTTTTTATAAAAAAATATTTTTTTTTTGTGCTTTTGGTAAAAAAGTATTTTTTAGGTACTTTTAATAAAAAAGTATTATTTTGGTACATTAAAAACACTTTCATAGTTATTTTTTGTTAAAAAGGAAAAAAAATGTAATTTTTTAAAAAAGTACTTTTAATAAAACAGTACTTTCTTGGGAGTTTTTATAAAAAAAGTACTTTTTGGGTACATTTTATAAAAAAGTACTTGTTGGGTACTTTTTATAAAAAATACATTTATATAAAAAAGTACTTTTTTTTGGTACTTTAAAAAAAAATACTATTTTGGTACATTTTAAGAAAACATTTTTTAAATACTATATATAAAAAAAGAAAATATAATCTACAAAAGTACTTTTGTGGTTCTTTTTATAAAAAAAATACTTTTTTATAAAAAAGCACTTTTTTGGTACTTTAAAAAAAATACAATTTTGGTACATATTAAAAAAACATTTTTTTAAAACTGTATATAAAAAAATATATAATATATAAAAGTACATTAGTGGTACTTTTTATAAAAAAATATTTTTTTGGTATTTTTTTAATAAAGTACTTTTTTGGTACTTTTCTTAAAAAAAGTACCTTTTGGGTTCTTTATTTTTTTTTGTAGTTTTAATACAAAAAAACCTTTTTTGGTACGTTTATTGGTACATTAAAAAAAATTAGTTATCTTTTTGTCAACAAAAAGTACTCTTTTAATACTATTTTCAAAAAAGTAATTTTTTTGGTACTTTTTCTAAAACATTCGTTTTTTGGTTCTGGCTATAAAAAAGTGATTATAGGGTACTTTGTATGAAAAAGTATTTTTTTTGGTACTTTAAATGAAAAAGTTATTTTTGGTACATTTTATAAAAAGTACTTTTTTGATACTGTTTATAAAAATGAACAATTTTATTTGTATTTACTATCTTCGAACATTTTTCAAAATTTTGGTACTTTTATTAAAATGTAATATATTTTTGTTTTTTGTTAAGAAGTGCTGTCCTGACACAATTAAAATTGAAATTGAAAGCCACCAAGTAAATAACCTCTACAATGTCCAAAACAATTTGAGTAAGACTTAATGTGAGTGTACAACGTTTTTGTTAATGCTGTTAATTTTTTGAGAGAAAATTTTTTTCACCATTTTTATTTGTTTTGAGTAAAAATACTTTTATTTGTATTTTTTTAAAAAGTGCTTTTGTTTTTGATACTTTTTATAAAAAACTACATTTGTTTTTGGTACATCAGATTTTCTGTCCCAGTTGGGTAACAAATGACCAACTTTTATGTATGGCAAAGGGTGTACCAATTGAGATCGAGGTAAAAAGTCGCAAATGGTCTTGGATAGGCCATATATTACGCAGACTAAGCAACGAAATCCCCAGAAATGCGCTTGACTGGAACCCACAGGGTCACCGTCTGCCTGGGCGTCCTCGTAATACCTGGGTCAGAATGGAAAAATAGAAGTTAATTTATCTAAATAAAAGGGTACTTTTAATAAAAAATACTTTTTTGATACTTTTAAAAAATTACTCTTTTAATACTATTTGTCCAAAATTAATCTTAAAAAAGTTCTTTTGTGTTACTTTTAATAAAAATTACTTTTATGTACTTTTTATAAAAAACACTTTTTTGTTACTTTTTATAAAAGAGTACTTTTTGGGTACTTTTTATAAAAAAATGTTTTTTTTGTGCTTTTTTTAAAAATGTTATTTTTTTGGTACTTTTAATAACTAACTACTATTTAGGTACATTTAAAAAAATAACAATTTTATTAATAGTACTAACTTTGGTAATTTTTTCAAACGTTTGGTACTTGTTTTAAAATGTAATATTTTGTACTACATATAAATTTGTTAAAAAGTGCTCCTAGTACAATAAAAATTGAAAACCATCAAGAAAAAAGTTTAGATTAAGCTTTGCCAAATCTAAAAATAAGCTCTACAATGTCCAAAACATTTTGAGTAAGAACTAATTTGAGTCCAAATATGTATAATATGTATTAATGAAGGCAAATATTTTGAGTAAAGTTTAGCATTTTTTTTTTTTTGAGTAAAAAACACTTTTATAGTTAATTTTGTTAAAAATTTTAATTTTTGGTACCTTTTGTAGAAAGTATTTTTTTATTACTTTTTATAAATCATTACTTTTTTAGTTCTTTTATGATACTTTTTATAAAAAACACTTTTTTAGTACTTTTTATAAAACATTAAATTTTTCGGTTTTTTTTTTTTTAAAGTATTTTTTTTTATAAAAAAAAAGATTTTTTTGATACCTTATATAAAAAAGCACCTTTTTCGGTACTTTTTATATAAATTTTCTATTTTGGTACATTTTGTAAAAATTACCATTTTGATACTAATTATTAAAAAAAACATTTAATTAAAAAGTGCTGTTTATAAAAAAGTACTTTTTTAGTATTTTTTATAAAAAAGTACTTTTTGAGCACTTTTTTTTTGAAGCTTTTAAAAAAAGTACTTTTTTAGTACTTTTTATAAAAAAGAAATTTTTTAGTACTTTTTATAAAAAAGTAATTTTTTAGTACTTTTTATAAAAATGTACTTTTTGAGTACTTTTTTTTTAAAATACTTTTTGGTAATTTTTATAAAAAAATTCCTTTTTTGGTACTACTAATAAAAATAATACTTTTTTGGTACGTTTTACAAAAAGTACTTTTGATGCTCTGATACTGATAATATTTATAAAAAAAAATTTCAAAAGCACTATCATCAAATTTTTTTTCAATTACCAACCTCAACACTGTAGTGCCTAAAACATTTTGATTAAGAATTAATTTGAGTGTAAAATATTTTTGGTATTAAAAAAATTACGTTCCACTACATTTTGCTTTAACTTTCCATGAAAATTAGCCTTTGGACTACAAAAATGAAAATGAAAAATGAAATAAGAACATTATTCGGGATATTGCTAAAGTTCAAATTTTTAACTTTTTAAAATAGTGGTTTTACTTAAATTAACGTATATCCGGGCCAAATCGTTGGATTTAATTTTTTTTGGTTATAAATTAAAGGAAATTAAATATTTTTAAATTTTTGTTTTTCTGTAAAGACAGTTGAGCTCAGGCTCTAATTATAATTATGTATTATAATTTTGTAATCATGTTATATATGGTTTAAATTGAGAAAGGTGTGAAAGAAAAATTTATTTTTCTAAAAATTTAAGACATCCTGGTTCGTTTTTTACTAGATTCATATAATCCAGTTATTATAATCATCAGAAAAACATTTAATGTCAAATTTATTCAGTTAATAGTCAATTTTATTCTATATGTGAAAATTATTAACAGATCGCAGCCGCCAGGGATTGAACCCATGATCTGTAATGTTTTTGCTATTAACTGCCTCTTAGGTACGATATTTTTTACCGAACTTCGCTTTTCAATTGTCTTATTTACACAGTGCAACAACCACAACCGGAATGGAATGAAACCAAAACAAAATGAAAGTTGACATATTCCATAACAAAACCCTCAATGTTTTTGTTAGTTCAGCTCTAGATTTTTTTACACGCATTTGAAGTTGGAGAACTTTTATTGTAATCCCTATTAATATTATAAATCTGATTGTTGGTTTGTCTGTCTGTCTGTCTTTCTGTCTGTCTGTCTGTCTGTTCCGCAATAAGTACAGAACGGCTTAACCGATTTTCATGAAATTTTCACCACAGATAGTACTAACCGAGGCGGGAACTATAGGCCATAAGCGACCGCGATCGGATAAAGGGGCGCCCCTTTGTATCATGCTAAAGCTTAGTGTTGTAAATTGTGGGTACTTTTGACTACTCAATACTACTCGATACTTTTTCAACTGAGTACTCGATACTACTCAATACTGTTTTTTGAAATTCAAAAATTTAATAATGAAGCCTTCTAAAATATTATTTATTTAATTTGTCTTCTAAATTATATTTATATTTCCATGACAAGGCATTCACTATGAAATTTAGATTATTTTTAATTAATTTAAAAATAATTTTTCTAGAAATTTTTTTTTAATATTTTTCAAACACACAGTTGCATTTTATAGTTGTATTTTATTGGTTAAATTATGCATTTTAAGTGAAAAATACAACCCTGAAAGTATTGAGTAATTACTTTTGAGTATTGAGTACTCGAAAAAATGGGCAATATTGAGTACTCGGTACTCAAATACTCAATACTTTTACAACACTACTAAAGCTATATCTGCCTGTTTGACAATAACGGAAAAACGGCTGAACCGATTTTCATGAAATTTTCACCAGAGACAGTACTAACCGAGGCGGGAACTATAGGTCATAAGCGATCGCGATCGGAAAAAGGGGCGTGAAATGTCACGCCCCTTTGTACCATTCTAAAGCTATATCTGCCTTTCCGGCAATAACGGAAAAACGGCTGAAACGATTTTCATCAAATTTTCCCCACAGATAGTATTAACCGAGGCGGGAACTAAAGGCCATAAGCGACCGCGATCGGACAAAGGGGCGTAAAATGCCACGCCCCTTTGTACCATGCTTAAGCTATATTTGCCTGTCCTGCAATAACGGAAAAACGGCTGAACCGATTTTCATGAAATTTTCACCACAGATAGTACTAACCGAGGCGAGAACTATAGGTCATAAGCGACAGCAATCGGAAAAAGGGGCGTAAAATGCCACGCCCCTTTGTACCATTCTAAAGCTATATCTGTATGCCAGGCAATAACGGAAAAACGGCTAAAACGATTTTCATGAAATTTTCACCACAGATAGTACTAACCGAGGCGAAAACTATGAGCCACAATAGAGGGCGATCAAAAAAAGGGGCGTAAAATACCACGCCCCTTTTTGTTACACTGAAGCTAATTCTGCTTTTTATGCAATTACGCTTAAACAGCTGAACTGATTTTCATCATGAAATTTTCACCAGATAGTATTAACCGAAGCGAAAAGAATGATCCAAAATAGAGGACAATCGAAGAAAGGGGCGTATAATGCCACGCCCCTTTGTATAACATTGAAAGTTATTTCTTCCTGTTTCGCAATCACGCATAAACGGCTAAACCGATTTTAATGAAGTTTTTACCAAAGATAGTACTAACCGAGCCGAAAACTAGAAATTATAATAGAAATAATGTCACGCCCCTTTTTACTATACTGAAAGTTTTTTCTGCATGTTCCGTAATCATGCTTAAAAAAAAATAAAATAGATAATAAATAAATAATAACATACATATAAAAAACAGTTTTCTTTAACAAGACAAACCGACATTTAAAATCCTACTGATGATGACACTAACTGGGGTGTTTGAAACCGGTATAGGAAATACCAGAAATGTCTATAATTTTTAGAAATTAAATTTTTCTTCTGCATTTTTTCAACTTGAACCCTTATAGCACGCCCTTTTTTATTTATTTGAACGCTATTTCTGTCTGTTCCGTAGTATAGCATAAACTGCTAAACCGATTAGAATGAAATTTTTACCACAGATAGTAAGTACTTACCGAGGCTGGAACTATAGATTAAAATAGAGCGCGTTCGGTTGACACGCGCCTTTGTACTATACTGAAAGTGTTTCTGCCTGTTCCTTAATAACGCTTAAACGACTAAACCGATTTTAACAAACTTTTTTCCATAGATAGTACTAATAGAGGCGGGCACTTTAGTATGTATCAACTGCCACGCCTTTTGCAATGTACTGAAAGTTTATTCTGCCTTTCCGTAATCACGTTTTAAACGGTTATTTTAATTTTCACCACAGTTAGTTAGTACTTATTTAGGCGGAAACTATAGACACGACCAGACAAAGGCGAGAATTGCCACGTCCCTTTGCAATACATTGAAATTTATTTCTGCCCGATCCGTACACACGCGTTAACGGTGAAACCAGTTTTAATTAAATTTTCACCACAGATGGTATTTACCGTGGTGATCGGGAAAAGGGGCTTAAAATGCCGCACCCCTTTGTATTAACTTAAAAAAATATATTTTTTCCTGTTGAACGATATGCCATATTAGCCCGCTATTAGACAAATGGGTGTAAAATGCCACGTCAATTTGTAATATGCAGAACGCTATTCCTGGCTTATTTGCTACAATGCAAAAACGACTTAACCAATTCCTTTAAACACTACTGTTAGAACTAACTGAACGCGAACTATTTGCTATATCAGAACCTGAAAACAGTTGAGCCGATTTCAATGAAATTTCCAACACAACACAAATATAATAAAAAATATATAGCCAATATTAAACAGCGATTGATAAAAAGGCATATAATGACACGCCCCTTTGTACTTTAGCGTGAGTTATGTCTGCTGAGTAATTGCAATTTTCTTCACGTGCTAACTAATAGGGGAACTATAGGTCACATGAGACCAAAATTGAACTAAATGCGTTAAATGCCACACCCACTTGAACTACAGTGAAAGTTATGTCTTTATTGATGCTTTCACTACATAAAGTGCTAACCGAGGATGGAACTATAGGTTCCTTTTAAAAGCCATTAAACAAATACATTAATATTAGGTTTGTTCCCATGACGGAGGAAAACGTACACACCATGTTCCCGACGCTAAGCGAAATCGAAAAAAAATCGATCAAACCTCATGAATAGGTTTATATTCACCAGTGAAAAGCTACGAAGAAGTAGATAAATTGACTAATAAAAAACTCATTCATTACATAATATTTTTTTCAACCCGGGCAACGCCGGGTGCAAAACAGCTAGTTATAATAATATGTAATTGCTTGAAAACTGTTAAAGGCGTATGCTTAATTTTGTAATTGCCTTTAAATAATAATCATACGCAACGGTGTACAGTGGATTATTTTTAATATTTTGGCTATTCAGTAAGTAGGTAAGGGATCGTTTGCAGTGAAATTCATACCGGTTATAGCTAACGTAATTTCGAGCTAAATTTTGGACGCTGAATCCCACCTGTTCAATAGGGGCACCACCAAGAGCCCCTAAAGTGGAACATGTTTAGTATACAAAAACTTAAAATGCTTTAAAATCACCAACTTTAAAGGTGTGTGAAAAATAATCTAGCGCTGGACTAAAAAAACGCATTGTGGGGTTTGTTTTATAAAAAATCAACTTTCTTTTGCTTTCGGTTTCATCACATTCCGATTCGGAATGTTCAATTTTGTATCACTTATTAACGCCTGTTCAAGAAACGGAAAATTAATAATAAAACTTCAACAAGAATAGATGATTTTTTAGAAGAAAAAAAATTTCCCCCTCCCCCCCCAAACTTAAATGCTGTACCCGCCACTGGAAGGTATGACGAGTCAAATCCAGATCCAATATATTCCATGAGCTTCTATTTTGTAAACTAGAACAGGTTCTGTGGAAGAATAATAATAATAATGTTCCACACCAGTTCTTTGCAACCAAATGTTTTGCTGGGAAAAAGTCATAATTGATATGAGAGTGTAAAATCGCAAATGAATAAATGAAGGTGTTTAATTAACATTAAATAAATAAATTAAAAACTCGTAAGAAAACTATAGTCGGTCAAAATCGGACATATAGTACCCTAAACCAGTGTTTCTGGAAAAATTCGTTCCATGTTTAAACATGGAAAAATTAAATCTTTCTTTGATGGTTCTTTAATTTGGTGTTGAAAACACACACAAATCAAATTTGATGGAAAAAGTCTTCCTTTTGTTGCCAATAGACCGATTTAACTGAATATCGGGCGAAATTTTTAAATGGGGACTACGCTCAGAAATTGTGCTTTGGCAATCAGATTTGATTAGGTTACTAAACACCTACAGACAAAATTTTAACAAAAATTTTCCTATCTTCAATAATTTTAAGAGATTCGTGTAAATATCCGAAGGGTGGTTTGTATGGAGACTGCAAGTAGACATAGACAAGATGACATTGCCAAACCGACTCTAATAGTGATTCTGAGTTTTTCGGTGGGTCTATGACCAATATTTCAGATATTTACAAAGATCAGCACAAACCTTATAGGGTTTGTCTGCCACAGAGTGGTGTAGGGTATAAAAATATATAAATCTATAAATAATAATAAAAATATATAAAATATAAATAATTGATTACAGGTATACAAACTTAAGAATTAAGTGTAAAAAATTTACTATAATCCAGATTTATACTTACTATTTCATGAGAATTCCTCATGAAAATTATTTTACAAGAGTGTAGATAAAAAATTTATTTTTTTACAAGTGCATATAAATCTTTTACTTATTTAAAAATTATACAGTTTTATGAATAAAAATAATTATTTACTCTATTAAATCAAAAAATGTTTCAAAAGCAGCCATTTTTTCTTCAATATCAGTTAATGCTTTAAATTCTTCATTCCATTTTAGCATATCTGGCTCCAAAAATTCTTTAGCATCCTCAAATTTTTCTTCAAAATCTCTTATAACAACTTCAGCTAACTGTATGGACTCTTTTTCCAATTCTTGAAAACCATATTTGTTCAAGACATTTAAAATGAATAAAGTGCTTTCAGGATTTAGTTCCTCTTTAGGTGTTTCCAAATAAAATTCAGTTAAATTGTCATAGAATCCGCTTAATTCAGAAAGTTCTTCACCATCTTCTTCACCAAGTGCCACTAAATTTGTCCATACATTGTATTTTTCCATAAAATCTGTTATATTCTTTTTGAATTCTACTACAACTGGGTTATTATTTTCAACTAAGATTTTATCCTTTATGATATATTCGCTCATATTGTGAGCCTTTCGGACATACCAATCAGTAAAATTTTTGATGCGGTAGTAGGTGAAAAAAATTAGATCTTCCTGTGGGGATAATTGATCTTCGTTTGAGTCATCGTTTGAGTCATCATCTTCCAGGGGTTTACTTGAAGCGCACTATATAAAAAAAATATATATTTTTTTTAAACCTGTTTATAGATCTTAAATTAGTTTTACTACCTGTATTAAAAACAACACGATTAATAAGAATCCAAATATTTTTTCCGTTGACATTTTTCAAAATGTTTTCCCAATACTTGTTAACAAACTTATGAAGAATTTCAATTATTATATTTAGTTTTTTATATAAAAATCTGTAATAAACAAGTGAGAGTATTAAATTCGGTTTTGACGAATCTTTTATACCCTCCAATATGTAAAAAAAAATTTGAAGCGGATTTTTTTTTTTCAAATAATAATGTTTTTAGGCTGGTGTCTCATTTTAAAAATGCTACAGGATGCCACCTCAGTTTAACTATAATTTTAAGCTACCGATAAAAAAAATATGAATTACGGTTGTCATTTTCTTAAAACCAAGATTTGTAACTTTGATTTGTTACTTAGATAATAATCCAAATGTTGGTGAATAAAAATGTTTTTAATCACCAGCAGGTGATTAAAACATAACATAATAATAAAAAAAAAAAAATTTCATCAATTTTTTTCATATTTTTATACCCTCCACTTAGTGATAGAGGGTATAAATAAGTTTGTCATTCCGTTTGTAACTCATCGAAATATCGATCTGGGACCCCATAAAGTATATATATTCATGATGCCCGATCGATTTTAAGACATTCTAGCGATGTCCGTCTGTCCGTCTGTCCGTCTGTCTGTCTGTCTGTCTGTGGAAAATGCTGTCGCGGACAAAATATTGCACAGAGATGACTGAAACTTAACACATTTATTGGAAGTTCTCCCGAGAAGTTTGGTATTGCATTTGAGCGATATCGGTTCAGCGGTTAAAAAGTTATGAACGAAAATGTAAGCAAATCTCAAAATTTCAGTACATTCAACATAACCTAAAAATTCAAAATGCTTTAATTTGGCTTTTGGTTGACATATCTCAACATAATTGAACACCAAATGATATTTAAAGAAGTACGAACAAATTTTTTGACAAAAAGAGAAAAAAATCGCGGATTTTTTTTACCAAAATTTTCTTTCGCGGAAATTTTTTTTTTTTAATTTTTTTTTTTTCAAAAGTAATTTCCCTTTAAATAAAGTTTTTTGAAATAATCTTTTTGAAATTGTGGAGGGTATCACTACATTCTGCAAGGCCGAATTTAACTTTTTTACTTGTTTTTTTCATCAAATTACTTTTTAACATGATAATGTTTTTCGGCTGGTGTCTAATTTTAAAAAAATTTGAAGGACGCCACCTCAGTTTCACTATATAAGCTAACAATTTACGAAAAAGAAAACAAGAATTACTATTTTCATTTTCTTAAAACCAAAAATTTTAATAACTTGTGTTTTTAATTTGGATAATAATTCACCCTGTGGTGAATAAAACCGTTTTTCACCAGCTGGTGAATAAAAAGTAATATAATTATTTTTCAACAAAAAAAAAATTTTTTTCATCAAATTTTTTTTTTTTGATAAATTTTTTTTCCATCAAATTTTTTTTGTTCATAATTTTTTTTTCTTTTCATCAAACTTTTTTTTTATCAAATTTATTTTTTTCATATCAAATCACTTTTTTTTTATCAAATTTTTTTTTCAATATTTTTTTTTATAATTTTTTTTTTTCAACAATTTTTTTTTCATCAAAATTTTTTTTTTTCATGAATTTTTTTTTTCATCAATTTTGTTTTCATTCATTTTTTTTATCAATTTTTTTTTTCACCAAAATTTTTTTTCATAAATTTTTTTTATCATCAAATTTTTTATTATTAATTTTTTTCTCACCAAAAATTTTTTTTTTTCATATTTTTTTTCATCAAGTTTTTTTTAAATCAAAAAATTTTTCTTTTCATCAAAAAAATTAATCAGAAACTCTTTTTTATCAAATTTTTTTTCACCAAAATTTTGGGTTCATTCATTTTTACCAAAACTACTTTTTCACATAGTCTAAGCTTTTCGCATAAAAATTTTTCATTTGTTTATCAAATGTACATTTAAGAAGTTAGAGTGGTATATTCTTTGGTGCCGAATCGTTTATACTCTCCAAAATGTAAAAACACTTTTTTGCACTTATTTTTGCAATCACTTACGAAATGTACAGCCCTTTTGGTATTTTGATGGGGTCCTCGACTGATATTTCAATTCGTTTTGCATGGAATAGCAAAGTAATATAACATTCCCGAGTAAAAAAGATTATATATAATTTTACTTATTTTTATATAAACATATATTATTTGATAAATTTATACGTAAATTGTTTTGCTATCATATAAGATTATATATATTTGCACTTCGTATTTTTTTCTTATATAAAATTATATAAAAGAAAATGTTAAGTTATACATAATAACATATGATTAAAGTTAGTTTATATAATTACATATGAAATATAAAATTCTGTCTGTTTTTTTATATAATTTAATATAACAAAATATTTGAAGACATTTTATATAAAACTTTATGCAACTTTTTTCTGAATCATATGTAATCTTATATGAGTAAAATTAAAAAAAAAATCTAAGTCCTTTATATATAATTTGTAGAGTCCGACCGAATATTCGGTTTCGGTTTCGGCCGAATAATGGGGTTTCGGTCTCTATTCGGTATTCGGCAAAATGTTGGCCGAATATTAGCCGAAACCGAAACCTTTTGGTATTTTAAAAAATATGTAAAAAAGTCGCTGAATTTTTTGATTTCGTATTTCATTACACTTGTTTCAGAAGAAAATCTTACAAGTTTATGCATTAAATGTAAAACTGTTGCAGTTCAAAAATTATTTTCTCCTAAACTACAAACGAAACATAAATTTTTTTTGTAAATTTTTTAAAAAACATATTTTTTTCAAAAATACAATGATTCCTATGGTCCCGAGTAAAAAAGATCATATATCATTATATATAGTTCTATATATACATATATTATTTTATAAATCTATATGTATTTTTTGTTGCATCATATGTGATTTTATATATTTGCACTTCTAATTTGTTCCTTATATAAAATTATATAACAGAAAATATTGACTTTTATATAATAATATATGATTTAAAGTTCGTTTATATAATTACATATGAACTTTAAAATTCTGTTTTCTTTTTTATAAAATTTGATAAAACAAAATATTTGAAGTAATTTTATATAAAACTTTATGCAACTGTTTTTAAATTATATTTTATCTTATATGAGTAAAATTTAAAAAAAAATTCTAAGTCCTTTACATATAATTTAATATAACTTTTGAAAATTTTTCTAAGTCCAAAAAAAAAATTAAAATTTTCTAAGTCCCAAAATTCTAGGACTGAAAAAGAAAAAAATACATATAATTAGATATAACTTTTAAAAAATTTTCTAGGTCCAGATTTTTTTTTGAAAATTTTCAAAGTCCTAAAAATATTTTTGAAAATTTTTAAGTCCTGGAAACAAATTTTTTTTTGTCATTTTTTTGCGTTTTGGGGGAAATTTTTTTTTCTTATATATAAATTTATTTAATTATATATAATTGCATCAATTTTTTCCAAAAAGGGTCCAATTTTCGCATATAACTATATAAAATTATATTAAAATTATATCAAATTTGATGAGATTTGACCAAATTTGATAAGTTTTTATATCGTTTTATCGACTCATTTTTCGCATTAAACTATATATGATTATATATGATGTCTTTATATAATTTTATATGAATATATATAATCTTTTTCACTCGGGTTATTTTTTCTAAAAACCTTTGCTTTGGCAAGTACACCCAAATCTTCAGCAAAACATTATCATGACTTAATGTTTTGGGCAAGAGAACAAAATTCGCAGGCATTTTTTTCATCAAATAACTTTTTTTTTATCAAATTTCTTTTTATTTCATATTTTTTTTTTGTTTTCATCATTTTATTTTCATATTTTTCATTTTTTTTTAAAGCTAAGTACTCTGTTTCTTACGGTGAAAATTTGACATAAACTTTAAACGCCTCAAATCGCAATAAAACATTTAAAAATCAACAACTTTTGACAATTATAAGAAAGAAACGATCATAACAAAACTGAAATGTCACTTTTTCACGGCAATTTAAATTGTCTTGTATAATAAAAATGCGTGAAAACTTTTTTATCAATTTCCCTTTAATTCCTCGCGTTGCCAAAATTTATTTTTTTTATATGGAGTTTTATTTTCATCAAAAATTAGTTTTTCATACAAAATTTTGTTTTCATAATTTTTTTATTTTATCATCAATTTTTTATTTCATCAAAAAATTTTTTTTACCAAAATTTTTTCTACCAAAATTTTTTTTTTCATTAAAAATTTAAATTTTTCATCGAAATTTTTTTTTGTTATTTTTTTTGTTATTTTTTTTACTTAAACTATCAAAAGCAAACTAATCAAAAAATTTTTTTCTTAATATTTTTTCGTCAAATATTTTTTTTCGTCAAATTTTTTTTTTCATAAAATTTTTTTTCATCAAAATTTTTTTTTAGCAAAAATTTTTTTCATCAAAAAATTTGTTTTTAATTTTTTTCCTTTCTTTTACGAAAACTACTTTTAAACCAAGTCTAAACTTTTGTCATAAAAATGTTCCATTTGTTTAACAAATGTACAAAAAGCAAATGAGAGTGTTAAATTCTTCTGCATCTTGCTTCAAACAGATGCACGGATTTGTATAACTAGAGTGAAATAATCAATAATATATAAACTTAATGGGGTCTTCGACCGATATTTCAACTCGATTGGCATGGAATTAATATAACATTATTTTTTCTAAAAAAAATTTGCTTTTTCAAGTACATCAAAATCTTTAGCAAAACTTTTTCGTGGCTTACTGTTTTGGGTAAGAGTAAAAAATAAGCAAGAATTTTTTCCCCATGGTCTGATTTGGCCCATTTACGAACTTATCGTGCTGAGGGACTGCATTGTGTTATATACAGATATAAAACGTGTTCAAATCAATCATGAATCAATGACCTATATAATGTTTGGGGTCCCCGAAATTTATTTCGATGCATTACACATGGCATAACAAAGTGAGTATATCCCCGTACTGTTTTAAGAGGGTTTAAAAAAGTCGTAATTGATAAGTATGAGTGAGTAAAATTGTGAATGATTAAAATGAAGGTGTAATTTACATAAAATAAATAAATTAAAAACTTGTAAGAAAACTATAGTCGGTCAAGACCGGCTATATATTACCCTACAGCAATGTTTTCCGGAAAATTTGTTCCATTTCCAAACTTGGACCAATTATCTTTTGTTAGTTCTTTAATTAATGTTGAAAACACATCGTCACCTAAAATGCAAAAGGCCCTAACTAACATTTAATTAAGTTTACAGGAGAAGCAAAAATAGTATTGAATAATATTTTAAATTTGTTAATAACTTTGTTGTTTTTTAATAAATTTGACTAAAATTTTGTGAGGACGTTCTTTTAATAAATATGAATCAAAATAAATCAAAAAATAAAATAAGTTTTTTGTTTAGTCACGTCCATTGGCAATTGCCCCAATCTCATGTTTTTTTTTTTTTTGGCTATAAAATCGCGAATTTTTATTATGCAGCCCTAATTTTTTGTGGAGACGAACCAATCAAAAAACTGATTTTGAACTTTTTGTTAGTTAGGGCTTTTTGCATTTTAGGTGACGACACACAAATTAAACTTGAGTAGATTTGGCTTCCTTTTGATGCTAATAGACCGATTTAACTAAATATCGGTCGAAATTTTTAAATGGATACCAACACGGGAATTCTCCTTAGTGCCACTCTCCGATCTTCATGAAATTTTGATATGTTGTTTAGAACAAAAATATATTAGACATGTATTTTTTTTAAAGGTCCAAACTCATTTTAAGGGCGGGTCGATTTGTACGGGTACAAAAAGCACTAAAAATTGTAAAAAAAACTGGGAAAATCTAAAAAAAAAATTCAATATGTCTGATTGGCTAAGAAATGCCCCATATATACTTTTTGGGGTCTCCGACCGATATTGCGATGCATTACACACGTAATGACTAAATGAGTATACCCCCATACTGTAGTTTGAGGAAAAAACAAGCCATAATTAATATGAGAGAGTAAGATCGTAAATGAATAAAATAATTAACATAAAATAAATAAATTAAAAACTAGTAAGTTATAGTCGGTCAAGACCGGCCATAATTACCCTACACCAGTGTTTTCCGGAAAATGGGTACGGTGTCCAAACAGGGACCTAATGAATCTGTCTATTTATACCCTACACCACTCTCTGGTACAGGGTTTAATGAGTTTGTGCTGATGTTTGTAACTTCCCGAAATGTTATAGTTTCCAATAACTTTCATATATTCACCTTCGCGTACTTCTCCCGATAGTGCATGTTTAATAACATACATAATTTTTTTTATATTTATAAATTTACAAAAGAAAAATATTATTAATACCTTTTACTGTTTTTTTTATTTTTTATGTTTATATTCTTTATTTTGTTCTATATCGTTTTTAGAACGTGCGAATGTTTACTTTAATATCGTCTGTATTCGAACTACCTGTGAATTATTCAATGAATTGTAATAAAAAAGTGCATATTTCTCTGTAATATGAATGCATTTTATTTATTTAAATTTTTTAACGATAAAAAGTAACAAATTTCATTGTTAGGAAAGAAAAAAAAAAATACTCAAATATAACTTTCGAAATGTTTGTGAACATTTTTTAATTAAAATATATTTTATAAAAAGATTGTAATGGAAAAAAATATTTACATGTTGTAAATATTGTAAAGAGTGTATTTCAAAGAGAAGTTCTGTGATATAATTTAAAAATTTTTAAGAAAAAGTTTTATTAAAATTTTAAAACTATGATAATTGAAAAAGAAATATAAGAATCGGGAGGAAAGAGTTGTTTTTTAAATTATCAATTAATTAAAAACACAATAAAAGAATAAACTTTAAAAATGAGAGATTCCCGGGTAAAAATGTGAAGGATCAGTTCTGATCTGAAAAATGGATCGCTAAGATTAGATCTTGTCTTATTATATACTAGGGTGGCTCGTTTTTGGGCTTTTCTCTCTGATAAAATTCTAATACCCGCCAAAAGTGTCGGTCCCCTAAGGGTAACTCACGTGCAAAATATCACTCCGATCGGAGTTTATCTTCTGTCTCCACTTTGAGCCTCAAAATTGGGGTTTTTGCAAAAAAGGATTTTATTGCAAAAAAATAAAAAAATTTAAGTTTTTTTATTAAAATAATTAAAAAAATTTTTTTGTATAGTATTTGATCGTAAATACTTAAATATGAAATTTAAAGATTTTACAGTATCATTAACCCGTTCAAACTTGATACCAAAAAATGGCATGATTTTGGTGGCGTTCTCAAAACACCTTTTTTTCAAAATTTGAAAATTTTATTAAAAAAAAATTTTAAGTATACCATTTTTTCTTTCTGAATTCATTAAGAACACCTTGGAAAAGAAAACTGTGAAATATGGCGGATATCCGTCGAGCCACTTTTTGGGAATCACGGGGGGAAGTTAGCGGATTTCAAGGAAATGTTGGTTTTATCAATAATTTGGATTAATAAAATCTTATAAATTTTGTTTTTGGGCAAATTAACTTTTTTTGGTGTCGTGGCATTCTATTAGATAACTTTAAGTCTGTCATGAAATCTTACCGATCTAGGACGTCTTTAACCCACATTGGCTGGGGTTCAAAAATGACCCCCGCAGGAGATTTGAAGTTTAGAGCTTAAATTTTGTGCTATAAACAAGTAAAAAACGGCTTTTGTGCTTTTTACCCCAACTATTATTTCGTATTAATATATTATCTTTAAAAAAAATCGTTAACCCTTCTTGGTAGGGGGTCAGAAATGACCCTTTCAATAAAAAATATAAATTTTGTTGATATCAAAAAATTCAAGCACTATGCCGAAAAGTTTTTGCCGGGGTAATTTTTGACCCCTGGCCAATGTGGGTTAAAGATATCTTAAATAGGTGAAATTTAATGGCTGATTTAATGTTATCAAATAGACTGCCACAAATTAATTTTCTATAAGAAATATATACGTTTTATTAAATGGGTCATTTTTGACCCCCTACCAAGAACGGTTAACGATTTTTTTAAAGATAACATATTAATACGAAATAATAGTAAGGGTAAAAAACACAAAAGCCTTTTTATACTTCTTAATAGCACAAAATTTAAAATTTTCAAATTTTGAAAAAAGGTGTTTTGAGAACGCCCCCAAAATCATGCCATTTTTTTGGTATCAAGTTTGAACGGGTTAATGATACCGTAAAATCTTTAAATTTCATATTTAAGTATTTACGATCAAATATTATACAAAAATATTTTTTAATTATTTAAATAAAAAAACTTAATTTTTTTTATTTTTTTGTAAAAAAAAGTCCTTTTTGGCAAAAACCCCAATTTTGAGGCTCAAAGTGGAGACAGAAGATAAACTCCGATCGGAGTGATATTTTGCACGTGAGTTACCCTTAGGGGACCGACATTTTTGGCGGGTATGAGAATTTGATCAGAGAGAAAAGCCCAAAAACGAGCCACCCTATTATATACCCGAGTAAAAAAGTTTTGATATATTCATATAGTTTTTAATATAATTATATATAAATTGATACATCATTTGATCCAAAAAATGGAGGATCCAAATATATATGATTATATCTAATTAGATAAAATTTGATATAATTAGATCCCAAAAATGGAACTGTATTTTACTTGGACTATTAAAATCTGCAGTATTTTCTTTGCGAATTTTATTTTACACCCACTAGAATAGATATTATTTATTTTGTTCCAAAAAAAACTTTTCAAATATCTTTCGTAAAACGTAATACATAATTTAATTAATTTTGTATCACCCATCCTTTGTGTCTAAGAATACCACTTCAATCATCTATTTTAAGGAATAGTGTTATTTATAAAGTTATCAAAACTTATTTTGCGAAATATTTACTATTAATTTGTGTTTACAGCAATATTTTCACAAAGTTAAACATCTACACTTGTAATAAAGTTATGGCACACGATACAATAGTGGTATTCAGAGTCTTGCTTGCCAGCCCTGGTACTGGTGGTAAAAGAGCACTTTTCAAAATTACTTTTCAAAATACATTTATTTTTTGAAAGAAGTACTCTTTTGCTACATTGCCAGGGGTGGCAACAAGACTTTGAATACCTCTAATATTTAATAGAAGTGCAAGTGTTTTTTGAAAAATTACAATATATGATAATATGTCAATTAGGTGAATACCCAAGTGTCGTTTAACAACAAAAATAAAACAAGAGCAAAATAATGGAATGGTTTTCAACATAATAAATATAGGTTGCCTGAATAATTAAACAAAAAATTTTAGCGAAAACTTCATCGCGATCCGTTTTTTAACATTCGCAAACAAACCCAGGCAGAAAATTACAATCGTGAAAACGTTTTTAAAGCGCTATGAGAGGTGGTACAAGTGCTCTCACACCGTAGAGATTACTACCCTCAAAGCGCTTTTAAACACACCAAATGATAACATCTGTCCACGATGGTTAAAGGCGTTTTTAAAGCAATGTAAAAAGTGCTTTCAGAACGTTTTATTAAATACTTATAAGATCGTTCCAGGTTGATTTAAAGCGTTTTTGAAGCGATCTAAAAGATTGATCTCACACCGTAGAAATAACCACCTTTAGGACGATTTTAAGCACACCATATGATAACATCGTTCCACGGTGGTTTGAAGTGCTTTTAAAGTGATCTAAAAATAATGCTTTGATAAAGTATTTTTAAAGAAAAGAAAATTTCGAATTACTTGTTTGGTTTTTGTAAAAGAAAAAATATTTTTTTTTCGAGCATTTTCTTAAAATTTTTAATTTATTTTTGTTTTAAATTTAAATTTAGTGCCCTTTTGACCAATACTCGAAATTTTGGCCTATTTTTGCATGATTCGCATAGAGTTAAGCGATTTAGCTCAAAACTAAACTTATATAAGAACGTTTAGCAAATGTGTAAAAGGAGCTAAATTCTTAAATTAGGGTATTCACTTCAGAAATTTTTGACCCTTGCAACTGTGCAATATTGCAACTTTTTATACCCTACACCACACTGTGGTTCAGGTTATAATGAGTTTGTACTGATGTTTGTAACTACCCGAAATATTGGTCCTAGACCCACTTTTAAGTATACCGATCGAATCAGAATCACTTTTTTAGTCGATTTAGCGATGTCCGTCCGTCCGTCTGTCTGTCTGTCCATGTAAACGGTGTAAACACGATACAGGTCGCAATTTTTAATCTATTAACTTGAAATTGGAAACTTAAGCCTCTTTTGGCCCAAGGACGAAGCCTATTGAAATTGGAAAAAAATCCATATTTAGACCTAGCCCCCATACAAAGGTCCTCTTTAGTTTTGGTTCAAATGTCTGTAAAAGCCGCATTTTAATAGGTATCTTTTCGAGCGGGAAATCTTGTTTGATCTACACAAATCACCATTCCGAATTTTAAAAAAATCGGACCAGTTCTTTTTGTATCTCCCATACAAACCACCTTCCCGGTTTTCACATAAATCTCTAAAATTTCATGAAAATAGAAAATATTTAATTAAAATTCTGTTTGTGTATGTTAAAAGTGAACTTTAATAACCTTTTCAAATCTGATTATTATCGGACCAATTTTGGACTTAGGGCCCATGTGAAAATTTCGCCCGATATTTAGTTGAAGCGGTTTATTGTCAACAACACAAGCCTTTTTCACTCAAATTTGATTTGTGAGTGATTTTAACAATTATTTAAGATTTGACAAAATATAGATCTAATCAGTCCATGTTTGAACTTGGGACCCATTTTCCGGGAAACTTGGTGTAGGGTGTTATATGCTCGGTCTTGACCGACTATAATTTCTTACTTGTTTTTAATAAAATTTTTATTTTTCTATTACTTTTTATACCCTCCACTCTAGTGATAGAGGGTATATATAAGTTTGTCATTCCGTTTGTAACACCTCGAAATATTGGTCTAGGACCCCATAAAGTATATATATTCATGATCCTCGATCGATTTCAAGACGATCAAGCAATGTCCGTCTGTCTGTTGAAAACACGCTAACATTTGAAAGACTTTACGGTGGCTCCTGATGTTGTGGCACATATCGCTCATTTACTTGTATAGTGTCATAACTCAAAAAATGTGATTTTTGAGTTAATAATGCAGCATTTTTTGTTATATAATGCTTTATATTGTGTCAAAAATTCGTATTTATATCTTTAAAACTCATCATTTGAGAAGAAAATACGTAATTACTACATTTTCTATGTACCGGCCATTTTCAATGAACAACCAGTTTCAATTGTAAACTTTAAACGCGTTTTCTGCAAAATGAAACATTTTGAGTTATGACACTATACAAGTAAATGAGCGATATGTTGAGCATTAACCTGGTCAGGTTGGTATTGCAATCCAGCGAAATCGGTATAGTGGTTCAAAAGTTATGAGCAAAAGACCTAGTTTCGGCAAGGTTTTTCGTGAATTTACGAGATATAAAACAAGCTTGGCAAATATAGTTTTTGGTTCCCCGGTCTGATTCGTAGTGAATTTCACTCAAATCGCTTAAGTGGTTCAAAAGTTATTAGCAAAACCGTGAATTTCGGATTGGTTTCACCTTAAATTCACTTGTTGAATAGCCGTTAAAAATCCCAGCAAAAATAAATCGATATTTTGCCGACACAGTATCTTTTTATAGCATACCGAAGCGCATCCAAAGAGCGCTCTTGAGGATGCAGTAAAAGTAAGGGGGAAAAATTTAAATTTTTGTTAAGATTTTTTATATAAAACTTAAAATATAAAATTATATTTTGATTAAATTTCACACATGCTTTCCTTTTAAATATATTTAACACTTTTTGAATAAAAAACATGAATTTTGGACAAAGACACATGATTTCACTGCATCATTATTGCGCCTTAATCAGCGCTGCAAAGAGTGCTTCAATCATAACACCTTTAACACATTTTGAATGAAATACAAATTGAATACACCATTTCCACTTTAGTTTCAGAAAATACAAATGCTTGCAGGGAGTCAACTGATTTTAAGAATTAGTCAATTGTATTTAAGATTTTCAAATTGTATTCAGAAATAGTCATTTGTATTTCAGATTTTGTAATTTGTATTTCAGAAATAGTCAAATGTGCTTCATCTTTATTCTGCTTAAATAACTCAAAAAAATACATGAATTCACTGCATCTTTATAGCGATTTTTTCAGCGCTCTAAAGAGATGTGTATCCAACTAGCGCTCTAAAGTGTGACATAGCCTTAGAGAATCATGCATGAATTCAGCAGGTTTTGGATGCGCTCCTTGACTCGAGTTTCCTTTCCAAAAGCTGCTGCCAGTTCAGCAAAATTTCTGCTGGGATGTTTTGAAAACATTCGTAAGTCACAAAAATATTTTACACCATATTTTTGTCACTCAAAAATAGTTTTACATTAAAAAAAAAATAAACTCGAAAACAATTTTACACTCAAAAAAAATTTTACACTCAAAAAAAAATTAGTAAATTATTTTTTTTTTTTTTTCAAAAATTACTTAAGAAAATTTTTTTTTACACAAAACAAAATATTTTTAATCAAAAATGTTATTTTATTCACGTTAGAAAATTTACAATCACTTAAAAAGTGCATTGTGGAAGGTATTCATGGATTCGGCCATGTCGAATTTAACTTTTCTACTTGTTTAATTTTCAAAAATCTAAAACTTTGATTGCCAGGGATTATTTTATTCTTATTGGCCTCAAATTTGTATTATATAACTTTAAGATCTATTGGAATGAAAGTTTCCCCGGACACTTGGAAAAATCAAAAGATGAAGAAAAAATGTCACTCAAATGTACCAATGTATAAATTTTCAAGTATTTGTAAAATTTACATTTTACATTGTAGTCATTAATGCAAATTTTTCTTGTTGCACAGTGTAATTATCACGAATAAAGAATTTCTATTTTTGATCCTATAAGATTTTCATTTAGTTCCACTTAATTCAATATGACATTTTAGTCTTGTTCTAAGTTTTTTTTGTGTTTATTTGTTTGTAAGATTAACAAACTTGTCATCATCAAAGTTGTTTTGAAAGAAAAAAAAAAATTAAACTAACAGGCCGGTAAATTAGACACAAATGATGTATGGTTGTTAAAACTTGAGAGAACACACAATTTATGGTGATCAAATACCTACACGTTTATGGGATACAGTCAGGAAAATTTTTTAGGATGAAGATAATTTTCTGAAATCTTGAATGATAATTTTGAATCAGAAATAGGGAGACTAGATTTTGATTATTTCTATTTTGGATTTTCAATTACCATTAAAAATTAGTGATCACAAGGAAAACGGACTTGAAAAATGTCACTCCGATCAGAATATATATTCTTCCCAAAACAAGCCTTTTGTTTATTAGCAAATTTATATGTATGAAACAATGCTCCTTCCTTGTAAGGATTTGGAACTACAGTAAGTTGTTCGCTATTGTCTGAAAAAATTTAGTACTAAAATTTTTCCTCACTTTTAGTATAAAATAAACTTCTTAAATAAACCTTATATTTTATCTCCTCTAATACCAACATTATTTACTCGAGTGAATTCCATTTACAGAAATTCACAAAAAAAAAAACAAACTTAACTTACTTTCAAACTAACATAAGTATAAACTTTTGTATCTTGTTTTCTTTTATAACTGAAAATCCCTAAGGATTATCGCAAAACATTATTAAACATCAACATCATTAGTTAATAGAAAGACCAAAATACAAAGACTAAAAATACTGAAATTACTTGATTAGACCAAAGTATTTTATGGGTAAAACCACAATTAATTGTCGGATATTTAAAATAAATTAAACATAATTAAGAAAAGTAACAACAAAGCTACAAGAAATAAAATACAAATAAATAAAAAAAGCAACTGACAGGTGTCAAGTGTTTTTTTATATTTTAAAATTTTTTTATAGAATTTTTTTTTTTAAATCAAAACAATTATTTTAAATTAAAATTTGTTTCCTTTTTTACTCTTTTAAATTATCTTTGGCTTAAAAATCTCTACGAGTATGTAAATTTTTATTTATTTTTTGCTAGACAAATTTAACATCTAACATGAGTTTGCCATTTTCGCTGAGAAAATACTGAAATAAAATATAATTTCAAAAATGTGATTTAAACTACCAACCAATTTTTTTTAACCCTTAACAGAATTTTCTTTTTCTTTTTTTAAAATTTTATTTAAGTAGAACTTGCCACTTTTCCATGATCAGCGCTTTTCGATTGTTACACTTCATGTGTGCCAGATATTTTCAGACATTTCAATGAAAATTTAAGAAAGACCTCTTTAAATTTCTTGTCCATCTTTGGATATTTTTAATCTTTTCCATCTCCCTTATCTGGTTACAAAAAAAAAACACTTTTTCTGAATTCCAATTTCTGTGCTTTAGTTTTCTCTTCAAAAATATGAAATATTTTTTTCGGTTCACTTTATTTTTTACTACCATTTTATCGGCCCACTCTATTTAGATAAAAAAAATTGTAATTTTCTAAGTCACTCAATTTGTAGCACCTCGTCCCACCTGGATAAAGTAAATATGGGGCATACTATGCCAAATCGGGCACTTTAAAAATTTTTTGTTTAGATTTACCCAATTTTTTTACAGTTTTTATAACACTTCAAAAACTCCTCATGGTAAATTTTAATAGATTTTTGAACAACCGGTTTAATTTTTCAACAAAAAAAAAAATTTTTTTCTTCAATTTTTTTTTTCATAAATTTTTTGGTCAATTTTTTTATACCCTCCACGTTTGTAACACCTCGAAATATTGGTCTAGGACCCCATAAAGTATATATATTCATGATCCTCGATCGATTTTAAGACGATCTAGCGATGTCCGTCCGTCTGTCCGTCTGTCTGTCTGTCTGTTGAAAACACGCTAACTTTTGAAAGGCTTTACGGAGGCTCCTGAAGTTTGGCATATATTTTGGGCATTTACCTGGTCAGGTTGGTATTGCAATCCAGAGAAATCGGTCTAGTGGTTCAAAAGTTATGAGCAAATTACTGAATTTCGGCAAGGGTTTTTCGTGAATTTATGAGATAAAAAGCACTATAACTTTCGAAAAGCAATTCCAAGGATGCTGAAGCTTGGCATATATATTCTTCGTTCCTCCAGCCTAGTTCGTGTTGAATTTCAGCCAAATCGGTACAGTGGTTCAAAAGTTATTAGCAAAACCGTGAATTTCAGATTACCTTCACCTTAAATTCACGTGTTGAAAACCCGTTAAACCTGTTTTAACAAGTGAGAGTGTTAAATTCGGCTATGCCGAATCTATGATACCCTCCAACATGTTAAAACATATAAAAAAATCCAGGGTCGTTTTTTTGGGGGGGGCTCGGTGGGGGTGGTGAGGGATATTTCCCCCATCGCGATAAATGTTAACTAATTTATTTATTATGCTTTTTCCAATTTAGTAATACCATTTTCTCATTATTTTAATGGTTTTTAAATCCACGCCCACAAAAGGGGGCGGGTAAAAAAAAAAATAATTTTCCAGCCCCTGGGTCTAAGTTCAGGAGTTTAAACCCCTTCTGACATAAAAAGATTTCATTTGTTTAACAATAATTGCAAAAATAGATGTAAAAATGGCGTTTTTTATGAGGTTTTTTTAGTTTGTTAAGGGGGAACTTTTTTTCCCCTGGCCCGATTTTGCCCATTTCCGAACTTAACCGGCCTATGAACATTATACATATTCTGACTAATTTTCAGGGGTCTAGCTCTTTTATTTTGGACTGAATCGTGTTTTATACAGACGGACGGACGGACGGACATTCATAGAACGACTTAGAATCGATCATAGATCAATAATATATGTATATACTTTATGGGGTCCCCGACCGATATTTTTATGCGTTACAAACGGAATGACAAAGTGAGTATACCCCCATACTGTGGTTGGAGGGTATAAAAACATTGGTAAGTCACAAAAATATTTTACAACGTATTTTAGTCACTCAAAAATATTTTTATACCAAAACAAAAAAAAATACACTCGAAAAAAATTTTACACTCAAAAAAAAAAATAGTAAATTATTTTTTTTATACCCTGCAATTAGTGATAGTGGGTATATATAAGTTTGTCATTCTGTATGTAACTCATTTAAATATCGGTTTGGGACCCCATAAAGTATATCATGAAATCCAGCAATGATTTTATAAAATCTGACCGAGGGTCTTCAAATTTATCTAATTTTTTGTACACATGTGCTCTATAGAGCCAATTATACATATCCATTTTCAGTTTTTTATATTTAAAAAAAATCACGATTTTTTCGCGAATTTAATTTTCTTCAAAAATTGAAAAAGTCAAAAAAGTATGCTACTTTGAATAGCCATATCTTCGGCTATTCAAATGCATTTTTGATGCAAATGCATTTTTTGGATGCATTTTTTAAAACTTTCTCCCCCTTCAATTTTTTTTAAACCTACATAAATCGAAAATATAGCATTTTTTACACAAAATTGCGTACCGCTTTTTTTGTGACGGAGTTTCGTAAAAATTTTGTAAATTTTTTAAAAATACCTTATTGCTTTTTCCATACAATTTTTTTATAAAATTCATAAAATAACAAAAAAAAATTTTAGTCTAAGGAAAAACTACATAAGCATTTTTTTAAAAAATCACGAAAATTTTGTAAAACGCCGTCACAAAAAAAAAATGTACCCAATTTTATCTAAAAAATGCTATATTTTCGATTTATGCAGGTTTCAAACAAATTGAAGGGGGAGAAAATTTTAAAAAATGCATCCAAAAATTGCATTTGCATCAAAAATGCATTTTTTAAAAAAAATATTTTTTGTTAGTGCATTGGTATGAAAACGGATAATCAGTTGAATCGAATGCTTTTTGAGACGTAGAAATCCGATAGATACTTTCGAAGAAATGGCTTTTTAAAGTTACATACTTTTTTGATAAAATTTCAAAATAAACATTAAATTGATTTTTTGTATGGAAAAAATCAAATAAGTAGTTTTAAAAAAATTACGAAAATTTTTTGAAAAGCTGTCACAAAAAAAACGGTACTCAATTTTGTGTGAAAAATGCCATATTTTCGAATTATGCAGGTTTCAAAAAAATTGAAGGGGGAGAAAGTTTTGAAAAATGCATCCAAAAATTGCATTTGCATCAAAAATGCATTTTTTTTAGAAAAAGTTTTTTTTTATTGCATTGGTATAAAAAAGGACACACGTTTGAATCAAATGCTTTTTGAATCGTAGAAATCCGATAGATACTTTAGAAGATATGGCTCATCAAATTAACATACTTTTTTGATTTTTTAAATTTTTGAAGAAAATTAAATTCGCGAAAAAATCGCGATTTTTTTAAAATTAAAAAAACTGAAAATGGATATGTTTTATTGGCTTTATTGAGAATGCATACCGTTAATATAAAGAAAATCGAAAGACCTAAGGTCAGAAAATAGCATTTTTTATGTGTTCTCTGGTGGATTTTGTGATATATATTCATGATGCCCGATCGATTTTAAGACATTCTAGCGATGTCCGTCTGTCTGTCTGTGAAAAATGCTGGCACGGACAAAATATTGCACAAAGATGACTGAAACTTTCCATATTTATTGGAAATTCTCCCGAGAAGTTTGGTATTGCATTTGAACGATATCGGTTCAGCGGTTCAAAAGTTATGAACGAAAATGTAAGGACACCTCCAAAATTTTAGTACATTCAACATAACCTAAAAAAACAAAATGCTTTAATTCGGCTGCTGGTTGACATATGTGAACGTAATTGAACACCAAATGGTATTTAAACAAGTACGCACATATTTTTTGACAAAAAAAACAAAATTTTTTTTCGCGGAAATTTTTTTTTTTTTCAAAAGTAATTTCCTTTTAAATAAAGTTTTTTTGGAATATTTTTTTGAAATTGTGGAGGGTATCACTACATTCGGCAAGGCCGAATTTAACTTTTTTACTTGTTTTTTTATCAAAGCATTTTTTTTCACATCAAAAAAATTTTTTTTTCAGCAAAATTTTTTCCTCTATTTTTTCTTTTTTACCAAAAAAAAATTGTTTTTACATATTTATTTTTCACATAAAAAAAAAAATTTCATAAATTTTTTTTTTATAATTTTTTTTTAACTATTTTTTTTTTTTTTTTGTGTTTTTCTGAAAAAACAATCCTCTATTTTTTCTTTTTTACCAAAAAAATTTGTTTTTACATATTTATTTTTCACATAAAAAAAATTTTTTTCATCAATTTTTTTTTTCATCAAACTTTTTTTATCAATTTTTTGTAAGTTATTTATTTTTTATCAAATTTATTTTTTTCATCTGAAATTTTTTTATAAAATTCTTTTTTTCTCATCAAAAAATTTTTATCTTCATAAAAAACTTTTTATCAAAGTTCGGTTTTCACCAAAAACTTCGTTTTCCTTCAAAAAAGATTTTTTTATCAAAATTTTGTTGTTCATCGAAAAAAAAATTTTTGTGATTTTTTTCACCAAAACTTCTTTTTGACCATGTGTTTTGACATAAAAATGTTCCATTTTCTTAACAAATGGACAAAAAACAAGTGAGAGTGTTAAATTTTTCTATGCCCAATGTTTTATACTCTCCAAAATGTAAAAATACTTTTTTATACTTAAGTAATACACTCATTTAACAATTTTACCAAAAGTCTTGGTTTTTATCAAAAAAGATTTTTTTTAACAAAATTTTTGTGTTTCATCGAAATTTATTTTTTTTTGTAATTTTTTTCACCAAAAATATTTTTTACCATGTCTTCTGACATAAAAATATTCCATTTGTTTAACAAATGAAAAAAAAGGGAGAGTGTTAAGTTTTTCTGTACCGGATGTTTTAAACTCTCCAAAATGTAAAAATACTTATTTGTACTTAAGTAATACACTCATTTAACAAATTTACAACTATTTTCCACAGACAGAAGTTCGGATGGAGTGTCTTACAAATGAATCAATAACACAGGGCAACACCTTTTTTTGCCCGGGTTCTGATAGCTAATTTTGGGTAATAGGGGTACGCTGATTTCAAATCTGGCTACCGTTTTTTTTGGGTCAGCTCTAGTTTTCGAGATATAGACTAAGGAAACTTTGAAAGTAGGCTGTTTTTGGCATGTTTGTGAGTCTATATTTACCAACACTAGTCTCACATCAAAAAAGTGAATGACGATTTTAGGTATGTTGGATATGTGATTCCAAAAATGCTCTTACTTTTGTTAAGTCATCTTTAGTTTTTAAGATATCGCTAAAATAACATTTTTAAATTTATGACCTCTTTAATTTTGTCTGAATATTTATGCCCTTTTTAATAACTCGAAAACTAAAGCTGTCAGAAAAAAGCTAATATCTGTTTTGGAATCCTGGCATCCAATATAGTTAAGTTCGTGTTTAAAACTGAGGCACTAAAATTTTTTTTGAAAATTGGTAAAAAACGCACTTTTCCGACTCTTTAAAAGCGATTTGCTCGCGAACGCGAGCTGATGGAAACAATTGGATAACAGATTCGTAATCAGCACACTAAAATCCATATAAATCAGTTTTCAAAGGTCGGGCAAATTGAAAATTTTCAAATTTTGTCAACCTGTGTAACATATAAATTTAATGGGGTCCTCGACCGATATTTCAATTCGTTTTGCATGAAATGGCAAATGAATATAACATTATTTTTTCTAAAAAAAAACTTTGGCAAGTACACCCTAATCTTAAGCAAATCATTATGATTTAATATTTTGGACAAGAGTAGAAAATTCGCAGGCATTTTTGAAAATGTTTGTACTTTTTGATTTTTTTTTAAGACTTCTATCGAATGTAAAAATTTTTTGCTTAAGATGATCGTGGAATTACGAATATTACTATTTTTCCGATTTTGTTCGAAAAAATGTTATTGCAGTTATTCAAATCTTTAAATCAGGTATACTGCTACAATGGTGCATCATAGATAGGTCAATAGCAAGACCGATCCCTATTGTTTTAATCCTTAAAATTTTTTTCTAAACAAACATTCTATCTCCAATTCCTAAGAGGTTTCCTATACATAATGAAATTTTTTAATTTGCACCAACCGATCATACTGCCCGAAGAGTGCAGTTAACAGTATGACTGACTCACAATTTTTATACCCTCCACTCTAGTGATAGAGGGTATATATAAGTTTGTCATTCCGTTTGTAACACCTCGAAATATTGGTCTAGGACCCCATAAAGTATATATCTGTGGCAAAAACCGATAACAACATAAGTCGAGTTATGTCCAAAACGTGTTTTTGTTTTTTCGGAATCTCCTTGTCCATTTTCGTATTGTATCAAATTTTTATGAAAATCGGACCATTACTTTCTGAGATATTGATTTCAGAACTCCACAACTAATTTTTTTTAAAGGAAAAATAAAAATCGTAACAGCATATCTGAGTTATGTTTTTATTATATTAAAATCAGCATTCGTTGAAGACGCTAAAATGTATTTTATAGGGATACATAACTGCATATCTCGACATATGCTTGGATTAAAATGTAATTTTGCAAAACGCAATAACAACATCAATGGTTTTCAGCCGATATCTCCGTTGTCCTGATATATATCAACTTTTAAAGTAGCGAAGATTGTGTCGATAATAATGCTTGAGATATTTTCACGCCCAAAATGTTCAAATGTTTAAACCCAGATTTGGTATTTAAAATTAAAACTTAAAAATGCTCTCCTGAAAAGTAGTATAAAAACACTTATGCACTCATTCCTTTTTGCCACAGATATATTCATGATCCTCGATCGATTTTAAGACGATCTAGCGATGTCCGTCCGTCTGTCCGTCTGTCTCTCTGTTGAAAACACGCTAACTTTTGAAAGACTTCACGTAGACTCCTGAAGTTTGGCATATATGTTGGGCATTTACCTGGTCAGGTTGGTATTGCAATCCAGTGAAATCGGTCCAGTGGTTTAAAAGTTATAAGCAAATGAGTGAATTTCGGCAAGGGTTTTTCTGGAATATACGAGTTAAAACACACGGTAACTTTCGAACCACAATTCTGAGGGTGCTGAAGTGTGACATATATATTTGCCGTTCCTCTGGTCCAATTCGTTTAAAATTTCGGCCAAATCGGTTAAGTCGTTCAAAAGTTATTAGCAAAGCCGTGAATTTCAGATTAGTTTCACCTTAAATTCACGTGTCGAAAACCCGTTAAACATGTTTAAAAAACATTAGTAAGTCACAAAAATATTTTACAAGGTATTTTTGTCACTCAAAAATTTTTTTACACTAAAACAAAAAAAAAAAATACACTCAAAAAAAATTTTACACTCAAAAAAAAAATAGTGAATTATTTTTTTTTTTCAAAAATTACTTAAAAAAAGTTTTTTTACACAAAACAAAATATATCTAACCAAAAATTTTATTTTTTTCACGTTAGAAAATTTGCTATCACTTAAAAAGAGCATTGTGGAGGGTATTCATAGATTCGGCCCAGTTGAATTTAACTTTTCTACTTGTTTTATTTCAAACATTTTCTCAGAACACACCCACCCTCACTATTTAACATTTATACCTCTCTCTACTCCCCAAGTGAGCACCCACTCAAAATTATATTTTTAAAAATGGGTAAAAGTTGATGGGTGACAGTCTTGCTATTGACTCATCTAGGACGAACCATTGGGCAGTAGACCAAATTTAAAGACTGGACATGCCTTAAAATATCGGCCGAGGACCCCATTTAGTTCATATATTAGCAAGATACATCCGTTTGTCTGTCTGTGGAAAGTCAAATGCTGTTCAAATCATAACATTTGTAAATTTAATAATTGAGCAAAATCGGATCATATGGGAAAAGCTCACCTTTGAGGAACTAAACAAACACCTAGAAAAGTTTTACAGTAACTATTTACGGTTATTCAAAACAGTTTTTAGGTAAAGTTGTTTTAAACGTTTTATCGTTTGTTTTTAAAAAAACTAAATTATTGAAAGATTTATACAGTTGTTAAAACAATAAACTACAAAAATTTACGGAAAAAATTTTTATCAGTTATATTATTTGTAACTGATTATACCGTATAATTTTACAGAAGTACGTTTTTTGTAGTTTGTTATTCAAAAAAACTTATTTTTACTTCACAAAATAAAAAATTGTAAACAGTTAAAATAACTGAAATATCGTTTGTTTTTACGGAATGTCTAGTCATTTATTAACGTATAAAAATAACTGAAAAAGTATGTTGTTTCAAGTGAAATATAAGTAGTCCGTTTTTTAAAAGGAAAAACGATTATTTTAAATGTTTTTTCAGTTGAATTTACTTACAAAATATTTTGAGTGAACTATTTAACTCTCCATGGTTTTCAATATGGACTTATATTCACTTTGCCATTTAATGTCCTCTAGAGGTCCGTCTGACCGAAATTTGAGCAAAAATATGTCTTGTGTTCATAGTTCTTAAATGGGCAAAATCGAATCAGGAAGAAAAAAAGTTTTCCCTTGAATAACTAAACCAAAATATTTGCCAGAGATTTTGATCCAAAATATTTGTCCGTTTTGCTCTACCTTGCCTTAGTTTTGAGATATTGGAATTTAGGGGCCTAATAGGGGCTTGAAAAAATGTTTACTCGGACGGCTTTCTGGTATTTAGCGCTAGAGTTCTACCCGTTTCGCTTTTTCTCGCTTAGTTTATAAGATATCGCCATTTTGAGTTTTTAAGTAAATCCTAAGAAGACAAATATTATGAACTGATTGGTAGTAAATTTAAACTAAATTTTATGTGAACATATTTTTATGAAATAAGTTTTAAAAATAAAGATATTTTTCTTAAATTTCAGGAAACATTTTTTTTTTGGCAGTAAGAATTTCTGTCTTTTATTAAAGAACTTCATTTTAAGAAAACTAAAAACTATTTATATATATAAACTAAGTTTTTTTCTTATAATTAAGAAAATTTCTCATTTTTAGTTAAATTTAACTAAATTTTAGAAAAATTAATTTTTAAAGAAATTTTTTTTCCAAAATTTAGTTATTGATAACAAAAGTTCACTTAAAGGTTAAAAATTTTTTTTTGCTTCTTTTCCATATCTATTATTTTTTTAATTTTTTCCTTCCCTTTACTGCAATCATCAAGATAAACTGCTTCTATCCAAAATTTTGTTAAGCTTGTTGCTCTTTACCCCCTCCACAATTCTGTCAAGTTTTAAATGCTCTGCCACTTTACTTATTTGATTCAGCATTCTAGCTGCTTCTACCTTTTGCTAAAGCTTAATATACCCTACCTTTCCTTGTAATAAAACCTTTCCCAGCAATAATTTTTGGAAATTGTTCCCAAGGGATCTATTTGAGATTTTTTTTTTTCAAAACGCCGTCTTTTGAAAAGGCGTTGAATTGCTTACTGGAAACTTAAATGGAAGATATTTTTGATCTAAAAATAGTTTAAAAAAACTGATTCTAGAAAAAGCATTAAAAGTTTTGGGTCACAATCTTAAACACAAATCATTATTTCTAGATTTAGATCATTATTTGAAGATTCTGTAAAACTGAAACGCTACAGGTTTTTCTAGCCACCTTAAAATGTTGCTGGGTTATGTGTCACTATTTTGTTACGTTAATTTATTACAATTCAAGGGGGCTAAAAGGATTTTCAGGTTAAACATAAATAAACCATTATATAGCAACTTTTGTTTTTAAGTATTTTAATGGTACAGAATGATTTTTTCGGTTTGTTTTCATTTTCAAATCTAAAAACAATAGCTTATTCAATTTTGGGTTGAAAGATTTACACTTAATATGTAGATGAGAGAGAGAAAAAAAAAGAAAATATAAAACAATAAAATTTATAATATATTGGAAATATAAATTTATATAAAACTTCAAGGTTATATTTAAATTCATACTTTAAAAGGTTTAAGAATACATAAAAAATTTAAGTAGATTTAAATATATATTTGTAAAGTTTTTTATATTTTATGGTAAGGAAGTATTTAACATAAGGGGAAATCATATTTGTGAGGACACTTCAAATTTACAAAAAAAAAAAAAAATCACTTGAAAATTGAAAAAAAGTACGAGTAAAAAAATCCTGATCAAGAAAGAAGGGTTTCAAAAATGTTGGGTACCAAAGCAGTACAAAACAAGTGAAAGTGTTACATTCGGCTGTGCCGAATCTTTTATACCTTCCAAAATGTAAAAAAACAATATAAAAGCAAGTAAGAAAGTTATAGTCGGTCAAGACCGGCCATATAATACCCTACACCAGTGTTTCCCGGAAAAATAGGTCCCAAGTTTAAACATGGACCGATTTGATGTATCTTTTGTCAAATTTTTAATAAGTGTAAAAAACACTAACAAACCAAATTTGAGTGAAAAAGGGTCCCACTTGTGGCCAATAAACCGATTTAAATGAATATGGGCCCAAACTTTCATATGGGATATAAGTCCACAAATGGTCCAAATATAATGAGACTTGATAATATTACAAAAGTACGCGTTAAGCACACACAAACAAAATTTTAATAAAATATTTTCTATTTTCGTGAAATTTGAGAGATTTATATGAATATCGGGAAGGTGGTTTGTATGGGGGCTATAAGAAGATCTGGTCCGATTCCTTTAAAATTTGAAATGGTGATTTGTGAATATAAAATACATTTACTTGTCAAATTTCGAACAGATATCTTGTTTAATACGGGTTTTAGAGTCATTTGAGGCAAAATAAAAGAGGACCTTTGTATGGGGGCTAGGTCTAAACATGGACCGAATTTTTCCAATTTCAATAGGCTTCGTCCTCGTACCAAGAGAAGCTTAAGTTTCAAATTTCAAGTAAATTGATTAAAAATTGCGACCTGTATCGCGTTTACACCGTTTACATCAATGGTTCCCAACCTTTTTTACGCCACGCCCCACTTTTATGTTAAAAAAATTGCCTTGTCCCCCCTACACTCAAGAAAAACTTGTTTATTTATCAAAATTTTTGTTTTTAATGAAAAATTACTACTAGTTTAGCAAAATTTTTGTAAAATAGGAATTTAAACTAAATTTTTAGTAAAAATTTTAACAATTAACAAATTTGTGTAGTAAACTTTGGTAAAAAAAACAGTTTTTGTAGTTCATTTCACAAAAAAAAAATATTGCTCGTTGCCCCCTGAAACCTTCAAATTGCCCCCCAGTGGGGCGAGAATCAAAGGTTGGGAACCATTGGTTTACATGGACAGACAGACGGACAAACGGACGGACGGACATCGCTAGATCGACTAATAAAGTGATTCTGAGTCGATCGGTATACTTAAAAGTAGGTCTAGGACCAATATTTTGGGTAGTTACAAACATCAGCACAAACTCATTATACCCTGTACCACAGTGTGGTGTAGGGTATAAAAAATACAGGGGCATCTTTTTTTTGGGGGGGGGGTTGATGAGAGACGTTAGGGGGCACCTTCCCCTTGTGATTTTGAACTTCTTCTGAGATAAGAATGTTGCATTTGCTTAGCAAAAGTACAAAAAACCCTGCAAAAAATGCGGTTTTTCTTAGGTTGGTTTAGTTCTCCAAGGGGGAACTTTTTTCCAATTGGTCCGCTTTTTCCCATTTCCGAACTTAACTTGCCTAGGAATATAAGACATATTCGTAACAAACTTCGGAAGTCTAGCTCTTTTATTTTGGACTGTATCGTGTCCTCTACAGACGGACAGACGGTCGGACGGAATGTCTTAGAATCGATCACTGATCAATAAAATATATACTTTATGGGGTCCTAGACCGATATTTCGATGCGTTACACACGGAATGACGAAGTGAGTATACTCCCATCAGCGACGTATCCAGGAATTTGAAAACGGGGGGGCACAACTTTCAATTTTTTTTAGCCATCGCCGAATTAACTATTTAACCTATTTAACCTCTTGCTTCACATAAGAGTCATGAGTGAGAACCATAAAAGTGTCTGTTTTGACAGATTTTTCTGCTGACTCGACCTAGATTATCCAGACAGAAATTTTGCAACCCGCGTATGCTAAAATCAGCAGATCGTCATATGGATCAAAATGGGTGTATTTTTGTCAGATTTTTCAGGTTAAAGTATTTTTCAGTATAGTTACAAAAATTTGTTCATTTGTGCAATTTTAACCCAGAAAAAGTGCTAGATTGAAAATTTTAGATTTATATCTAAAAACTGTTGTTAGATATTCCAAATTCATATTTATTAAAAAGTCTGGTGATCGCGTCGCTGAGGAATTATTGTGGTTTCGCTATGGACCATCCGGTCTATGTGAGGAGTCTTTGACTCCGCCACCTCTAACCTAACCTAACCTAACCTAACCTAACCTAACCTAACCTAACCTAACCTAACCTAACCTAACCTAACCTAACCTAACCTAACCTAACCTAACCTAACCTAACCTAACCTAACCTAACCTAACCTAACCTAACCTAACCTAACCTAACCTAACCTAACCTAACCTAACCTAACCTAACCTAACCTAACCTAACCTAACCTAACCTAACCTAACCTAACCTAACCTAACCTAATCTAACCTAACCTAACCTAACCTAACCTAACCTAACCTAACCTAACCTGGTGATCGCGCTGTTTTAGATTTTAGCTTGTTCCGTGGTACCATGTGATTATTTTTCTATAAAAAGATTAAAATTCAAGATTTTTTTGGTAGAAAAATTATCAGCATCTAAAAAATTTTTATATATTAATTGTTTCAGAATCTGATATATTTTATATAAATATATTTGAGAATATGAAAATTTTACTATGGAAAATATAGTTTGGAATCTGATAGTTTGTCTATAAAAAAAATACTAAGACTTTCAAAATTTTCTATAGAGAAAATGTTTCATCTAACAATTTTTCAATAAAAAAAAAAAAATCTCCCAAAATATAACAAATTTCCTGACGAAAAAATGTATTAGAATCTGAAAATGTTTTTAAAAAAAATGTTTTCAGAGTCTGAGAATCTCCTATAGATATAATATTTCAGAATCTCACATTCTATTT
Organism: Pegoplata infirma; assembly: GCA_963921195.1. Taxonomy (NCBI): domain Eukaryota; kingdom Metazoa; phylum Arthropoda; class Insecta; order Diptera; family Anthomyiidae; genus Pegoplata; species Pegoplata infirma. The sequence continues at coordinate 224,193,832 of OY992537.1, forward strand.
CTAAATTTTAGAAATTTGCAGTTTTAAATTTTTTTAGACATTTATTTTATGATCCTAATGCATAATTTTTTTATCAAAAAAATTAAATCTTTTCTTTAAAAACCAAAATATTTTGATACCTGTGTATTTTTTGTATAATGCGTTGCATTGTATTAAATTTTAAAAATTTTCAAATCGAAAAGGGGGGGCACGTGTCCCCTGTGCTCACCCCCTGTATACGTCCATGTCTCCCATACTGTGGTTGGAGGGTATAATTAGCTAAATTTGAATTCGGTGAATTTAAGGGCAAACCACTCATTTAGTGTTTATAATTTTTTTTACGTCAAAAAATTTGTAAATATTTTTTGAGTATGATTTTATGAAAATGAAATTTTTTATATAAAGTACTTTTTATGAAAAAGTAATATTTATGACAAAGTACTTTTTATGAAAAACTACTTTTAATGAAAAACTACTTTTAATGAAAAAGTACATATTATGAAAAAGTACTATTTATGAAAAAGTACTTTTTATGAAAAAGTACTATTTATAAAAAAGTACTTTCTATGAAAAATTACCCTTGTATGAATAAGGACAGTACTTTTTCTTAAAAATTAAGTTCTTTTTAAATAAAATAAAAATTTTCATAAAATAGTGCATTTTCATAAAAAGTACTTTTCATAAAAACAGCACTTCTTATGAAAGTGATTTTAATAAATTTGTTTTAGGAAAAAGTTCGTTTGTATAATATAAATTCATAAATAAGTCCCCAAAATTTAGGTAAAAAATACCCTTTTATAAAAAAGTACTTTTTTAAAAAAATTAAGTACTTTTGTATAAAATAGTACTTCTCATAAGTCCTTTTCAAAAGTCGTTTTGTATGAAAAGTAACTTTTTATAAATAAAAGTACTCCACAAAGTATAAAAAAAATAGAAAAGAAAATGTCTTTTAAAAAAATATACATTTTCTTAAGATCTAATTTATTTTTGTACTTAAAAGTACTTTTTAAAAACTATACTGTATACTTTTTATATGAAAAAAAAATACTCTTTATGCAAATGTACATTTGTTCCTTTTTTATAAAAAATCTTTTTTTATAAAAAATAATTTTTTATAAAAAAGTACTTTTTGTTAAAAGCGAAAAAGTACTCCACAAAGTATAAAAAATGTTGTCAGAAAGTACCCTTTCATAACAAAAGTATTTTTCCTAAAAATTAAGTACTTTTATAAAAAGTACTTTTAAATGAAAAAGTACTTTTCATGAGTCCTTTTTATGAAAAGTATCTTTTTATAAAAAAGTACTTTTTTTAAATCAAAAAAGTACTCCACAAAGTATTCAAAATTTGGGTAAGAAAGTAAGTTTTCAGAAAAAAAACACTTTTTCTTCCAAAAAAATTATTTTTGTACTTAAAGCACTTCTCAAATCACGCTTTTCAATAAAAAATATTTTCATAAAATAGTCTATTTTCATAAAAAGTATTTTTATGAAAACTTTTACGATTAGTACTTTTCAAAAAAAAATAATTTTTTATAAAAAGTTTTTTTTTTCTACTTAAAAGTACTTTTAAAAAACCCGCTTTTCAAAAAAAAATATTTTCAGGAATTAGTGTATTTCCGTAAATATGTACTTTTATGAAAAGTGTTGTTTATGAAAATATACTTGTTATAAAAAAGTACGTTTGTATGATATAGAAAAATTCTTTTGTATAAAAAGTAACTTTTTATAAAAAGCAATTTTTCTTAAAATCGAAAAAGCACTCCACAATGTATTAAAAAAATGTCGGTACTTTTTCATAAAAAGTACTTTTTATGAATAAGTACTTTTTATGAAAAAGTACTTTTTATGAAAAAGTACGAAAAAGTCCTTCTAGAGTACTTTTTTATGAAAATATTTATTTTTTAAAAGTGTGTTTTTTAAAAGTACTTTTAAATACAAAAAGTTTTTTATTTTTTTATTTATTTTATTTAGGTGACAAGACCGAAATTAATTATTTTTATAATTGTTTCAACGAATTTATTGATTGCAAAACATTTTTATTTTCTCTGTGTTTAAAGTCATGGATATTTACTTGAAAAATCTCCATTAAAGTACTAAATATTTAAAAAATCTTGATTTTTTAAACACAACCCCATTTTATTTCGACATACATGCAAAACACATTCAGTTTAATGTATTAGAAATAAAAAATATATGTCATTGTGTTAAAAGTTTTTTTAGTTTTTTCAATATTTTTTTTTCCTGCTACAAGTTTGACAATTGCAAATTTATAAAAGGGTATACCCACAATCTGAAACTGCAAATGAATGTTACTTCGTAGTCGTTGTGCTGCCAACGGATGTCATTTGATAATATTGTCATATACTATTACCCAACATTACCATAATTTTCACTTTTCAATACGTTAGTTTTTAATAATACAAAAGAAAAAAAAAAGAACTAGTAATGAAATGCAAAAAGACAAACAAATGAAAGAAAAGACAGGCAGAAACCTCGACTGTCAAAGTCTCCACCCACAAAAGTATCAGTCTCTTTTTTTTATCAATAACAATATGCATCACTAGAGACCACCAGAAAATGTGATGAATAGAGCGGGGCTGAAAATTATTTTTTTTCAAAAGGGGAAATTTAATATGAATTAAGAAAAATAATAATTTTGTATTTTTGGAAAAAATACTTTTTTAGAAAAAGTACTACTTAAGGAAAAATAGGTCTTTTTTGAAAAAAGTACCTTTTTTGGAAAAATACATGTTTTACAGAAAAGTATTTTTTTTACTTTTTTTTAGAAAAAAAGTACTTTTTTTATAGAAAAAGTACATTTTAGGGAAAAACTACATTTTAAGGAAAAATTACTTTTTAAAGAAAATGTACTTAAAAAAAATTGTTTTTTTATGAAAATTTCTAAATTTCAGTTGTGCTCTTCTGATCTTCAATTAAGATGTCTAATTTCTATTGTGTTTTTTTTTTTTAAGGAGATGTACTTTTTTTAGAAAAAGTATTTTTTTTTAACAAAAAGTACTTTTTCTGATTTTCAATTAATATTTCTTATATTATTTGTGTTTTCTAAAATAATTGTTGTCTAATTTTTTTTTAATTCATTTTCTAAAAAAAATATTTTTTTTCCAAAAAGGTAGTATTTCAAAAAAAAGTAAGTTTTTATACCATTAAAAAAAATACTACTTTATTTTATACATTTTTTAACATGATAATGTTTTTAGGCTGGTGTCTAATTTTAATAAAGTTGCAGGACGCCACCTCAGTTTGACTATATAAGCTAACAATTAACGAAAAAGAAAACAAGAATTACTATTTTCATTTTCTTAAAACCAAAACTTTTAATAACTTGGGTTTGTAACTTGGATAATAATTCACCTCGTGGTGAATAAACCCGTTTTTCACCAGCTGGTGAATAAAAAGTAACATAATTATTTTTCAACAAAAAATTTTTTTTTTCACCAAATTTTTTTTCATCAATTTTGAATTTCGTCGAAATGTAGTGGCCCACCCCAGATTCATAATCGAGAAAAACATTTACGGTGTTAATTTGAGGTTAAAGTAAGTACTTTTAAAATAGTACTTTTTTTTAAAAAATTTGCTTCTGCAATTTCTAAAAATTCAATGACCAAATAGCATTTTTTTTATATATATACCATTATCACCTCGTGGTGAATAAAACCGTTTTTTACCAGCTGGTGAATAAAAAGTAACATAATTATTTTTCAACAAAAAAAAATTTTTTTTTCATCAATTTTTTTTCCATCAAATTTTTTTTCATAAATTTTTTTTTTTTCATAAATTTTTTTTTCCATAATTTTTTTTTTTTTTTCATCATACTTTTCTTTCGTTATTTTTTGTAACAATTTTTTTTTTTATAAACTTTTTTTCATAAGTTTTTTTTTCATTTATTTTTTTCATCATTTTTTTTTTTGTTTTCATCAAAATTTTTTTTTCATTATTTTTTTTTCATCAATTTTTTTTTCATCAATTTTTTTTTTCATAAATTTTTTTTATCATGTTTTTTTCATCAATTTTTTTTATCAAATTTTTTTCATCAAATTTTTTATTATCAATTTTTTTCTCACCAAAAAAAAATTTTTTTTCATTTTTATACCCTACACTCTAGTGATAGAGGGTATATATAAGTTTGTCATTCCGTTTGTAACACCTCGAAATATTGGTTTAGGGCCCCATAAAGTATATATATTCATGATCCTCGATCGATTTTAAGACGATCTAGCGATGTCCGTCCGTTCGTCTGTCCGTCTGTCTGTTTGTCTGTCTGCCTGTCTGTCTCTCTGTCTGTCAGTTGAAAACACGCTAACTTTTGAAAGACTTTACGGAGGCTCCTGAAATTTGGCATATATGTTGGGCATTTACCTGGTCAGGTTGGTATTGCAATCCAGCTAAATTGGTCCAGTGGTTCAAAAGTTATGAGCAAAAGACTGAATTTCGGCAAGGGTTTTTCGTGAATTTATGAGATAAAAAGCACTATAACATTCGAAAAGCAATTCTGAGGATGCTGAAGCTTGGCATATATATTTTCGTCCCTCCAGCCTAGTTCGTATTGAATTTCACCTAAATCGGTCCAGTGGTTCAAAAGTTATTAGCAAAACGGTGAATTTCAGATTAGCTTCACCTAAAATTCACGTGTTGAAAACCCGTTTTAAAAACATTGGCAAGTCACAAAAATATTTTACAATGTATTTTTGTTACTCAAAAATATTTTTATCCCAAAACAAAAAAAAATACACTCGAAAAAAATTTTACACTCAAAAAAAATTTACACTCAAAAAAAATTAGTAAATTATTATTTTTTTTTTTTTTTTCAAAAATTACTAAAAATTTTTTTTTTACACAAAATCAAATATTTCTAATCAAAACTATTATTTTTTTCACTTTAGAAAATTTACTATCACTTAAAATGGGCATTGTGGAGGGTATTCATAGATTCGGCCAAGTCGAATTTAACTTTTCTACTTGTTTTTTCATCTATTTTTTTTACACTAAAAATTTTTTCTTTTCATCAAAAAAATTCATCAAAAACTTTTTTTCATCAAAATTTTTTTTCACCAAAAATTTTGGGTTCATTAGATTTTTTATACCCTCCAACTACAGTATGGGGGTATACTCACTTTGTCATTCCGTGTGTAACGCATCGAAATATCGGTCGGGGACCCCATAAAGTATATATATTATTGATCAGTGATCGATTCTAAGACATTCTAGCGATGTCCGTCCGTCCGTCCGTCCGTCTGTCTGTCCGTCCGTCCGTCCGTCTGTAGTTAACACGATGCAGTCCAAAATAAAAGAGCTAGATCCCTCAAGTTTAGCACAAATATGTCTTGTGTTCCTAGGCAGGTTAAGTTCGGAAATTGGCCAAATCGGACCAGGGGGAAAAAAGTTCCCCCTTGAAGAACTAAACCAACCTCTAAAAAAATACACTTTTTTATATGTTTTTTTGTATTTTTGTTAAGTAAATGATGGGAAGGTGCTCTCAACGTCCCCCACTGACCTTATCAACCCCCCCCCCCCCCAAAAAAAAAAAGATACGCCCCTGACAAATTTTTGTTTTAATTTTTTTTTACATTTTGGAGGGTATAAAAGATTCGGCACAGCCGAATTTAACACTCTCACTTGTTTTAACATAATTTTGTTGTTCGTGAAAAAAATCATTTTTTTTTACCAAAACTACTTTTTCACCAAGTCTAAGCTTTTCACATAAAAATTTTCCATTTGTTTATCAAATGTACATAAAACAAGTGAGAGTGTTATATTCTTTGGTGCCGAATCTTTTATACTCTCCAAAATGTAAAAACACTTTTTTGCACTTATTTTTGCACTCACTTACGAAATGTACAGCTCTTTTGGTTTTTTAATGGGGTCCTCGACTGATATTTCAATTCGTTTTGCATGGAATAGCAAAGTAATATAACATTATTTTTCTCAAAAAGCTTTGCTTTGGCAAGTACACCCAAATCTTCCGCAAAACATTATCATAATGTTTTGAGCGAGTACAAAATTTGCAGGCATTTTTAAGCACTAGTTTAAGAAAAAATACTTTTTTTAAGAAAAAGTACTTTTTTAAACAAAACAATTTTTTTAAGAGATAGTACTTTCTTAAGAAAAAGTACTTTCTAATCAATTTTTAAAAAGTATGTTTGTAAAGAGTACATTTTTTTAAAAGTACTTTTGTTGAGAGTACTTTTTTTTAAAGAGCACTTTTTGTAAAAAGTACTTTTTTAAAAGTGTCTTTAAATTTTTTTTTTAAATATCATATGGAATGTAATAAAATTGTATAAAGAAACCACAAAATATACGTTGTTTTCCCTTTAAATCCCTAAAATCTTGTCCCACTCTAGCATTAACAAAAAAAGATAAAAACTACAAAAAGTTGCACATTTTTTTTTGTCTTTCATTAAAAAACATGACAAAACAATACTAACGCATTGGGTTTCAAACCTCCATTGTTGGGTGATATTTGTTTAGTAGAGATTTTTTTCATTTTTGAAATGTACTGAAAAAACGCATGTCATTGTTTGCATAAGCAAAAAACAAACATAATCATTTCGATGTACATAGAGCTGAACAAAGTGTTAATACCAAAAGGAAATGCAGTAAAAAAATGAGGGGGCTTTCAAGGCATCAGATTTTTTTTTTCTTAAAAAAAAAAGGTAGTAGCTGTCAATGGAAACAAAACAAACAAAGAAAATGAAAATATTTAGATGAGAAATAAAAAAGATCTATTGCCATGCAATAAAAGAAGTTTTAATTTGAAAGATTTCTTTGCAGAGAAATTAAAATTTCTTGGGAATTGAAACAAAAAAATTGTACAATTATAGATTTTTTATAAAAAAAATGCAAAAAGTTCCAATTTGAGAAATATCAAAAATTGACTCAGAACTAATATTATTCCTTGCAAAATATGCAATAATATTGCTCACTTACACTTACATTTTTTTGTTTTAATGAATTTGCAGTTTTATTGCATTTTTTCCGAGGAATAATTTTTTCTTTAGTAATTTTTTCATATCTCTCATCGTTTTCGAGATAAGCTTAAAATATAAATTTTTTGACATTTGACCACGAGTTTTTCAAAAACGGCTTTGCCGAAGATTTCGATTTACATCGAAATATAGTAGTGGCGCACCCCAGATTCATAATTGAGAAAAACATTTACAGTGTTCGCAATTTGAGGTTAAAGTTAGTACTTTTAAAATATAACTTTTTTTAAAAAAGGACTCAATTCTGTTTCAGTCTGCTCCTGCAATTTCCAAAAATTCAATAACCAAATAGCATTTTTTTTTAAATATGTACCATCATTGCCTCATTGCATGAACAGAAAAGCTTCCTGTAAATTGTCATCCATAAATTTCAAAAAATATTATTGTCAATTTTTTGTAGACTTCGTTGCATGGATGGCACAATGCGCTTACAATACAACAAAGATTATTTTATGAATGCGGATGCATCATCACCGTAATACACACAACATAAATTTGGTTTAAATTGATTTACGATATCGATAGCAGTAAAATCACTGTAGCCATTATAAAAGCTCAGCTGCTATAAAATTACAATTATTAGGGAAAAAAATTTATTGAAATAGAAATTTTTAAAATCTTTTTTTATGTCCTCCACAAAATATATAAAAGAGGGGTTACATAGGTTTGTCCTTCCGTTTGTGACACATCGAAATATCAGTCTGATATTACTGATCAGTGATTAATTCTAAGACATTCAAGCGATGTCCGTCTGTTAGAATGACGATCACGTCCAAACTATTACACATTAATCACTGTAACTTAACATATTTACTTACTAATGCTTTAAAAAGTTTGGTATTGAGCTATATCGGTTTAACCGTTCAAAAGTTATGATTGAAAATGTAAGAAGACCTCGTAAATTTTGGTACAGTCTACATAACCTAAAAATTTAAAATGCTTTAATTCAGCTGGTGGTTGACATTTGTCAACAGAATTGAATACCGATAGGTATTTAAACAATTACACACATTTTTTTGAGCCATAATATATTTTTTTGTATACTCACTTTGTCATTCCGTGTGTCACGCATCGAAATATCGGTCGGGGACCCCATAAAGTATATGGGGCATTCCATGTCAAATCGGACACTTTGAATTTTTTTTTTTAGATTTTCCCAATTTGTTTACTGTTTTTAGTACCCTTCGAAAATTACTTCGTGGTAAATTTTCAGATTTTCTTGATGACCCGTTCAGAAGATATCGAATTTTTAAAAATTGGTAGTTTGTTCCTTTACGTAAACTCTTTTACTCATAACTTCTTCAATAATGGTTCAAATTTCAATTTTTTTTTTAAAAAATTTTTGTTTTTTTACGTACTTAAAAAACCAAATCACAAAAAATTCTTAAAAGCGCTATAGTATGCGATTTTTAAGTTTCAAAATTTAAATCTCATTTCTGAAAATGTTTGTACTCTTCGATTTTTTTTTAATTTTTTTGTGTAAAACTTCTATTGATTCTACAAATTTTTTGCCCAGGAGGATCGTGGGATAACGATTATTACTATTTTTTTAAATTTTTTGAAAAAATTTTATATATATAAGACCGATATTTTAAAAAAATTTTGTAGTGTAAAAATAAATGGGGGTCGGTCTCACTAATGACCCCTCTCGGACTCACCATTGGACCGGTAGAAGCTGATTGTGGGTCGGTCATACATTTTGTTGCTCTAAGGGCACTATTAGGGCAGTTAGAGCGGTTGGAGCAAATTTTTAAAAATTTCGTTTTGTGTGGGAGCCCCCTTAGAAATTGGAGATAGGGTATTAGTTTGTTCCAAAGAAATGTTAAGTCGAAAAAATTAATGGGGGTCGGTCTTATAAAGGACCCCTCTATGACGCACCATATATTTTGTTGCTCTAAGGGCACTATTAGGTCAGTTAGAGCGGTTGGAGCAAATTTAAAAAAATGTCGTTTTGTTTGGGAGCCCCATTAGAAATTGGAGATAGGGTATTAGTTTGTTCCAAATGTTAAGACGTAAAAATTAATTGGGGTCGGTCTTATAAAGGACGCCTCTGTGACGCACCATTGGAGCAGTAGAAATGATTTTAAGATTGGAAAATTACAATAAAATTTTTTCAAAAAATTTAAAAAAATAGTAATAATCGTTATCCCACGATCCTCCTAGGCAAAAAATTTGTAGAATCGATAGATGCTTTACACAAAAAATTTAAAAAAAATCGAAGAGTTCAAACATTTTCAAAAATGATGATTAAATTTTAAAACTTAAAAATCGAATTTTTTGGGATTCTTTTTTCAAAAGTACGTAAAAATAGAAAACATTTTGAAAAAAAAAAAATAAATTTGGACCATTATTGAAGAAGTAATGAGTAAAAGAAGTTTGAGAAAGGAACAAACTACCAATTTTTAAAAATTCGATATCTTTTGAACGGATCATCAAAAAAATCTGAAAATTTACCACGAAGGAGTTTTCGAAGGGTACTAAAAACTGTTAAAAAATTGGGAAAATCTAAAAAAAAAATTTTCAAAGTGTCCGATTTGACATGGAATGCCCCATATATATTATTGATCTATGATCGATTCTAAGACATTCTGTGGATGTCCGTCTGTCTGTAAATGACACGATGCAGTCCAAAATAAAACAGCTAGTCTCCTGAAATTTGGCCCGAATACAGATGTCTTATGGTTCTAGGCAGGTTAAGTTCGTAAATTGGCAAAATCGGACCAGGGGGAAAAAAGTTCCCCCTTGAGAAACTAAACTAACTTCTGAAAAACACGATTTTTTACGTGTTTTTTTTTATATTTTTGTTAAACAAATGAAACAAATTTATGCAAGAAGAAGTTCAGAGTATTGCACTAGGACCGGGGGGACTAAAAAATTTAGTTTTTTTTTGCCCGCCCCCCATTTTTAGGGCGTGGATATAAAAAATAGTTTAAATAATGATAAAATTGTATTACTTTAGTGCAAAAAGCATAACAAATAAATTAGTAAAGATTTTTCGAGAGGGGAGGTGTCCCCCACTACCCCCGCCGAAGCCCGCTCCCAAAAAAAGACGCCCCTGATCTTTTTTGTACATGTTAGATTGTATGAAAGATTCGGCACAGCCGAATTTAACACTCTTACTTGTTTCTAAACAAATTCCTTTACCAGTAATCGATTCTAAGACATTTTAGTGATGCCTGTCTGTATAAATAAGGATCCATTTGACCGATATCGATTCAGCGGTTCAAAAGTTATGAACGAAAATGGAAGAAGACCTCGAACATTTTGGTACATTCTATATAACCTTAAAATACAAAGTGCTTTAATTCGGCTGCAGTTTGTCATACACGAAGAGAATTGTATACCAAAAGGTATTTAAGGAAGTACAAAAATATTTTTTACCCCAAATGTTTTTTCAGAATTTTTTTTTCACTAAATTTTTTTTTCGCGGAAATTTTTTTCCAAAATTTTTTTTTGTTTTCAAAATTTATTTTGTTAGCTAAATTTTTTGTAAAATTTTTTTTTTTTAAAAAAAATGTTTGCAATCATATTTTTTAGATTGTGAAATGTACTTCCACATTCGGCAAGGCCAAATTTAACTTCATCAATACTTTTTTTAATGCGTTAAGTTAGAAATAAAAAAAAGGCTTATCTCTGATCCTAATAGAAATCACTTTAAAAATAATTTTCAGCTCATTTTTGCTACAGTTGCATGCATGTTCATTCATGTAGTTTTTTTGTTATATAAAACGCCTCTTCAAATTACTTTTCTTTTAAGTTTTTTTCTAGTCATTATTTAAGATGAAAATGATTAACACGGGAATGTCACAGTTTGTTAAACTTAATGATGATGACAAATAAAATTACACGTAAAAGATTTTTACAAGATGCTAATTATTAAAAAAAAAATAAAACCTTCTCAGAAACTACAAAATGTAAAGATTTACATAGATAATTAACAAGATTTAAGTGAAGCTTAATATTAATGGTATTCAAGTAAAAATTTTAAATTTTTTGACATTATGAAAGTTTATATTCCTCCAAATTACATATTTTGAAAAGTTCTTTGTTTTGAGTATAAACAAAAATTGAAAAAAAAATAAGTTTTGAGTGGAAAATATTTTGAGTAAAAAAAAATGCAGTTACAAAAAGAAGTTCTTACGAAAAAAAGTTTTAGTTTAAAAAGTTGTGAGCGTTGTTTCCTGTTCCATTTCTTTTCATTTCCAGTTCTATTTCTTTCCCAGTTTCATTTCATTTCGTTCCTTATAAGGTTTCCTACCTTCCGCATAACATGTATTAAAGAAATTAAAAAGAAAATTCTACCGACTTGAATAAAAAACCATTTCCACTCCACAATATCTCCACTCCCTAAGTAGGCTTCCATTCAAAATTACATTTTTATAAAATTTGCTCCCACTGTTATTTGTATGGGAGCCTACTTAGGGAGTGGAGATAGGGCGTAGGTTTGTTTTAAAAAATTGTTGTAGGGTAAAAATAAATGGGGGTCAGTCTCACTAATGACCCCTCTCGGACGCGCCATTGGGCCGGTAGAAGCTGATTAAATAAAACAAATTTACAAAAAATAAAAAAAAATGTATGGGGACCGCCTTAACAGTTAAAGATAGAGTGTAGGTTTGTTCAGAGAAAATGTTTGGACTAAAAAATATTTTTGGTTGGTCATACAATTGATTGCTCTAAGGGCACTATTAGGGCAGTTAGAGCGGTTGGAGCAAATTTTAAAAAATTTTGTTTTGTGTGGGAGCCCCCTTAGAAATTGGAGATAGGGTATTAGCTTGTGCCAAAGAAATGTTAAGACGTAAAAATTAATGGCGGTCGGTTTTATAAATGACCCATCTATGACGCACCATTGGAGCAGTAAAAATGATTTAAGATTGGAAAATTACAATAAAATTTTTTCAAAAAATTTAAAAAAATAATAATAATCGTTATCCCACGATCCTCCTGGGCAAAAAAGTTGTAGAATTGATAGATGTTTTAAACAAAAAAATTTCAAAAAAATCTAAGAGTACAAACATTTTCAAAAATGAGATTTAAATTTTGAAACTTAAAAATCGCATACTAGAGTGCTTTTAAGAATTTTTTGGGATTTTTTTTTTTTAAAGTACTTAAAAAAATAAAATTTAAAAAAAAAAAAATTGAAATTTGGACTATTATTGAAGAAGTTATGAGGAAAAGAAGTTTGAGTAAAGGAACAAACTACCAATTTTAAAAAATTCGATATCAAAAAAATCTGAAAATTTACCACTAAGGAGTTTTCGAAGGGTATTAAAAACTGTAAACAAATTGGGAAAATCTAAAAAAAAAAAATTTTCAAAGTGCCCGATTTGGCGTGGAATGCCCCATATATAATTGATCAGTGATCGATTTTTAGATATTCTGGTGATGTCCGTCTGTCTGTGGAAATGGTGATTAAGGCCAAAATATTACACGGAGATGACTGAAACTTAACATATTTATTAGAAGTTTTCCCAAGCAGTTTGGTATTGCGTTTTAGCGATATCGGTTCAGCGGTTCAAAAGTTATGCACGAAAATGTAAGGACACCTCAAAAATTTTAAAACATTCAACATAACCTAAAAATACAAAATGCTTTAAATAGGCTGCTGTTTGACATATGTGAACATAATTGAACACCGAATGGTATTTAAACAAGTTCGAACTTTTTTTTTGACAAAAAAAGAAAAAAAAATCGCGGATTATTTTTGTTAACAAAAAAACTTTTTTTCTCTTTTTTTATTTATTTAAAAGTAATTTTCTTTTAAATAAAATTTTTTTCAATAATCTTTTTCAAATTATGGAGGGTATCAATACATTCGGCAAGGCCCAATTTAGCTTTTTTACTTGTTTCATTTTTTTTTTTTTTTTTTTTTTTTTTTTTTTTTTTTTTTTTTTTTTTTAAAGAAATCTTTGATATTGATAAACGTTTCCTTTAGAAAATTTCTATTTGCAAACAGAAAAAAAATTTTAAATTTTTTCATGACAAAAATTCTAAGATTCCAGGGTTGGCAACCGAAACGAATAACGGTATCGGTAACGGTATTGGTATTGGTATTACATATTTTTTATAAAGGTAACGGTAAAGGTAACGGTATTTTCGATAATTTCGGTAACGGTGAACCGTTACCGAATTATCAATACCGGTACGTACCGGTATTATAAATGAAATGTTAACCAGTCACAAATTTGCTAAAAACGCGTAAAAAATAAAAAAAAACTAAAAAACTGCTAAATTCTGTATATTTTCTATACATAATTATATGTGTACTAGCATTTAATACTATGAAATAACTCAGAATTAAATAAAAACATTCACGCAATATTGTAATTTTACAAATACGAACTCATGCTCGTAGAGACACCTTTGTCCAATAAGCAAACAAATCTGCATTTTGAGCCATATGAGAAATCTGAATTTTAAGCCATTTGAGAAATCTCTGATTATAGCTGACGCGGTTTGCTAAATTTCTGTCTGGATAATTCAGGTAGAATCTGCTGAAAAATCCGTCAAGACAGTTGAAAAATCTGCTGATTTTAGTAGAGAAATCCGCTGATTTCAAATAAACAGCTTGAACTGTTTATTTGAAATCAGCAGATTTCTCTGTTAAAATGATCAAAATTGTTTGTCCTGTTGTTAAAAAAATTTTAATTTTCTAATCTTGGTCAATGAACTTAACACGGCATAAAAATGTTTCATTTTCTAAACAAATAGACTATAAATTAAATAACCCGAGTAAAAATAATTTAATATGATCTTATATACTTTTATATAGTCATATTATTTCATATATGATCATGTGTAACACTATGTATTGCAAGATATATTTATATAATAAATTTTGATGTGGGATTTTTTTAAGATATCGCCATACATAACTATATGTTGTAACATCTGGTCCCATGCATCATTCCAAATTTCTAAGTGTTTTATATAAAATTTTATATGCCTCCATTATTTTTTAATTTTTCTAAGTTTTTTCGAAGAACATATTTTTATCGCAAATATTTGCAACGTGTTTTATATAAAATTTCATATGACTTCATATTTATTTAAGATTTTTCCAAGCACCACTTTTTTATCACGAATATTTTCTAAGTGTTTTATATAAAATTTTATATGACTCCATCTTTTAAATTTTTTCCAAGTTTTTTTTCAAGGAAAATTTTTTTTATCGCTAATATTTTCTAAGTGTTTTATATAAAATTTTATATGACTCCATTTTTGTAAATTTTTCTAAGTTTTTCCAAGGACAAATTTTTTTGAAAATATTTTCTAAGTGTTTTATATAAAATTTAACATGACTCCATTTTTTTAAATTTTTCTAAGTTTTTTTCAAGAACAACTTATTTTTATTATTTTAATTTTTTAACTTTTTATTAAAAACTAAAAAAACATCCGATTTATAAAATTGTATAAATTTTAATATAATTGGATATAATTGTATATCATTGGATTAGACCAAAACTCGTATTAAAGTCGATATAAAGTTATATAAACTGATATTATTAGATATTATTCGATCAAATCTTATGAAACCATTTTTCGTATAAGATTATATCAAAATAGACACGAACCCATATTAAATTATATATTGTGTCATATAAATTTTTTTACTCGGGAAAACATGTTTTTCTGATGTTTTGTAAGTTTTTCAGGGGGACCTTTTTTTCATTTGGTCCGATTTTCCCATTTCGGAACTTAACCAGCCTATGACCAAAGACGTATTCGTACCAGCAGAGTAGCACGTTTATTTCGGACCGTACGTGTCTTTTACAAACGGAAAGACGAACATCGCTTACAATCGAGGTCCAAGACCGATATTCGAATTTAGTTAATTGCGAATGTGATCATTGGTTGGATTGGCAATGAACAAAAATTTGTTTAATTATTTAAAGTATATTAAAAATATTTTAATATGTTTTTAATCCACAACAAAATTAAAATAAATAATATTAATGCAACCGAAACAAAACCGATATAATACCGGTAAATGTCCGATTAAAGGTAACGGTTTTTTATCGGTAACGGTATTAAACATTTTTTATTTCGGTATTGGTAACGGTAACGGTAGTCAATATTAAAGGGTTTTTAATCGGTAACGGTATTGAAAGGGTAACGGTAGCCAACACTGTAAGATTCTGAAATATAATTCATATAAAAAAATTCCGATTCTGATAGTTATACGATTCTGAAAAATTTTCTTTGCAGGACAATTCTTGGTAGATTTTAAAACAAAAAAATAATTCTGAAGTATTGGTTCATGATCTATCTTTAAGAATGCCGATTGACACAGAATCAATTTTTAAGTCGAATAAGCAATGTCCGTCCGCCGAACCGTCTATCCATATGAACGCTATAATAACGAAACTAGTGTTATACTTATATTTTTTTTTTTTATTCTTTTCTATTTATTTACAACTCATTTTTAATAAATTCAACCTAACCGAGAACTGGTAACAATGACCGTCGTCTCGTTGTAGCGAAAAAACCAAGGGTTCTGGTGGGAATCGAACCCACGACCCCCACGTTCAAAGGCTAGCACACTACCAACTAGCCTAATAACAAAACTATTCGTAATTATCAATATATATGGCTGAAATTTTAAATTAAAGCTTATTTGGGCCCAAGGACGAAGCGTTTTAAAATAAAAAAAAAGTCGGTGAATGTTTTGGTAAAGCCATCATACAAATGCCCCCTTTGGTTTAAAAGACTCTAATAACCGTAATATAATAGATATTCGTTTTATCTATTTTAAATTTAGCGGGTAAACGTATATTGTACCTATTCACAAATCATCTTTCCAAATTTTAAAGGAATTGGACCATTTTTGGACTTAAAAATTATCGGTCTTATTGGCAACAAAAGCCTTTATCACTCAAATTTGGTTAGTGTGTGTTTTCTCCACTGAATATAGACCTAACATATGATAGATTCAATTGATCCAAGTTTGAAGTTGGTACCATTTTTCGGAAAGCACTGGTGTAGAATATTATATGGTCGGTCTTGACCGACTATAATTTTTTTACTTGATTTCACCACTGTTAAAAGACTTAACAAAAGACAGATCCAATCGATCCATGTTCGGACTCGACACCTTTTTCCGGAAAACACTAGTGTATACCGTATACGGGTATGCGGTATACCGTCGGTATTAACCAAACATTTAGTTTTGATGCAATTCCTTGAGAAGTTGAAGCCCTTATTGCAGCGTCAAAAAAAATGCATTTTTAGTATATTTCTTTCAAATTTGTTATAGAAACCAAAAAAAAAATTAAGTAGTAATAAAATTTCTAAAATTGCCACTCATAAATAATTGTCATTATGCAAAATTTATTTGTAATGTTTCTTAATTTTCTGCTGCATATGCATATATTTATGAATATTTGTTAAACATAATTAGGTTTAATGTTTTAAACATATTATACCTCTAATGATTTTTTCTCTGTTGTCTTCACCAACCAACCAACCCACCCACCTCAACAAAGTAACCGTTATTGTAATAATGTAATTTAAATTGTTGTTGTTGTTTTTTGTTGCTGTTGTTAGCTGATCACATATCCATTGTCAACATATATGATGTTATGCATGGTTGCAGTTTATGCTGTGTTGTATTTTGAACGTAACTTAAGTTTCGATTTAACAAACAGAATGTGTGTGTAACCAACCATGTGTAGTGATACGAGTTACCCAGTACCCAAATGCAGGCAGTGTCAGTCAGTTTGTCTATTTTTATTTTATATATTTTTTTCTATATGGTAATGGTAATTGTGTAGATATGGCTTACAGGCAAGAAATTTAAAAGGGTTTATTCTTTAAGGAGATTTGGAATTTTAAAAAACTACATTAAAAATAATAACAAAAAGTAAAAAAGTTAAATTCGGCCTTGCCGACTGTAGTGATACCCTCCACAATTTCAAAAGGATTATTACAAAAAACTTTTTTAAAAGGAAATTACTTTTGAAAAAAAAAAAAAAAAATTTGAAAAAAATTTCCGCGAAAAAAAGATTTTGGTAAAAAAAAAATCCGCGATTTTTTTTTATTTTTTTGTCAGGAATTATGTTCGTACTAGTTTAAATGCCATTTGGTGTTCACATATGTCAACCAGCAGCCGAATTAAAACATTTTGTATTTTTAGGTTACGTTGAATGTACTAAAATTTTTGGGGTGTCATTATATTTTCGTTCATAACTTTTGAACCGCTGAACCGATATCGCTCAAATACAATACCAAACTTCTCGGGAGAACTTCCAACAAATATGTTAAGTCATCTCCGTGTAATATTTTGGCCGTGATCACCATTTCCACGGACAGACAGACAGACGGACATTGCTAGAATGTCATGAATATATGGGACATTCCATATCAAATCGGACACTTTGAAAAATTTTTTTTTTAGATTTTCCCAATTTGTTTACAGTTTTTAATACCCTTTGAAAGCTCCTTCGTGGTAAATTTTCAAATTTTTCCGATGACCCGTTCAAAAGATATCGAATTTTTAAAAATTGGTAGTTTGTTCCTTTGCTCAAACTTCTTTTACTCATAACTTCTTCAATAATGGTCCAAATTTCAATTTTTTTTTTTTCAAAATTTTTGTTTTTTTACATACTTCTAAAAAAAATCACAAAAAATTCTTTAAAGTGCTCTAGTATGCAATTTTTAAATTTAAAAATTTAAATCTCAGTTTTGAAAATGTTTGTACTCTTCGATTTTTTTGAAATTTTTTTGTGTAAAACTTCTTTCGATTCTAAAAATTCTTTGCCCAGTAGGATCGTGGGATGACGATTAATACTATTTTTTAAATTTTTTGAAAAAGTTTTATTGTAATTTTCCAATCTTAAAATCATTTCTACTGCTCCAATGGTGCGTCACAGAGGGATCATTTGCAAGACCTACCTCCATTAACTTTTTCGTCACAACATTTCTTCGGAATAAACTAATACCCTATCTCTAATTTATAAGGGGGCTCCCACACAAAATGACATTTTTTAAAATTTGCTTCAACCGCTCTAACTGCCCTAATAGTGCTCTAAGAGCAATAAAATGTGTGACCGACCCACAATATTTTTTTAGTTCAAACATTTTCTCTGAACACACCTACCCTCTATCAATCTCTAATTGTTAAGGCGGTCCCCATACAATTTTTTTTATTTTTTGTAAATTTGTTTTATTTAATCAGCTTCTACCGATCCAATGCTGCGTCCGAGAGGAGTCATTAGTGAGACCGACCCCCATATATTTTTACCCTACAACATTTTCTTAAAACATACCTACGCCCTATCTCCACTCTCTAAGTAGGCTCCCATACAAAATTACATTTTTATAAAATTTGCTCCAACTGTTATTTGTATGGGAGCCTACTTAGGGAGTAGAAGCTGATTAAATAAAGCAAATTTACAAAAAATAAAAAAAAATTGTATGGGGACCACCTTAACATTTAAAAATAGAGGGTAGGTGTGTTCAGAGAAAATGTTTGGACTAAAAAAATATTGTGAGTCGGTCATACATTTTGTTGCTCTAAGGGCACTATTAGGGCTGTTAGAGCGGTTGGAACAAATTTTAAAAAAATGTCGTTTTGTGTGGGAGCCCCCTTAGAAATTGGAGATAGGGTATTAGTTTGTTCCAAAGAAATGTTAAGACGTAAAAATTAATGGGGGTCGGTCTTATAAATGACCCCTCTATGACGCACCATTGGAGCAGTAGAAATGATTTTAAGATTTGAAAATTACAATAACATTTTTTCAAAAAATTTTAAAAAATAGTAATAATCGTTATCCCACGATCCTCCTGGGCAAAAATTTTGTAGAATCGATAGAAGTTTTACACTAAAAAATTTAAAAAAAAAAATCGAAGAGTACAAACATTTTCAAAAATGAGATTTAAATTTTAAAACTTAAAAATCGCATACTAGAGCGCTTTTAAGAATTTTTTGAGATTTTGTTTTTTAAAGTACGTAAAAAAACAAAAATTTTGAAAAAAAAAATTGAAATTTGGACTATTATTGAATAAGTTATGAAGAAAAGAAGTTTGAGTAAAGAAACAAACTACCAATTTTTAAAAATTTGATATCTTTTGAACGGGTCATCAAAAAAATCTGAAAATTTACCGCGAAGGAGTTTTCGAAGAGTACTAAAAACTGTAAACAAATTGGGAAAATATGAAAAAAAAAAATTCCAAAGTGTCCTATTTGACATGCCCCATATACTTTATGGGGTCCTTGACCAATATTCCGAGGTGTTACAAACGGAATGACAAACTTATATATACCCTCTATCACTAGAGGGGAGGGTATACAAAAATGTTAGTTTTCGAAATAACATTTGTCATTTCAACGTCCTTTATTAATCAATCTCCCCTAAAGAAACCATTCTTTTAACCTCAGAGTTAATTTTTATACCCTCCACTCTAGTGATAGAGGGTATATATTAGTTTGTCATTCCGTTTGTAACACCTCGAAATATTGGTCTTGGACCCCATAAAGTATATATATTCATGATCCTCGATCGATTTTAAGACGATGTAGCGATGCCCGTCCGTCCGTCCGTCTGTCTGTCCGTCTGTCTGTCCGTCTGTCCGTCTGTCTGTTGAAAACACGCTAACTTTTGAAAGACTTTACGGAGGCCCCTGAAGTTTGGCATATATGTTGGACATTTACCTGGTCAGGTTGGTATTGCAATCCAGCGAAATCGGTCCAGTGGTTCAAAAGTTACAAGCAAATGAGTGAATTTCGGCAAGGGCTTTTCTGGAATTTACGAGATAAAACACATGGTAACTTTCGAACGGCAATTGTGAGGGTGCTGAAGTGTGGCATATATATTTGCCGTTCCTCTGGTCCGGTTCGCTTTACATTTCAGCCAAATCGGTCCAGTGGTTCAAAAGTTATTAGCAAAACCGTTAATTTCAGATTAGTTTCACCTTAAATTCACGTGTTGAAAACCCGTTAAACATGTTTTAAAAACATTTGTAAGTCAGAAAAATATTTTACAAGGTATTTTTGTCACACAAAAATATTTTTACACTAAAACAAAAAAAAAATACACTCAAAAAAAGTTTACACTCAAAAAAAATTTTACACTCAAAAAAAAAATTGGTAATTTTTTTTTTTTTTTTTCAAAAATTAATAAAAAAAAGTTTTTTTACTCTAAAACAAAAAAAAAAATACACTCAAAAAAAAATTTTACACTCAAAAAAAAATTAGTAATTTTTTTTTTTTTCAAAAATTAATAAAAAAAAGTTTTTTTACAGAAAATAAAATATTTCTAACCAAAAATGTTATTTTTTTCACGTTAGAAAAGTTGCTATCACTTAAAAAGGGCATTGTGGAGGGTATTCATAGATTCGGCCAAGTCGAATTTAACTTTTCTACTTGTTTTTTATTGTTATTATCATTGCCCGTTTGTTTGTTACCATGTTTAGTGAGGGTGGTTAAATAACTGAATTGGTTGTTAGAAAAAAAGGTAATACATATAATAATTTAACTACATATATTTACAATGACATATTTGATGCAGTAAATAAAAATATGCAAATTTTTTTCGTAAACAACAAAAAACAGTTAATAGAAAATTGAATATTTTTGTATTCAGATATTGAAATATATCACTGCAGTTGATATGATTTTTGTTTAATATTTACACAAATTTATATAAATCCCCATCAATCATTTAACACACAGTAATTATGGCATAAAAATGTGGTAATAAATTAAAATAACTTATATCAACAATTAAAATGTGCAATATTGAAGCTTAAAAACATTAGAAATGTTTTCATTTACTTAAATAATGATTTAAAATGCAAAAGGCGTAACACAATTTAGATTAAAACATTTACGAAACGCCCAGTTTTGTTTTGGAAAAACTTTTTGTAGCATATTTCAAGGCGCAAACAATAATAAAACATCACAACGGACCTCAAAGTCTCTATATAGTATATGCGGATGTTAGCCGAAACTTATATTTTCAGTCCCTCTTCTGTGTTTCAACTTTATTATTGCCAATAAATTTTACAAAATGAATTCAAAATTCCTAATTTCACTTTCGTTTACTTAAACATTTTAATATTTTGCCACAAATTCTCCCTCATTATGGAATGGGCATATTGACTTAAGTTTTACTTTTTGTCACAAAATTGTACAAAGTATGTTGATTTTCCCATACACCAAAAATACATTTTACACGTGTTTGAAACGTGTAAATTATATCTAAATATTTATTTTGATTATTAACCACCCAAATTATACCACTCTATGTTATTTAGCATGTTGAAACATAATGTAAATATATTAGAGTAACCTGAACGAGTCGATGTTATCGATATTTTAATAAAACCATTGTGGAAAGGAATTACATATATTGATTGTATATTATTTTATCAGATCATAATTACACTTAAATTCAAATAAGAACAAATTCCTGGAATTAATTGGGTACACAGAAAAAAACGAATTGTTATATTGACCACCATATTTGTAAATACAATTAATTTTTTCACTGAAAGTGCTCCTTTACGGAAATTTGTAATATCAAGAAACGTTTGTAAATTTTAATTGTTGAAAAAAAATTTTTCTGTTTTCAACAAAGAAATTCAACAAACACAATTGTTGATCTGACAAAATTTGTTAATCTGACAAAAGTAAAACAATCTTAATTTTTTTTTTCAACAAAGAAACTCAACAAACACAAACACAATTTGTTGATCTGACAGATGAAATTTTTTTTTCAACAAAGAAATTTAACAAACACAAACACTTTTTGTTGACATGATAAAATAATTTAGAAATATAATTACTTGACTGAGTTTGTTGAAAACAAAATCGAAGTTGTGTATTATAGACTAACAGGCTGCCGTTTTTAGTAAATGTTTGGTTGATATCATGTTTGGTTGATTTACAAGTTTGTTAATTTAAGTTTGACTATTTTATTTTCTGTGTAAATTACTGCACATTTTAAAACTTTTGGAAAAATTTCCACCATTATTTTGAATTTTCCAAAAATTAAAAAAATATTCTGCGATACATTATTTTTGTTAACTTCGGCATGCTGTGTCCGAATATCGAAAAAATTTCAAAAATCTGTCGAGCGGTTTTCGAAATATCTCCATTTGAAATTTGTCAAAAAATTTCTAAAAATAGCGTTTTTTCCCATGTTGAAGAAATTAAAAAAAAAAATCTTAAACATTTTTTCCACTGACTGTTTTATTGAGCTTTATACAAACTTAAATTAAAACTTAAGTTGAGCCAAATCACAACATGGCCTGCTTTGATAAAATTTTTGAATTTTTGATGAAAATTTGATAAAAAAACATAATTCTTATCGAAAAGCGCCACGTTTTAAAAAGATTGGATTTGGTTAAAATTGGTTTTAAATAAAATTTTGTCTCAAGCTCTATAAAAGAGTCAAGGGAAAGAAGTTTTGGAGTTTTTTTTTTTAATTTCTTGGACGTATTTCTTACAATTTTCCAAAAATTTAATGCATATGGTAAGCGGTAGGGGGAAAAGTTTGTATTACTGCATTTTTTTGGACTATGCATTACATGGTAATGCATTATAAAACCATTGCTATTGTTAAGACTTTTCAGGGATGCTTTAGTTCAGTTGCTGGTGGATACGTGGTAAATATATCCGGTAAGACCGAATTAATCTTTTTTACTTGTTTTGGACTCGTTTTCATTTCATGCAAAGATATATTTGAAATTCGATTTTTCTCTATCCACTCTAACATTGACATAAAGAGTAATTTTAGCATTGTTTCATATCATTTTTTGTTTGACATTAAATGATAAGCCAATAATATTTGCGATATATTAATTAAACCGCTTAAATGAAAATGTCAAAATGAGAATATGATATGATGATAAGCACAAAGTCGGGAGATTATCAACACAGAAAAAAATGCGGAAAGCTACCAATGTAATTTCATAAGCTATTTTTTTATACCCACATCATGAGGATATACTCAACTTGTCACTTCGTATGTAACGAATCAAAATATCGGTCGGGGACCACACACACAAAAAATTATTGGCTAAAAATTTTCAATTAAATTTATTGATCAACAAAATTTAAATGAGTCAATCAATGTCTTGATTGAAATTTTGATATTTTCTTAAACTGTCGAATTACAAATTTTCAACATATCAGATTTTGTTTTCCGTTTAATTTATTTGAATAGATTAATTCAAAAATATACAAAATAACCGGGTTTTACTTTTATTTTATTGTTGGCAACATATTGGAAAGTAAAATAGATGAATTTTTCGATAATTTTGCCATAAACTTACAATTCATTTGTTAAATCAATCATAATTTTGATAAAAAATTTATCAAATTTTTGATCAAAATTCTATAGAATGATAAAACTGTTAAACTTTATTTCAATAAACATAATAAATTAACTAGTAAATTTATTACTTAATGTACGGTGGGCAGGTCGGAATTAGAACGGAAAACCGACTATATCTCACCGCAGACGAACTTTGATAGGAATTTCGAAGTCCAAATACCAAATACCAAATACTAGGGAAGACTGGGCGGCAAACTCTGTTATAACGGGGAATGCGATCTCAATTTTCACGGACGGATCGAAGACGGAGATGGGTACGGGTTCGGGGGTATACTCTGAATGCCTCGAAATCAGGGCCTCAGTGAGGCTCCCGGACAAGTGTAGTGTTTTCCAGGCCGAGGTTTTTGCAATTGACAAAGCCGCGCAGATGATTATGACAAAGGACCTAAGTCCTAACGCCATCAACATTTTTGTGGACAGTCTTGCAGCTCTGAAGGAATTAGGGTCACATGCTATAAAATCGAGAATTGTTAGTAATTGTATACAATCCCTTCATCGAATCAGTCAGCACACAGTCAAGCTAATCTGGGTCCCTGGACATAGTGGGGTGGCTCTGAGTCGGTGGGGGAACGTGTCGAACCTGATGTCTCGGTTCCTATAGTGGAGTTGATGAACGAAATTGATAGGATATCGGAGAGTATGATGAGGGATAGGTGGATATCGCTGACCACGTGCAGGATATCGCGGACCATGTGACCACTGCCAAATCCTAAGAGGACAGAAAGTCTTCTTACCTTTGGCAAACGGACGGTTAGCCTATTAGTAGGAGTACTGACAGGACACTGTATAATCGGCCAAATGGCCGTTCGTATGGGAATTTCTGACAGGGACTCTTGCAGAAGTTGTGGAGAGGTGGAGGAGGAGGAGTCAGTGAGGAACTTGTTGTGTGAATGTCCGGGTCTGATGAAACGTCGTCTTAAGTATTTGGGGCAACGATTTTTTGATGACTTAGATTGCCTAAACAGTGTCCCATTGACGTCTCTAGCAGAATACCTTAGGGAATCGGGGTGGTTTGAGAGGTAGAATTTTGTATATCAGGGGAGTAGTGAGACAACTTTAGGGGAGTCACAATGGGCCTTATGGCCTCCGAGTGAATTCGCCAAATTGGCGGACGCCCATCCAACCTAACCTAACTAGTAAAAATTTACCGTGAGGAAAAAGTGTATCCCAACGACCCCTTCCGACCCTCACCCTACAATCCAAATTGCTACTTATTTCAATTTTAACTTGTCAAAATTTACTTACATATGAACTATACTAACTGTTATACACCATTCGCCTGAGTCTTAAAAGAGGAGATTTCAAGGTTGGGGTGTCTCGGGTTATCGGAAATTTAAGAGTTTATAGTATTATGTCATTAACTGTTTGTAGTTTATTTAAAAAGTTTTACGTTTTGTCGTTTTTAAAAGAAAAAACATTTGTTCAATGTTCAGTTTTTTTAAATGACTATTTCTGTTCTTTGTTTCAAAAATATCAACATAAAAAATAAAGACTTTCATTAGCATTCAATTTTTAAAGTCATTTATTTAGTTCCGTAAGTAAAAATAAGTTTTTTTTTTTTAATTGGAAATATCATTAGTTTTTTTTACCTACTTGTGTTGGTTATTTTTTTTTTTGTAGAAATACAAAAAATTATTTATAAAAATATAAAAACATGTTTGTTTCAAGTGACTTTGGCACAATGGGTAGAGTGCCTGGCCAGAATGTAGTTGATTGCGGGATCGATTCCCCAATCGAAAAATTTTTCGTAGGTAGTTTTTTTTGAATTTGTTGGTAACAATAACACAACAATCATTAATTTTTAATGTTTTCGTAGGTTATTTTTTTTTTTTGTAATTAAAATGAAAGTTAGTTTTTTTTTAATGTTCAATGTCATTTATTTTAGAAAATTGTATTAAGAAATAAAAAATAAATGTTGATGTTTGTTAAAACAAATGAATAATTCTTGGGATGTTTTTCAAATGTTTTGTCACTTGTTATAAATATGTTTTTCATTTGTTTTTGCCTATAAAATATCTTGAGTGTAGGTATTAAGATAATATTTCTTTCTATATAAAATCACCGTATAGTGTCTTGAGAAGAAATAGCACAAAAACCTTAAAAACTAAGAAATCCAAATTTTTTACACATTTTTTTAAACCTTAAATCATTTCTATTATATATATTTCAAGTTCCCGGCACATCGTTGTTCGGATATGTCCCTTGGGAGAATAATTGTTTTAAATCATCCAGATTACATTTTTTCAATTTAAAATAAAATTTTATGAAATTTTATTAAGCATTTTCCAAGTAATTTACCTAATGAAGTTTAAAATGCATTTATTAAACTTTTAAATGAATATTATTTTAATTTGTACCAACATTTTCTGGAAATATAAATTGAAATGTGTTGTTGACATAAGTAAACGGCTTGTCTTTTAATGTGTTATATAACGAGTATACTTTTGGGTAAAATGCTTGTTTAAAAACTGTTGCATAGTTTCAGGAGGTGCAGTAAATATAAACTTTGAGCTTATGTCATTGACATTTTTAATGCCATACACTACTACTACTGGAAAAGGGTATAATGGTTATGTGCTTATGTTTCCAACTGCCCGAGTTATTAGTACTAGATCCACATTATATAGACCCAACCCTTATTAAAACACTACAACCGTAATAATTTTTTCAAAATTTGTTTTGTAGTTTTTGTATTCATAAATCAAAATTCCAAATTTAAGCAGAATTTTCTGAATTTAATATGGAATTTTTTTGAATTTTATAAAATAAATAGTGAGTATGCTTTTGAAAACAACAAATTTTTAAAAACTACTGCATACTTTAGGGAGGTTTTATTACAAAAATACTTTAAATTCATAAATTTTCCAAAGTAAGAATTCAGTAAAGATTATTTTAAAACTTTTATCACATAAAATACCTATTTTAAGTTAATAAAAACCTAAAAATAACCCACTTTTAATATTATTGGTTTTTCCATATTAATTTTATAATATGCAAGTAATTCATACTTCATTTCCTTTTTTAAGGTGTCAATATCTATCTTATTACTACCAATTTAAAATTGGTTTTAATGAAATTCCTAAGGCTTCAGTTGGCTGCTGCTGCTGTTACGATATCATGGCAATAATATGAGCATAAATATATTTGTGTTGCTATGAACATATTTCAATTAAAACAAGTATATAATTACTATTGGTTTTTGAGGTTTTTTTTATTAACACAATAAATGAATGCTCTCTGGTTATAGGACAGATATATTGATTTATAATCTCTGGCAGAAAATAAAAAAACCTTTAATAACATTAGTATTAAATATCAGGTTTAGACTACAGCTTTCAGAGATATTATTAAACTAGAAATTTAAAGGATTTGCTTTTTAAATCAGAATATTGTGAAAATATTTGAAAACAATTTAATATATTTCAACAAAAATGAATTTATAAAATAAAAAAATTCCAGATCATGTTGGTAACCCTTGCAAAATAATGTAAGAGACAAAAAAGTTGAAAGAAAGTATGAAGTGAGGTTGAGATTGCTAGAAATAGAATTGTAGTGTTGGAAACTGTCAAAATTTATTCTATAGAAACTATAAATATTCACATATATAAAAAACAGTTTTCATTAACAAGACAAACCGACATTTAAAATCCTACTGAAGATGACACTAACTGGGGTGTTTGAAACCGGTATAGGAAATACCAGAAATGTCTATAATTTTTAGAAATTCAATTTTTCTTCTGCATTTTTTCAACTTGAACCCTTATAAAAAAAAAATTTTGATTCTAATAAAAATTAAAATTATTATTCGTGTAACAGTTTTGTTAAACGCCCAAAAGTATGCAATTATAATATTCGACTAATTTAAACTAATGCAAATTTGTGTGTGAAGAATCGGACTTACCCAAATCCAAATACACAATTAGAAATAATTAAAACGTTTATATAAAAAGTTAAATTCGCATCTCTCTAAACTAAATAATTTTCATTTCTTAATTTTATGCCTAAAGCATTCTTCAGTTTAACTTTCTTTCTCTTTTAAGTTCATGCTCTTCTTCACTGTTAATTTTAAAACGTTTTTGTCATTTCAAAATTCTCCATATTCTTTTCATTTAAGTCAATCTAAACGCCTTATTATCATCATTGTATTATTGTTAAAAGTACAAGCAAAATCATTTTCAATTACATACAAAAAAATGTTGAGGTTTATTTTAAATAGATAAATCTCATTTAAACCAGATTATGTGACCATTTTATAAAATAAACTAATTTGCTTAATTTTAATACTACAAAAAACCACACGATACTGTTATAAATTTTCAGGAATTTATGGAAGTTTTACTTCCTTTATCTGATGTCTGTCTGGTTTCATGAAAAAAATTGTGAAGCCATATGGAAGTGAGCCTTGAAATTTCTCCTAGCATTGCCAAAAATTCCACTTGGGGAATGGTTCTTTTTTGGTACATTTTAAAATTTATATAAAAGTACCAAACATATGTACCAGTAAGTGGCCCATAAAATGATCTCTACTATAAAGAACTATTGCAAATAATTTTTTCAACATTATTTCAAAATAATACACATAGGAAATGGTTCTTTTTTGCTGCACTTTTAAAATTTCAAAGAGACGCT
Source organism: Pegoplata infirma (assembly GCA_963921195.1). NCBI lineage: Eukaryota > Metazoa > Arthropoda > Insecta > Diptera > Anthomyiidae > Pegoplata > Pegoplata infirma. The sequence continues at coordinate 224,221,777 of OY992537.1, forward strand.
CAAAGATCTGTCTCCTTTATTAAAATTTTTCTCCTTTAGAGCATTTTTGTATATTCTACAACTGAGCCAAATTATTTACTTGTAAGAAAGTTAATTTTTGATGCATTTTTAAAATTACAAAAAAGTACCAAACACATATTTGGGTATGGGGTCTTCTACATCATCGCCTGTTTATCCACTCAGGGTTTGGTTTTATTTTGTTATATTTTATAAATTTCTAAAAAAGTACCAAAAATTAGTACCAGTATTATCTTTCAATGCTTTTTCCTAATCAAATCATATTGAAATCTCATCTGAATGCATAATTACACAGCCCCAAAAAAAAAAAACGTTCTGACCCAGAAACCGGACCAACAATTCTTAATGTATTTGGACCCCCTAAACTCGAATCTGCCATAAAAAAACCTATCGTTGGGTTTTCCTGTAATCGTACAAGGAAGTTCCGAAAATTGACTATTTCAGATTTTTTTTGAAATTTATACACAAGATAGTAAAAAACAAGTGAGAGTGTTAAATTCGGCTGTGCCGAATCTTTTATACCCTCCAAAATGTTAAAAAATAAAAAAAAAACTGTCAGGGGCGTTTGTTTAAGGGGGGGTGGGGTGATGGGGTCAGTGGGGGACGTTGAGAGCACCTTCCTATTCCGATAAATATAGCAAATGTTTCATTTATTTAACAAAAATACAAAAAAAAATGTAAAAAAGTGTATTTTTTCAGAGGTTGGTTCAGTTCTTCAAGGTATAACTTTTTTCCCAATGAGCCGATTTTGCCCATTTACGAACTTAGCCTGCCTAGGACCATAAGACATATTCATGCCAAATTGCAGGAGGCTAGCTCTTTTATCTTGGACTGTATCGTGCCATCTACAGACGGACGGACATTCACAGAATGTCTTAGAATCGATCATGGATCAATAATATATATACTTTATTGGGTCCCCGACCGATATTTCGATGCGTTACAAACAGAATGACAAAGTGAGTATACCCCCATACTGTGGTTGGAGGGTATAAAAAATCTAAATCGAATCCAGTAGCGCATTAACCCTTAGGGCACACTGGGCACGTGCCCAGGGCCCCGACCTCAAGGGGGCCCCCAGAAGTAGAAAGTATAACATATTCGCTTACAAAAAAAAAAATTTATATACAAATTTATGCCATAACACTTAGTCGGTTGAGTTAACAATAAGGCTGAGTATAATTTTTATACCATCCAACCACAGTATGGGGGTATACTCACTTTGTCATTCCGTGTGTAACACATCGAAATATCGGTCGGGGACCCTACAAAGTATATATAATATTGATCCATGATAGAATCTAAGACATTATAGCGATGTCCGTCCGTCCGTCCGTCCGTCTGTAGAAATAACGATGCAGTCCAAACCAAAAGAGCTAGACCCTTGAAATTGGGCAAGAATATCTCTTATCTTACTGGTAAGGTTAAGTTCGAAGATGGGCAACATCGGACCAGGGGGAAAAAAGTTCCCCCTTGAAGAACTGAAACGACCCCTGAAAAATACGATATTTTTAGGAGTTTTTTTTAATTTTTGCTCAACAAATGTAACATTTGTATGCCATATTATGTTCATAGACCTGCGCTTGGACCAAGGGGGTTCGAAAGTTCGATTTTTTTCATGCAGCCCCCCTTTAGGGGCGTGGTTATAGAAATTAATTAAAAATAACGATACAAATTTATTATTTAAGCGTAAATATCATTGACAAATTATTTGTAAACATATATAGCGTGGGGACAGGTGTCCCCCACCCACTCCGCCGACCCCCCCCCCCCCCCCCCCCCACTAAAAAAAATGACGCCCCTGGGTTTTTTTTTTTAAATTTAAACGTGTTGGAGGGTTTAAAAGATTCGGCACACCCGAATTCAGTACTCTTACTTGTTAATTTTATTTTTTTGTTTTTTATTTATTTATTATACCCTACACCACACTGTGGTACAGGGTATAATGAGTTTGTGCTGATGTTTGTAACTACCCGAAATATTGGTCCTAGACCCACTTTCAAGTATACCGATAGACTTACAATCATTTTTTGAGTCGATTTAGCGATGTCCGTCCGTCCGTCCGTCTGTCCGTCCGTCTGTCCATGTAAACGGTGTAAACACGATACAGGTCGCAATTTTTAATCTATTGACTTGAAATTTGAAACTTACCCCTCTTTTGGCCCAAGGACGAAGCCTATTAAAATTGAAAAAAATCGGTCCATATTTAGACTTAGCCCCCATACAAAGTTGTGGCTCATATGACTTTAGTTGTGGCTCAAATGACTCTAATAGCCGCATTTTAATAGGTATATTTTCGAAAATTGGCAGGTAATCATGTTTCATACACACAAATCACCATTCCGAATTTTAAAGAAATCGGACCAGTTCTTCTTGTAGCCCCCATACAAACCACCTTTTTCACATAAATCTCTCAAATTTCATGAAAATAGAAATTATTTAATTAAAATCCGTTTGTGTATGTTAAACGCGTACTTTAATAACCTTATCAAATCTGATTATCATCGGACCATTTTTGGACCTAGGTCCCATGTGAAAATTTTGCCCGATATTCAGTTGAAGTGGTTTATTGTCAACAAAAAGAAGCCTATTCCACTATAATTTGATTTGTGAGTGCTATTTACACTTATTAAACATAGTGGCTCCACCTTCCATAATTATGTGGACATTTATTCCGACATACGTCAAAATTGTGTTATTTCTCGTGTGCCATAGTCAAATGTTATACATATTTATGTTGGAAATAAATGTTAACATAGTTCTCCAAACATAAGTCTTAACAATTATGTTAACATAAGAAACGTCAAATTCATGAGTTTGTTGATGCCGACATTTTGGAAAAATACAAATACGCAAAAAATTTTCACTTTATTAATAATAAAGGTTGTTTTTTGAAAGAAAGTAACTTAATAACGTTAAATCTAAGCTTTTTAATTAAAAAAAATGTGTTATATGTATTAAAAAAATAAATAAAAAATAAAATCCAAACGACCTTCATCAACGAATTCCTGAAAAAAATGAGTTAACATAAATTACGATTACACCACCCTTTAACATAAAATGAAAATACAAAAAAATTCTGCCGACGTTATCTCTTATGTTATCTACAATTTTATGTTGGTGGAGCCGGAGCGAAAGATTTGCCAAAATATAGATCTACACTGATAGAAAAACGCTTCATATCACTAATGAATGGGATTTATTAACGTTGTTTCATTACAACAATGAAGTATTTCATATGCTGAATGAAATTTCATACATATTGTGCAAGATTTTCATTAATTTTGATTCATTAGATTTCGTAGTTTTATTAAAAAATTTCATTAAGTTTTGTTTACAAAATTTGCTGTTTTTTGACGCCTGTCGTGTCGCGTCTGTTTAGTCTGTTAGTTTACGCGCGCAAAAAACAGCTGATCAGAGCGTGATTTTTTTTTTAGCATTTTTATACGAAATTTAAAATGAAATGTTGATTAATTATAAGTATTTATTAAACTCGCGTTGTATTTTATTATTTCGCGGTTTTACTAATGTATTAAAAGTAAATGTTGTAGTAAAATTTTGTGTGAGGAAACTGAGTGAAATCTATAGATAAAATAAACAAGTAAAAAAGTTAAATTCGGCCTTGCCGAATGTAGTGATACCCTCCACAATTTCAAAAAGATTATTGCAAAAAAACTTTATTTAAAAGGAAATTACTTTTGAAAAAAAAAAATTTAAAAAAAAAATTTCCGCGAAAAAAAATTTTGGTAAAAAAAAAAATCCGCGATTTTTTTCTTTTTTTGTCAAAAAATATGTTCGTACTTGTTTAAATACCATTTGGTGTTCAATTATGTTCACATATGTCAACCAGAAGCCGAATTAGAGCATTTTGTATTTTTAGGTTATGTTGAATGTACTGAAATTTTTGAGGTGTGCTTACATTTTCGTTCATAACTTTTGAACCGCTCAACCGATATTGCTCAAATGCAATACCAAACTTCTCGGGAGAACTTCCAATATATGTTTCAAGTTTCAGTCATCTCTGTGCAATATTTTGTCCGCGAGAGCATTTTCCACAGACAGACGGACAGACGGACATCGCTAGAATGTCTTAAAATCGATCGGGCGTCATGAATATACTTATATACTTTATGGGGTCCCAGACCGATATTTCGATGAGTTACAAACGGAATGACAAACTTATTTATACCCTCTATCACTAAGTGGAGGGTATAAAAATATGTGAAAGTGTTTTTTAACTTGGTTATTTTGTGATTTTTTAAGACTTTTTTTATGAAATTTGAAATAAAAAGTAAATTATTAATTTTTTATTTACTAAATTCGTGCTGTTTTATATTAGTTCGTGGTTTTAATTATGTATTATAATTTAAGGTTGGAGTAAAATTTTGTGCGAGAAAAACTAAGTGAAAACCATTTTTTATTATTTTTATTTCTATAAAAAGATCTTTACAAATTTCATACAAATATTTAATTTTTAAAATAAAAGTAGCATTTATTCAATGAAAGTATTTTATTTCAAAAATAAAAAGTAGGATTTATTCAATGAAAGTATATCATAGTAATTAAATACTTTTTTCATTACAGTAGTGAAAAATTTGCATTAATTTAATGAAACTTGTTTTTGCAATTACATTTTATGAAACCTATTTCATTAATTCAATGAAACCCTACATAGGTTCCTTTTTAACGTCATTTTTCGTAACATTAATGTAAATTTTCATTATTGTCATGTACAAATTTCTATCAGTGTAATCAGTCCATGTTTAAACTTGGGACCCATTTCCGGGAAACTCTGGTGTAGGGTATTATATGGTCGGTCTTGACCGACTATAATTTTTTTCCTTTTTTTTTTTGTGTAGGTTCCGTTTCTTAAAACAGTTAATAACATGAATTGAATTTGTACCAATTAACTATAATAAATATAAATTTAAAAACTTTTTCTTGTCATTCGATTTTAATTTTTTTTTTCCAGTGGGGCCCCCAAATACTTGTGTGCCCAGGGCCCCCGGCATACCTTAACCCGGCCCTGATCGAATCTTTAATTATTTTGACCTCCTGAAGTCGATTCCGCTCAGACAAGTCGATCATTATTTTTTTCTCTATCTTGTGTATAAATTTTGAAGAAATCAAGTAATTTAACTTTGCAGACTTTCCTTGCAAGATTACAAGAAAACTCAACGCTAGAATTCCATTCTGATGGCGGAATCGAGCTCAGGAGTTTAAAATACTTAAGGACTCGATTTAGATTTTTAACTTTACTTATTTTTTATAAACTTTAAACAAATCCGAAATGGGGGACTTTCTCTATAAGGTTACAGGGAAACCCAACGATAGATTTTTTTATGACAGATTCGAGTTCAGGGTGTCTAAATACATACATAAAGATTTGTTGGTCTGGCTTCTGGGTAAGGACTTTTTTTTTGTGGGGCTGTGTTATTATACAGGTAGCGATAGAAAAAAAGTGATGAACATTTTTTTTCGAAATTTCCGTGGTCTTGATAACTTGAAGTGGGTCAAAGGGATTTCAATCCCTTGGAACTAAGCGATTGTTGCCCCGCATGTCCTTTTTATGACAAGAAATATTTGGTTACAACTTTTAGTACTAGTTGTTATTTAAAACCCTACTACAATCAACCTAGGCTCTTTCCTGACCCTTTGGAAGCAATGTGATGGTAAATAAAAGATTGAAGAGGATTCTTTAGAAAGACCTAGATGTCATATTCGCCCCTATTTCAATGACAAAAGCACTAGGGGAAATAATACTGAAAAATTGGATGTTACGAAATCATGGACCCCATTGTGGGCGCCAATATTCTGTTACGACTTGTGCATGAGATTTGCTGCCTCCAAGGCATAAGTATTAGATCATCAGATGAAAAAATATTACAAAATTGTAATGGTATGACGAATAAGGTAACTTACTGGGTGTCGAATAATCTGTAACGCCTTTTTTTGAATCCTCCTAAGCTTTAGTACCTTTGATATAAGACCCAGGCTTTAGACGACTCTGCATTCTTACGATCAGGCATCCCGCATATTGAAAGTAAGCAGCAAAGAGAAACGTTGCTTTTATCGATCGCCAACCACTGATGGTGTCTTGAACCCAATTGTTCTAATACGAGGATGGTGTGGCCGTCATATGATGCCGGTGTATGGGTATGATCATTCGACTACATCGAAACCAGTTATACAACCTTGATGCAGTCGGGGCACAGTGCAAGTTTCACGCCAGTAGAATGGGAATCCCTCACAACGACTGTTGCAGGGAATGTCAGGAAGTGTAGGAGGAAAATACGGCATTGCACTTTCGCTGCCAGTCTCCGGTATATCTCAATCGATTCATTAATTATTAGTCTCAAATTGATACATTAATCTGGTATGGAGGTCAGAAGGATAAACTCGTTCATCAAGGACTCCGAGGGAGTCAGCTTGGACCTCCTTTCCTTACAGTTTCTCTCCAATCATTACACCGTCCTACAGCCAGTATTAAACATGAACCGGATGATATACGCTTAAAAGTAGAGATTAAATGAAGCAAAACTGCATTTACAGTTTTTTATTTCGTGATCCTGTTTCCTTTTAAAAGGACTTCAAAGTTTTAAAGTATACATTTTGTAAAATATTTCTGAAAGTTTTGTACTTGTTCTAGAATGCCACTAGTGATGGCAAATGAAAGAGGAGGATCTCCCCTATTTTTCCATTTTTTATTTTGTCAATCAGGATAAAAGGATGTGAGTAAAATTTTAGCAAAATATTTTGTTGAAAATTTTGAATGATATCGAAGGATAAAGTTTTAAAAGGACGTATCTTCTTTTTCCAGATATGTAAAAATAATAAAATAGGAAAATTAGCGGAGATCCTAAACTTTTATTTTCCATCACTAGTGGCATCGTAGAACAAATAAAAATATTAAAAAAATATTTTATAATATTTAATTCTCTAAAACTCTGAAGTCCTTAAAAAAAAAGAGTGACGAAATGAAAAACTGTAAATGAGGATTTACTTCATTTAGCCTTAGTTTCAAACGCATATTATCCGGTTCGTGTTTAACGATTTTTTTTTTATTTTTGTCGTGATAGTAAAGAGTTGGTAAAGTATTTGTATAAGCAAAAATCAAATTTCTATGACTAGAATCATCAGATTTAAAATTTGTAAGCTATTTTAATGTTATGACAACTGAGGCACCACGTTGGGCGCCAAATTTTCTGAAACGACTTTTTGCACAAGGCTTAGGTACTTTATTCAGGCCATTATTTGTATGATAAGAATCATTAACAACAAAAATATTATTAGGTAGCAAAAATGAAAATTGTAATGGTTTAAGAATATGGTAATATACAAAGAAAGTGGAATATTATTAGAAAGATAGACTTAGATGTTACATCTACATTGAAAGTTCAATGACCTCAAGCTCAAGATGAAACGATAGTGGAAAATTGTACTTAGTATTACAACAAATGAAGCCCCAGACTGGGCGCCAAATATTATGTTTAGTATTTAAGCACAAGGATTACTTCTTTCTTTAGAGCGTAGATACTTTTGATAACCGACCGTGCTGAGCCTTGGTTGAGATTTTGGTTCTGTGGAATCAAAAAGGGACCGCAACAAAACTGTTAATAGGTGGTGAGAAAAGAGGAATTAATAATGTGGATTAAGACTAAGAATTTGGAAGATGATTGATTTGGAAAACCGCCCATGTTATTCAAAGGCTCCTTAAATAAAATAATAAATTATTGCTTGGCATTATTACAAATTCAGTTATCTTTCATTTAACCTCATTTGTTTTAAATTTTCCTTAGCTGTCGTTTCTAACCCCACTTGCTTTCAAATTTCCTTTTTTGGAAATAATTATACTTATAACTTTTGATTTTTGCAAATTTCTAATTCATTGGAGTTTCACATAAAAAACTTTGTTTCAACCCAACCAAAACAAAATTGTTTAGCTTTAAGAATATAACAATACGAAAAACTTTTTACAATGTAAATGTTGTGTTGTGGCAAGAAAAGTTTTTCAAATGATAATAGTTTTGTCATTTTTTAGTTAGAAATTTCAACATGACAGCCAGGAAATAAACAACATCCTTAAGATATTTTTTCCTAAATAAAAAACGAAATAAAGTTTTGTCTAAACAAAATTGTTTTGATCATTTAACAAAAAAACACATTTAAATGTCGGAAGTTGAAATTTTAAATTTAATTTAATTAACAATTCTAGAACTTTTAAAGGAAATGTATTGCTGATAAATTTTAATAGTTTGACAGATCTAATTTTGGCAATAAACTTAAATTTTTATGGCATTAATTTTTGATAGAAAGTACAATTTTGTTTTAGATAAGTTTTTCGTTAAGTTTTTTGATATTTGTACTGGATATACAGTTTTTGAAAAATTTTTGCGTTAGCTTCAGTAGTTTTAATTAAGATTTTTTTTCATAATTTTAAATTAAAATTAATCTTTAATTTCCACAAATTTATTTTACTGCCTTCTTAATTTTTTTTGTCTCATTAATTTCTTAGCTCATTAAAAAATATTTTGTTAAGTGCGTGTGAAAAATAAAACATAATTATTCTTATTCTTCGGAAATAATAAATATGCCAACATTAATCTGGGCGATAAAAAGCTTTAGGCCCTATAAATCCCCGGGACCTGATGGTATAATCCCGGCTGAGTTGCAGCAAGTGTTGGACTATATAGCCCCGTTGCTGTATAATCTATACACAGCATGCATCAACTGGTCGTATATTCCTTTAAAATGGAGGGATACCAGAGTCGTATTTATCCCGAAGGCTGGGAAAAGTTCCCACACAGCTCCGAAGGATTTCAGACCAATTAGTCTGTCTTCTTTTTTGTTAAAGACAATGGAACGAATGATAGACTCATATTTGCGTAGAGTGATTGACCCGAGGTTGCTTTCGACAAAGCAACATGCATACAGCAAGGGACGATCAACGGAAACAGCTCTTCATGAGCTCGTTGGTACCATCGAGAGATCGCTTTCGGTAAAGGAGTACACTATGGTGGCCTTTCTTGATATTGAGGGGGCTTTTAATAATGTCATTCCAGAATCGATAATATTGGCATTGTCGGGTCTGGGAGTAAAGCGTGAAATCGTTTTAATGGTGGAAAACCTACTTGCCAATAGACGTATAACGTCTGAATTGGGAGCGTCCGTCATATCTCGATTTGTCAATAGGGGCACACCACAAGGAGGTGTTCTTTCGCCGCTTCTTTGGAACCTGGCACTGAATTCAATGCTACTATCTCTAGAAGCACGTGGTTGTCATGTTATCGCATATGCTGACGATGTCGCGATAGCGGTAAAGGGGAAGCATCTGCCAACATTGCGGGACATTCTTCAGGGTTCTCTGAAAGATCTGTCTAAATGGGCAAGAGACTGTGGTCTAGGAGTTAATCCTAGTAAAACAGAGCTTGTTCTGTTTACAAGGAAAAATAAGATTCCTGCTTTTGATCCTATTTCTCTGGACGGTACTGAAATCACCTTCTCAGATGGAGCCAAGTATCTTGGAGTATTTCTAGATAGGAAGCTGAATTTCAGGCGTAATATTGAGGAACGGGTGAGAAAAGCAACGATTGCTTTGTATTCCTGTAAAAGGGCCATTGGAAAACGATGGGGTTTTAGCCCTCAAGTCGTTCATTGGATCTATACAGCAGTGGTGCGTCCAATTTTGCTGTATGGAATCATTGTCTGGTGGCCTGCTTTGGAAACAAACGCGAATTTTGTCTTTATCACGAAGGTACAGAGAATGGCGTCAATGTGCATTACTGGTGCTCTTCGTACTACACCTACGGCTGCATTAGAAATCCTCCTTCACCTGATACCCTTGGACATATTGGGTAGGCAGTATGCGGCTGCGTCGGCAATTCGACTTAATAGCACGCTGCAATGGAGGAGCAGTGATTGTGGCCATAGCGCGATCTTGAAAAAGATAAAAATACCACAAAATGTGGACTGTGCTCCCTCTTTGAGCCTCTTTGAGCGCCACTTTACCACTATGATACCATCCAGGGAGTCTTGGATGGGGGATACTCCGGGTAGTGGAGCTACCATAAATTTTTACACAGATGGATCGAGGCTGCACGAACAAGTGGGCTTTGGAGTCTATTCGGAAGAGCTTGGGTTGAGCCTGGCTCGTAGATTGCCAGATCATTGCAGTGTTTACCAGGCAGAGATGCTGGCAATAAAAGAAGTGGCTGACTGGTTGAGCTGCAATGTCTTGTCTACAACCGAAGTCAACATCTATACTGACAGTCAAGCCGCGGTCAAGTCCCTGGATTCAATGTTTCTGAAAACAAGATCTGCCCTTAACTGCCGCACGTCTTTAAATGAGATGGCCAAGCAGTTTAACATACGACTCATATGGGTCCCAGGGCACAGAGACATTCCAGGGAATTGCAAAGCCGATGAGCTTGCAAGACTAGGAACTACCTTACAGGTTCCAACAGAATTGGAATGTGTTGGTATGCCTCTAGAAACTTGCAAGCAAAACCTACGGCTTTGTTCTGCGACGGAGACTAATCAAAGATGGGCAAATGGATGGACGTGTGAGACAACACGACTGATTTGGCCTTCTCTTAATCAGGGGCGCACAAGTGAGCTGATATCGCTTCCAAGAGGAGAGATTTCGACGGTGGTTTCTATAATTACCGGACACTGTCTTATAGGGAAGCACGCAGAGCGGTTAAATGTGCCGTCGAATGACTTTTGCCGAAGTTGCATGGATGAAGAGGAGTTGGAAACTATCGAACACTTTATTTGCCATTGCCCGGCACTTTCTGGTCAGAGACTTGCTTCACTGGGATCTAGGGAGCTGTACGATCTTTCTGATTTGTTGGATGTCAAAATTCAACATCTAAGGAGTTTTATAAGAAGCTCAAAATGGTTTAACGACAGGGACTAGTAGGGAAACCTATTACGGTCCCGTGGTATCACAATGGACCTCAGAGTCTACGTGTGTTGACGTAAAACGTCAGCAGCCACTTACAACCTAACCTAACCTAACCTATTCTTATTCAACTGTCAGTTTTTTTTTGTGAGTGTGAAATTGTCAAAACATTAACTGTCAAAACATAACAGTAATTATATGCTGCTGTTGCTTCTTATTTATCTACAACATCGTCAACAACATTTTCATTTTGTTTACTTATGATTATGTCCCATTGTCTCTTAATGTATTACCACAGTAACTTTGGGGGTACATTATGACAAGGTATGGGTAAATTTAATAAACAGTGGAAACTGGTGATGAAAGACTTTAGAGATTTAAAAAGAAAACAAACATTAATTAGTTTTGTTTCTTCAAATTTTTATTGTTTCCAAGGCCCCACGCTGGGCGCCAAAATTCATAAGGTTTTTCTTTAATATTTTGATTTTTCGAATTCCAAATGATATTCAGTTTCAGTTTTCAAACATTAGCAAATGTGGACATTGGACGTCGAATTTAAGTGGACATTTTTGAAATTAACTGGTTTTATACAAATTTCAGTTGCTACACTGATAGTAATTTGTACATGACAATAATGAAAATCTACATTAATGTTATGAAAAATGGCGTTAAAAAGGAACCTATGTAGGGTTTCATTGAATTAATGAAATAGGTATCATAAAATGTAATTGTAAGAACAAGTTTCATTAAATTAATGAAAATTGTTCATACAAAATGTAAATTGTATTTATGAAAATTTTTCATTTCTTTAATGAAAAAAGTAGTTAATTCTTATGAAATACTTTCATTGAATAAATCCTACTTTTTATTTTTGAAATGAAATACTTTCATTCAATAAATGCTACTTTTATTTTTAAAATGAAATATATTTATGAAATTGTAAAGATCTTTTTATAAAATTATAAATAATAAAAATGGTTTTCCCTTTGTTTTCTCGCACAAAATTTTACTCCAACCTTAAATTGTAATACGTAATTAAAACCACGAACTAATATAAGACAGCACGACGAATTTAGTAAATATAAAAATAATAATTTACTTTTTTCCAAATTTCGTAAAAAATTCTGAAAAAATCACTAAGTAAAAAAACACTCACATATTTTTTATTTTATCTATAGATTTCACTCAGTTTTCTCACATAAAATTTTACTATAACATTTACTTTTAATACATAAGTAAAACCACGAAGTAAAACAAAAAAAAAATCACGCTGTGATCAGCTGTTTTTGCGCGCGTAAACTAACAGACTAAACAGACGCGACACGACAGGTGTCAAAAAACAGCAAATTTTGTAAATAAAACTTAATGAAATTTTTAATGAAACTACGAAATCTAATGAATCAAAATTAATGAAAATCTTGCATTATATGTATGAAATTTCATTCAGCATATGAAATATTTCATTGTTGTAATGAAACAACGTTAATGAATTCCATTCATTAGTGATATGGAGCGTTTTTCTATCAGTGTAGTTTTCAAACATCAACAAATTTGGACATTGGACGTCAGATGACAAGTTAGCCCCAGCTTGGGCGCCAAATCCCTATATGTTCAAAAATTTTTATTTCTCAGAAATAATTTGCTTAGACTCAAACTAAACAGAAAAACATTAATTAAATTTCGAATTTTAGTTGATCTTTAAAGATTTTCATCATTGAATTTGTAATGACCCTTCTCAAATTGCGTTTACACTTTTTCAAAAACATTAATAAATATTTTTAAAGTTTTAATTGATCTTTTTTAAATTTTTGAATCTAATCTTTAATCTTTTTTGAAATCATTTAGTTTCATACAAATTTCAAGTGAGATTTTTTCAAACATCAACAATGTTGGACAAGTGCAATAAAATAATAAGTTAGCCCCAGCCTGGGCGCCATATTTTACTGTCCTAAAAAAAGTATTATTTCTTATATTAATTAAATTTCCTAAATTATTAAAATTTGTTTGTATTGGAACTGGTTAATAAAATGTTCGAATCTTTTTTGACCAATTTAACAAAAAACAAGTGAGAGTTTTAAATTCGGCTGTGGCGAATCTTCGGGATTTGATGCAGTTATGGATCAGATTTAACTACATCTCGAAGTTAGGGACAAATTTTGTATCTAATAGATCAAAACATAACAGTAATTATATGCTGCTGTTGCTTCTTATTTATCTACAACATCGTCAACAACATTTTCATTTTGTTTACTTATGATTATGTCCCATTGTCTCTTAATGTATTACCACAGTAACTTTGGGGGTACATTATGACAAGGTATGGGTAAATTAAATAAACATTGGAAACTGGTGATGAAAGGCTTTAGAGATTTAAAAAGAAAACAAACATTAATTACTTTGTTTCTTCAAATTTGTATTGCTTCGACGGCCCCACGCTGGGAGCCAAATATTCTGAAACTACTTTTTTCACAAGGTTTTTCTTTAATATTTTGATTTTTCGAATTCCAATTGATATTTGTGAATTTCAATTAAATATTTTTGAAGCAACACTTTATCTTTCTTCAATCACATTGGTGTTTATTTAATATTCTTCGAATTTAAATTGATATTTTTAGAAATCTACTGGTTTTATTCAAATTTCAGTTTCAGTTTTCAAACATTAGCAAATGTGGACATTGGACGTCGAATTTAAGTGGACATTTTTTGAATTTAACTGGTTTTATACAAATTTCAGTTGCTAGTTTTCAAACATCAACAAATTTGGACATTGGACGTCAGATGACAAGTTGGCCCCAGCCTGGGCGCCAAATTCCTTTATGTTCAAAAATTTTTATTTCTCAGAAATAATTTGCTTAGACTCAAACTGACCAGAAAAACATTAATTAAATTTTGAATTTTAGTTGATCTTTAACGATTTTCATCATTGAATTTTTAATGACCTTTCTCAAATTGCGTTTACACTTTTTCGAAAACGTTAATAAATATTTTTAAAATTTTGAATCTAATCTTTGATATTTTTTTAAATCATTTAGTTTCATACAAATTTTAATTGAGATTTTTTTTTAAACATCAACAATATTTTCACACAAATTTCAATTGAGATTTTTTCAAACATCAACAATGTTGGACAAGTGTAATAAAATTATAAGTTAGCCCCAGCCTGGGCGCCACATTTAACTGTCCTAAAAATTATTATTTCTTAAATTAATTAAATTTCCTAAATTATTAAAATTTGTTTGTATTGGAAGTGGTTAATAAAACGTTCGAATCTTTTTTGACCTATTTAACAAAAACAAGTGAGAGTTTTAAATTCGGCCGTGGCGAATCTGCTACAATTATGGATCAGATCTAACTAAATCTCGAAGTTAGGTACAAATTTTTGTATCAAATAGATGTTATAAGTTACATTTGATGTAATTAGATCTTCACGCTATTTTTTATATTTAAACTATGAGAGTTTATTAAACAAAAATTCAGTTTTCAAAAAATCTCTCCCTTATCTAAAGCTTTCACTGTCCACATTCTTTTTCACATCTTGGTATAACCAAAATTATTTCACATCTATCTAACGTTATGCGTTATTAAGCATCTTCTTCAAAAAACACAGAAAAAAAATTTTTCATGTTAATAATGTTTATACTTGTTTGTCGGGGATGTTTTACTGGATGTTCTAACTGTTGCTGGTTTGTTAATGCCGTTGGTTGTTTGTTTGTTCACATACATAATACGTCTTCCTTCTTCGGAAAGTTTGCATTGCTATCATTAAAATTAAATTATTTTTTTTTCTAGTTGTGTTGATAACGACAATGATGATATTATGCATACGTATGTTGTGAAGGCTAAGAGTAGAGTTACCAAGCTAGAGAATTTGTATTTTAGAATGGGGATTTTTAATTTTGATTATGGGGAGTAAAAGGTGTTTTTTGTAGTGTCCGACCGAACAGTGCGGCCAAAAAATGTCATTTAATCTAAAATTTGGTATTTGGGAGTACTTTTAACAACTTTTTTTTTATATGGGGTAAAATTGTTGAGGCGATGGAAGACGATTCTGAGTGTAAAATTTATGAACGAGTACGAAGTTAATCCACAACTGAACTTTTTTCAATTTGTCCGAACGTTCGGTTACCGAACATATAAATTGGTGCTTAACTTCGTCCTCGTTATTAAATTTGAAAGTCAGAAAAGTCTTCTATCGCCTAAACAAACTAACGGCCATCTGAAAAAGCTGTTAAAAATGCTTGCAAATATTAATTTTAGGCCAATACCATTTTTTGGTCGAACTCTTCGGTCGGACACTAGTTTTTTGTTAAAAATTTTTCTGGTAAATGTATCTTGCAGTCAGAAAACATCATTACAAACTTTAACGGAATCTAGACACTTTTTTCATATTTTTTTTTTAATCAAATTTTTATTCCTTCAATTTTTTTTTACATAAAATTTTTTTTTTTCATCAACTATTTTTTTATTAAATTTTTTTAAACTCAATTTTTTTTTTTTCATAATTTGTTTTTCATAATTTTTTTTATAAAATTTTTGTTTTTTTTCACAATTTTGTTTTTCATCATTTTTTTATTAATTTTTTTTTCCACAAATTTTTTTTTTGCATAAAAATTTTTTTCTTTCATAAATTTTTTTTACATAAAAAAAAATTTTTTAAATAATTTTTTTTCATTCAATTTTTTTTTCTTCAAAAAAAAATTTGTTCTTTATATTTTTTTCACAAAATTTTTTTTTTATCAAAATCGCCAATTGTCAAAAAAAAAAAACGCCACTGCAAATTTTTTTTTATGAGGAGGTGTAAAAGATTTGAATTGAGAATTTACCTCAAAAACGCTAAAAACTCTTCTTGTTCGGGACATACAAAATTTTTTTCGAAACTGAAGATTTTTCAAAATTTGACAAACATTTTTTAACTAAAAGCATTTTTAACTTTTTATACACCAAAACGAAAAAAAAATCCAAAAATGTTGTTTCCTGGGCTTAGGAAATTTTAAATTTTTTTTGTTTAGAAAGCTCAACCTTTTTATACCCTCCAACTTTGTCAATCCGTGTGTAACGCATCAAAATATCGGTCTAGGACCCCATAAAGTATATATATTTATGATCAGTGATCGATTCTAAGACATTCTAGCGATGTCTGTCCGTCCGTCTGTAGTTAACACGATGCAGTCCAAAATAAAAGAGCTTGAACCCTCAAGTTTGGCATAAATATGTCTTATGGTCCTAGGCAGGTTGAGTTCGTAAATGAGCAAAATCGGACCAGGGAGAAAAAAGTTCCCCCTTGAAGAACTAAACCAACCTCTGAAAACACCAAATTTTTTTAAATTATTTTTTTTGTGTTTTTGTTTAACAAATGCAACATTTTTATGCTACAAGAAGTTCAAAGTCCTGCATTTGTACCCAAACAATTAGAAAATGGCGTTTTTTTCGGTCCGCGCCCCTTTTATGGGCGTGGAATAATTTTGTTTAAAATATTGATAAACTTGTATTTCTTGAGCGCAAAAAGCATAAGAATGAATTTTTAAACACATATTCGAGAGGAAATTTGCCCCGCCCCCCAATTACCACTACCGCCCCCCCCCCTAAAAAACGCCCCTTGAATTTTTTTTGCATGTTGGAGGGTATAAAAGATTCGGCACAGCCGAATTTAACACTCTTACTTGTTCAATCTAAAGCGGAAAAAATATCAAAAAAAATTCTCCGGGACTTAGAAAATTTTTCAACTAAATTTTTCGGAAGTTAGAAAATTTTTAAATTTTTGTTTTACATAAAATCATTTTTTAAAAAAGCTTTTTTTTTATCAAAATGCAAAAACATGGCATAAACAATTTTTTTTTTGGAACTATAAAAATTTTTCAAAAAATTTTTTTTCTTCATCATAATAAAAAAAATTTTCTATTTGTGGAAATGGTGATGACGTCCAAAATATTACACAGAGATGACTGAAGCTTAACGTAATTATTGGAAGTTCTCTTGAGAAGTTTGGTATTGAATTTGAGCGATATCGGTTCAGCGGTTCAAAAGTTATGAACAAAAATGTAAAGACACCTCAAAAATTTTAGTACATTCAACATAGCCTAAAAATACAAAATGCTTTATTTCGGTTGCTGGTTGACATATTTGGATTTTTATTTCGCGGAAATTTAAAAAAAAAAAAAAAATTTTAAAAAGTAATTTCCTTTTAAAAAAAAGTTTTCTGCAATAATCTTTTTGAAATTGCGGATGGCATCACTACATTCGGCAAGGCCGAACCCGTGTAAAAAAATAATTATATCAAAACATATCTCTTTGGCGCCCTATGCTCCAGTGGGAGTTAGAGGAACATATATATATATATATCTCCTTTGATAAAAACATATGTATATGGATCATATCTAAATGGATATAATCAGATCTACTCCATATATATTCATATCCGCTTCAGATATGTTTTAATCCTTAAATTGAGTCTATCTGACAATTTTACATATATGAACATATCTGAAAGTGTCTGATCATATATGCCATATATGCCAGATCCCGAGTAAAAAAGATCTGATATAATCATATATGCTATTATATAGTTATTTATATATTTATATATGGTTATGCATGAACTTTGATATGGACATACAAGTTTATATATAGCATTGTATTTTTCCTTGTTTTTAATATGATAGCATACATATTCATATCTTTTTATATACTGATCTATATGAAATTTGATATGACATATAAGGTCGGGAATTTTTAGATATGGCAGATAAAAAGATATATGATTTTATTTATAATTATATCCCGAAAAAAATTTTCTAAATTTTCTAAGTCCCGGACAATAAAAAAAATATCAAGTCCTAAAAAATTTTATGAAAATTTTCCAAAGTCCCGGCAGATAAAAAGATATATGATTTTATTTATAATTATATCCCGAAAAAAATTTTCAAAATTTTCTAAGTCCCGGACAATAAAAAAAAATTCAAGTCCTAAAAAATTTTATGAAAATTTTCCAAAGTCCCGGACTTAAAATTTTTTTGGCAATTTTTTTGGAGTAAAAAAATCATTGAAAATGTTTTTATGAGAAATTTAATTTTTTTGAAAAGTTTTTGAGTTCCGAAAAAATGTTTTTAAATTTTCTAAGACACAAACATTTTTTGGAAAATTTAAATCCCTTATAAATGATTTTAGAAAAAAAATTACAAATTTTTAATAATTTGCTAAGTCCCGAAAAAATTCCGAAGAATGCAATAAAAACTCTTCTAATTGATAATGTATCCAATCTGATAAAATAATTTCTAATTTCACGTTTAAAATTCCAAAAAATTTTACCAGATTTCATCCAATTATATAAAAATTTATCTAATTTAAACAGATAAGATATGATTTAATACAATTAGATAGACCCATTTTTGGGATCAAACTTAATCAAATTTGATATTATTTTATCAAAAATAATAGAATTTGATATAATCGTATAATATTCGATCCGCCAATTTTCGGATCAAAATTAATATGGATTTACATAAAAGCATATCTGTTCATATAAAATTAAATATTGCGTCATATAACTTTTTTTTTACTCGGGATAGATCAATTTTCGGATCAAAACATATCTGAAGCAGATATGAATATATATGGAGTAGATCTGATTATATTCATTTAGATATGATCCATATATATTTTTATCAAAGGAGATATGTTTTGATATAATTATTTTTTTACACGGGAATTTAACTTTTTTACCTGTTGTCACTCAAAAATATTTTTACAATAAAAATAAAAAAATACACTCAAAAAAATTTTACACTCAAAAAAAAAAATTGTAGGTTTTTTTTTTTTTTTTGTTACAAAATGACTAGACTAAACGGTTTTTACTCAAAATAAAATATTTCTAATTAAATTGTTAATTTTTTCACGTTAGAAAAATTTTTTATCACTTAAAAAGGGCATTGTGAAGGGTACTCATAGATTTGGCCTAGTCGAATGTGACATTTCTACTTGTTTTTTAATACATTTTTTTCATATTTTTTTTTTCATTCAAAAAAATTTTTTTTTATCAAATATTTTTTTTTCTTCAAAAAATTTTTTTTTATCCAAATCGCCAATCGTCCCCATATAAAAACCCCAACTGCAATTTTATTTTTAATAAGGAGGTATAAAAAATTCTCCGGCATTTAGAAAATTTTTCAACAAAATTTTTCGGAAGTTTAAAATTTTTAATATTTTTTTTACATAAAATCAGTTTTTATGAAAGTTTCTGTTATTCAAAATGCAAAAAAAAAAAAAATTTGAACTATAAAATTTTTTCAAAATGTGTCAAAAAGTTTTTTTTTTTAAACCACTTTTGATTTTTGTTACACAAAAACGCAAAAAATCACCAAAAAAAATTTTCTCCGGGGCTCGAAAATTTGCAATATTTTGTTCAGAAAATCTCAATTTTTCCCACCGTTAATTTTTTTAATATAGTTTTTAAATAATTTTGGGTAAGTTCGGTAAAATGAGAAATAAATTTATTCTGTCAAAAACTGTCTCATTTACCCAAATTTTGCGAACGGAAACACCAGCGCGCGCCACGGTAATGTTGTGGATCGAACCTCTTATGACGTTTGTTTTTTGAATGGCCAAATACTGTAAACTTTATCTGGCATCCCTGTCTGAAAGACACACATTATTTGCAACATTATATGTTAATGAGTTTGTGTTTGGTGTGTTTGTTGATATTTGTGTATTCTGAAGGAAACAATTTAATTTCATTTTTAAAGGCTGATGTTTACAAAACAAATAAATGGATAAATTTGATTAAAAACTTAAAAAGATTTAAGAAAAAATTAAAAAAAGAAATGTGATGCATTTCAATGCTATGATGTTTCATTATAAATTATTTACACAGAAAGAATTATAAGTCATAATAAGCCAAATGATTTTTTCATTAGATCAATGATTTTTTTTTTTTAAATGCAATTAAATTTTTCGTAAATTTTTTTTTTTACGTGTGAAAAAAAATCATTAGTTAGCTTCTAATGAAGGTTTCATAGATTGTATGAACATTTTTATAACTATAATCAATGTTTCATACATTGTATGAACATTTGTATAACTATAATGAATGTTTCATAGATTCTATGAACATTTTCATAGATATAATGAACAAAATTCTTTCAGTGTATGAACACCAGAAAAAAAGTTAATTTGATTTTTTTTTTAAATTTCTATTCTCAAGATTAAAAATTAAAGTTTCTTATTAATTTCTTTAAAAACCATGTTTAATATTTTGACTTTTAATTTTTATGCTCTGATTTTTCATTTCAGTTTTTTCCTCATCTTCATTTATTATTTAAATATATTGCTCTGGTAGTTGTTGTTTAATTTAAAAAAAAATAAAACCTTTTACGTTTTAAGTGTTGGCTTTAACAATTTTTTTCAACTGCATATTTCCGTTTACACCCCATTGATTTGTGAAGTGGTTATGGAAAATTTAGTGAAATGTAAAATTTTTGCTTTAAGCCACTGCAGAGAATATAAGAAAGAAAGCAGAGCATTTAAGAAAACACCTTCTAACAGAACTGTAATCAGTCAAGTGTAAAGTTAAAAAGTTTTTCAAATGAAAATTAGAAAATTTTTGAAATATGAACAAAATTATTGTTTATTAAAAAATTAATTTAAATTGTCCATAACTAGATTTTAATATTTCTTTATTCACCTAAATTTGAAATTAGTTATATTGAACTAAAAATGAAAAAAAATATAAACCACGTTTTCACAAAGTTGGTTATGTTTTTTTGTTTTGTTTTGTAGGTAACACCTTTTGTTCCATTTGTGTAAATGTAGGTTTTTCCTTGTATTACTATTTTTGGTTTCTTGTATTTTTTTTTTACAAATTTGTTTGTGGTACAGATCGATCTCGTTAGGCGTTACTTGGTAAATAAACAAACAGTAATAAAATTGTTTTTCATTAAAAACAAAATTTTTTTTTCATAAACATATTTTTTCATCAAATATTATTTTTTTATTCAATAAAAAAATTTTTTTTTTCATCAAAAATCCGATTTTTTTTATTCATCGTAAATAAAAAATGTTCACTTAAACAAACGGTTTTCGAGATATCGCTATTTGTAATTTGCAAAAATGGCGGGTTTTCCTATGTTTAAGACATTTTTTAGAAAAAAATATCAAAATTTCTTTCCCTTGACCATTTCAGAGAGCTAAAGACGAACTTTCATTAAAAATTAATTTGGGTCAAATCTTATAATTTTAGCGCCACATGCTAAAATTATAAGATTTGATCAAAGTTTTGGTTTTTAGAAAATTTTCACCAAAAACATAAATAGTGATTAACGGGCGCCTTTAATCAAAGGTTTGGTTTTTTTAGAAAATTTTCACCAAAAACTCTAAATTTTGATCGAAGGACGCCATTGATTACAATCTTCAGATTTGACTCAAAATTAATTTAAGTGAAGTTTGTCTCAATCTCTATGAAATAGTCAGTGGCATACATTTTGAGATTTTTTTTTAATTTTTTGAACTTAGGAAAAACCAATATTTTTAGAATTTATTTGACAAATTTCAAATGGCGATATCTCGAAAACCGATTGATATATTTCAAAAACTTTTGATATTTATATAAAGCAGGACAAAGTTAATAAAAATAATTTTTTTTATATAATGAATCGCAGGATATTTTTTTTTTAATTTTTTATTTTTTGAAAATTCAAAATATTGGTAGAAATTTTTAAAAAATCCAAAACTTTGATCGAAGGGCTCCACGGGATAAAATGAAAGACTATGTCAAGCTATATGAAGGGTTCAAGGGAAATACATTTTTAGTTTTTTTTTTTTAATTTCTTGAACGCAGAAAAAACCGCCAATTTTTTGGAAAATTTGAGATAGGGATATATCGAAACCCGTTCTACCGATTTAATTTTTTTTGTGATATTCGAGCCTCAAAATTAATAAATATGATGTTTCGCAATACAATTTTTCTTTTTATTTTTTTTTAATGTTCAAAAAGCCGACTTTGATAGATTGTTAGACCTAGTATACTATGTGCATTAGGCTGGCATTTTTTCTTCAACTTTTGATTTTTCCAAGTGCCCGGGCAAATTTTTATTCTAGTGGACCTAAAAAATATGTGGTACAAATTTGATATCAATCGGATTAAATTAACCCGTGGCGCTCGGCGGTCAAAGTTTTAGATTTTAAAAAATGTATGTTTCTTGCGATACATCATACTTGTTAATTTTGAGGCGCTAAACACGAATATCAAAGAATTTTTAAAATCGGTCAAACGGTTTTCGAGATATCGTTATTTGAAATTTGCGAAAAATGGCGGTGTTTTCGTACGTTCTAGAAATTTTTTAAAAATTTAAAAATTTCTTACCCTTTACCCTTTCAAAGCTCCAGCTCTATGAAATTGTTAACGGAAATAACATTTTAAGTATTTTTTTAAAAAATTTCTCGACCGTAGGAAAAAACCGCCATTTTGTGAAACTTTTTGACCACTTTCAAATGGCGATAACTCAAAAACCGTTCGACCTATTTACGATATTATTTCATATTTGTATTCAGCATGCCAAAATTAATAAAAATAATATATCGCGAGATATTTTATTTTTCAAAAATCTAAAATTTTGGTGGAAATTTTCCAAAAATGTAAATCTTTGATTGATGGGCGCCACGAGTTAAAATCATCGGATATGGGTCACATTAACTTTAAATGAAATATTGTGGCAAGCTCTTTGAAAGGGTCGTGGTTAAGAAAATTTGAGATTTTTTTTTTAAATTTCTAGAACTTAGGAAAAAACCGCCATTTTTTGCGAATTTCAAATAGTGATATCTCGAAAACCGTTTGACCGATTTTAAAAATTCTTTGATATTCGTGTTCAACGCATCAAAATAGTTTTTATTTTTTTTTTCTAAAAATTTTCAAAAATCCAAAACTTTGATCGCCAGCCGCCACGGGTTAATTCCCAGCAAAACTTAGGATACCAAATAAGGTATAAAATAAGGTATAGGATCTCTTATTTTATACATTGCAGCATTGATGATTTTAACAAGCGATGAGACTCAAAGTAATGCATCCACATTATCACAAAGAATACCAGTAAGGTATAAAATAAGTCATAAATTTATAACGAAGAATACGAGTAAGGTGTGAAATATATGATATTTTATAGGTTACGAGAAATGAAATAATATAGCATACCAGAAGATAATATATAAGGTGTTACGAGTAGTGAAAAATTAATTTTGTATTAAATTTACTCACGTGATTGTAAGTGAGTGTAAGTAGATAAAATATGCTCGTGAGTGTGTGTCGTTAGAAATTTCCTGTCGTGAGCCCATCTCTAGTTTAAACTTATGCATTTTTTTATAAAATAATTATTTTTTATGTTATTGTAATGCATTATGCATCCAATTATAAATAATGCATTATTTCAAACTTTCAAATAATACATAATGTAACCAAATATAAGTCATCCATAATTTAATGTTTAGAAATAATATATATGAAATGCATTTTTTCCAATAATCATGCATTACATAGCAAATTATTAGTAATGCATTATTTTTCACTTGAAAATAATACGTTGTGGAACAAATGTTTGGTAAGACATCATAAAATAATGCTACAAAAAGGTTATATGCATTACCTGGTAATGTGTTATATAATCACTACCCATTACCAAAGTTTTGCTGGGTTTAATCCGATTGACCTCAAATTTGTACCACATAAGTTTTAGGCCTAAAAGAATAAAAATTTGCCCTGACGTTCAAAATCGGAAGAAAAACTTTTTTGCCATACAACAAAATGCCAGTCTAATGTGCATAGGTATTTAAAATTGAAAAGAAAACTTTTTTGCTATACAAAAAATTTCTGTCAAACAAGTCTAGAAATTATAAGCGCGTGTTGAACAAAAAAAAAATTTTAAAGAAAAAAATTTTTTTTTTATGAAAAAAAAATTACCAAAAAAATTTTTTTGACAAAAAAAACTTTTAACGAAAGAAAGTTTTTAACGAAAAAAGTTTTTGATGAAAAAAAAAAATTGTCACAAATTATTTCTTATCCAAAAAAAAATTCTTATCCAAAAAACTTTTTTGAGAAAAAAAAAGTTTTTAACGAAAGAAGTTTTTTAACGAAAAAAGTTTTTGATGAAAAAAAAAATTGTCAAAAAAAAAAGTTATCAAAAAAAATAAATTTTATCCAAAAAAATTTTTTGAAAAAAAAAAACGTTTTCATGAATGCGCAAAATTTGGATAAAAAATTTTTTATGTAAAAAAATAAAATATTTTTTTATCAAAATTTTGATAAAAAAAAAATTTTGAAGAAAAAAAAAAAGTTTTCATGAAAAAAAATTACTATGTTATTGATGAAAAAAAAATTGATAAAAAAAATGTGTGATAAAAAAAAAAAATTTTGATAATAAAAATAATAAAAATTTTGATGAAAAAAAATTTTTTTGAAGAAAAAAAAATTTAAGGGAAAAAATTTTTTGATGCAAAAAAAAATTTTTTGGATAAAAAAAAACTTTAGGAAAAAACAAAATTTTGATGTATATTTCTTTAAAAAATTTTTTTTTCTGATTAAAAACGTTTGATGACAAAATTTTGAATTTTTTTTATGGAAAAATTAAATTGAGGCAAGATTTTTTGTTTTTGATAAAAAGAATTTGATGAAAAACTAAATTTTTAAAAAAAATTTGGATAAAAAATTTTTTTGAGAAAAAAGTAATTTTGATGAAAAAACGAATTTTGATGTAAAAAAAAATTGATGAAAAAAAAAATAGGATACAAATAAAAAAAACTTCACAAAAAACGAATTCGAAAATAGAAAAAAAGTTTTAATGAAAAAAAATATTTTTTTTTTGAAATTTTTTTTTTTGAAAAAAAAAATTAAATAAAAAAACAAGTGAGAGTGTTACATTCGGCTGTGCCGAATCTTCTATACCTTCCAATATGTAAAAAAAAATATAAAAAAAAGCCAAGGGCTTCTTTTTTTTAGGAGTGGGGGCTTGGGGGGAGGAGGGGGTTTGGTGGGAGACGTTAGGGGTACCTTCTTCTGACATAAAAATGTTGAATTTGCTTAAGAAAAGTACAAAAAATCCTGCAAAAGATTCGGTTTTTCTTAGGTAAGTTTAGTTCTCTAAGGGGGAACTTTTTTCCCCTTGGTCCGATTTTTCCAATTTCCGAACCTGCCTTGAAATATAAGTTAAATTCGTGCCAAACTTTCGAAGTCTATCTCTTTTATTTTGGACTGTATCGTGTCCTCTAAAGACGGACAGACAGACGGACGGACGGACATCGCTAGAATATCTTAGAATCGATCACTTATCAATAAAATAAATGCTTTATAGGGTCCCAGACCGATATTTCGATGCGTTACACACGGAATGACAAAGTAAGTATACCACTATACTGTGGTTGGAGGGTATAAAAATTTTACGAAAAACGAAATTGTATAAAAAAAATTTTTAATGAAAAAAATATTTTTTTTTTCATGAAAAAAAAAAAACATTTTTTAAATTTTTTATATGGAATAATAAAGTTTAGGACAACATTTTTGATAAAAAAAAATATTTGGTTTTTATGAAAAAAAATTTGATGAAAAAAAAAAATTTAAGATGAAAAAAAAAAATATGAAAATAAACAATTTTTTAGAAAAAAATATTTAAAAGAAAAAAGTTTTTGACAAAAAAAAATTATCACACAAAATTTTGCAAAAAAAGTTAATAAAAAAAATTTTAATGAAAAAATAAAATTAATGACAACAATTTTTGAAAAAAAAAATATATGGTTTTTGATGAAAAAAATTTATAATAAAAAAAAAAAATTAGATGAAATTTCGTTTTTTTTTAAACAAAATTTTTATGAATTTTTTTTTTGTGAAAAAACTAAATTTTTATGAATTTTTTTTATAATTGAATTTTTATTGAGTTTGGTTTTAGTCCATATTAATTATTTCTGTGAAATAATAATTGTTGTACAATGAGAAAATCTGAAAAAAATCTAGTGACAACACAGGCTAAGTGGAGATGTCGACAGCTTTCGGAGGATGCCACACTTCCACTATCAGCACTCCTTCGATTGCCACACACTTAATGTGTGTCACATTAAAATTAGCCATTTAAATGAAACTTTTAAACAAATTGAATATCGGAATTACTTCTATTTATGTTGAATAACCCATATATATTCACCAAACCGAACAAAGTAAAAAAAAATTCAAAAATATAATATAAGGTCCAACAATATATAAATACAATTACTAAAAAAATATATTTTTATGCGAAAAACAAATTTTGGCGGAAAAAAATTTTAGCGGATAAAAGTTTTTGATACAAATTAAGTGTGAAAAATTTTTTGATGAAAAAAAATTCTGTGGTTTTGATAAAACATTTGATGAGAAACAAAATTTTGATACAAAAATAAATTTGATAAAAAATTTTGACGAAAAAAATTTTTGACGGAAAAAATTTTTTGATGAAAAAATCTTGGAAAAAAGTTTTTTGTTAAAAAAAAAAAAAACACAAAAAACTGAATAAAAAAAAAATTATGAAAAAAGTGAAAAAAATGGTTCAAAAACAAAATTTACTAAATAAAAACTTTTTGATAAAAAGGTTTTTTGATGTAAAAACAAATTTTGAAAAACCCAAATTTTTTAAAAAAAAAAGTTCTTGATGAAAAAAAATGTAAAACGAAATTTCACAAAAAAAAAATCCCCGAAAATACAAAATTTTGACGAAAAAATATAATTGATGATAACATTTTTTGATAAAAAACTTTGGATAAAATTTTATTTTTGGCTTTTGATGAAAAAAAAAATTATTAAAAAAAAAAATTTTGATAAAAAAAAGTTTTGGAAGAAAACTGTTGATGAAAAAATTTTTTTAATTTTTTTTTACGAAAAAAAAAATCTGATTAAAAAGAAAAAAAAATAAATAAATACAAAAAAAATTTTGCTAAAAACAAAATTTTTTTGTTTTTAAATAATTATGTTACCTTTAATTCACCAGCTGGTTAATATTATTTGTATTCAACAGTAGGTGAATTATAATCCAAGTTACAAACCTTTTTGGTTTCAAGAAAATGAAAACAGTAATTCGTATTTTCTTTGTTTAGTCGTTAGCTTATGTAGACAAACTGAGGTGTCCTCCATTATCATGTCAGAAAAAAATTTCGATTTAATTACAAAAAATATATTTATTTTATAAACACTTAAAATTTAACTTAAATTAAATCTCGTTCTTCGAGTGCTACCTGTATATATTTTTTTGTTTTTATGGTCTTACTTCATTACTTTACACTCCAAATCTAAAACCAAGACAGAAAAAAATTATTGTAATGTTTCCCAACATAAATTATTTAAAAATAGCAGCAACAACAAGAAAAAATCGTGCTGGCTAAGCATGCGCAACAACATGATGATAGTAGAGTTTAACTTTTTGGTGGCCCATTTGAATTTTGCGCTGTTGAATTTTGTTTTCTTGTTGTTTTGTTTCTTTTTACAGCTCTTTTGAACATATATACATAATTTTCGTGTCTATTTAGTTTTGAAATGGATTTTCCGCAATTATTTGTATTGTGTTTTTGGAATTATTTATTTGCAATAGTACAAGAAAAAAAAGTACTTTCCTTACAAGTAAATTGCATGTGAAACCTTTTTACAAATAAATATACTTGACCTAAATTGAGATTTTGGGTTTAAGCTAAATTTTTAGTTAGTAATTTTTTAGTAGATTTTTTGTAGAAAAATATCAGATTCTGATGAATTTTTAGAAAAATCCGATTTTCGAATGTCTAACTGAATTTACCCATAAAAAGTACTTTTTCGAACAAAATGGTACTTTATTTAATGTTGTTGACCTAATTTTGGATTTTGGGTTTAAGCAAAATTTTTAGTTAGTATTATTTTAGGATTAGTATAGTTTTTTTGTATAAAAATATCAGATTCTGAATTATATTTTGGAAAATACGAATTTTGAAAGTTAACTGGAGTTTAACAAAAAAAAGTACTTTTCGAACAACATGGTACTTTATTAGATTTGGTGTTGTTGACCCAATATTTGATTTTGGGCTTAAGGGCCTATTCACACCTGAGGTTAAATCTCGTTCGAAATATATTTCGATCATATGGTACTGTATCAATTTATAATCTACTTTATGATCAAAATCTCGTTCGAATTTCACCTCAGTGTGAATTCGGTATAAGCAAAATTTTGAGAAAAATATAAAATTCTGATTTAATTTTTGGAAAATCCGAATATTGAAAGTTAACTTGAGTTTGACAAAAAAAAGTACTTTTTCGAAATCGATGGTACTTAATTAGATTTATGTTGTTTGTTAAAAAAACAAGAGATTCGGAAAAACAAATTAAAGAGAAAAATCTATGCTTATGGCCGAATATATTTATACCCTCCACAATGTAAAAAAAGATTAATTGCAAAAAAAAAAAAGTCCGCGAAAAACATTTTTTGGTGAAAAAAAAAATTCGGCGAAAAGATTTTTTTTAACATGATAATGGTTTTAGGCTGGTGTCTAATTTTAAAAAAGTTGCAGGACGCCACCTCAGTTTGACTATATAAGCTAACAATTAACGAAAAAGAAAACAAGAATTACTATTTTCATTTTCTTACAATCATAAATTTTAATAACTTGGGTTTGTAACTTGGATAATAATTCACCTCGTGGTGAATAAACCCGTTTTTATTTTTCAAAAAAAAATTTTTTTCATCAAATCTTTTTTTTTCATCAATTTTTTTTTTCATCAAACTTTTTTGTTTATCAAATCTTTTTTTTTTCATAATTTTTTTTTTTATCAATTTTTTTTTTTGTTGTCAATTTTTTTTTTTATCAATTTTTTTTTTCATCAAATTTTTTCTTCATCAAATTTTTTTTTTCATCAAATTTATTATTTTTCATTTATTTTTTTTTTCATCAATTTTTTTTGTTCATAAATTTTTTTGTTTTTTTATCAATTTTTTTTTTCATTAATTTTTTTTTTCATCAATTTTTTTTTTTCATTAAAATTTTTTTTTCATAATTTTTTTTATCATATTTTTTTCATCAATTTTTTTTCATCAAATTTTTTTATCAAATTTTTTATTATCAATTTTTTTTTACCAAAATTTTTTTTTTTTTTTTCATCAAAATTTTTTTTTCATCATTTTTTTTTTTTATAAATGAACTACCAGTTAGTCACTAAATGAGACTAGTTGTAGGTTAATGTTAAGCAAAACTAATCTAAATTTGTTTAAATAAAGAAAAAAAAATATTTTTTTTTGTTTTTTGATCAATTTTTTTTTTTTCATTATTTTTTTTCATCAAAATTTTTTTTATCAAATTTTTATTATCAATTTTTTTCTCACCAAAAATTTTTTTTTTTTTTCATATTTTTTTTCATCAATTTTTTTTACATCAAAAAATTTTTCTTTTCATCAAAAAAATTCATCAAAAACTTTTTTTCATCAAAATTTTTTTTTTCACCAAAAATTTTGGGTTCATTAAACATAATTTTGTTTTTCGTGAAAAAAAAATAATTTTTTTTTTACCAAAACTACTTTTTTACCAAGTCTAAGCTTTTCGCATAAAAATGTTCCATTTGTTTATCAAATGTACAAGTTAACATACTAGTGGTATCGCTAGTTTTGCATTACTTTTTAGTCTTTGTTGACATCTTATTTGGTATTTTAAGAGAGAGAGGAAAAGATGAATTGAAGTTCTTGGCTTTCTTTAAGTATTTTTTTATTTTTTAAGTGAGTAGTAAATTGTACCGAGCCTACATAGTAGGTAAATTAAAACGTAAATTAAACGTAAATTAAAAAGTAAATTAAAAAAAATTAAAAAGTAAATTAAACGTAAATTATAACGTAAATTAAAACGTAAAGTAAACGTAAATAAAAACGTTAATAAAACGTAATGCTCCGTAAAAATTTGATATTTAAATAGTAAAAATAAATAAATGTTACTTAACAAAATATTTTTTTAAATAAGAAAGAAACAGTGAATAGAAATATTGAAAAAATGAAATATTGAATAGAAATATTGAAAAAATCTGATTTGAATTAAATTAAACTTAAAACTAAGATTGTGTAAAACAATAAAAAATACCTAATATAAATTTAAATAAATTTGTAATAAAAATAATGAATTCTAGTGTTAAACGAAACATTAAACGAAATAATTTGTAATATTTTTATTATTATTATTGTACCGTTATTAAACAAAAACAATAATCAATTAAACTTAAATCGTACAGTAAATGAATTCAAACAATCAAAGAACAAAACAAATTATAAATTAAATAATCTTAGGATTTAATGAATGAATAAATTGTAACAGTATAATAAACAAAAGAAATTTGTTATAATTCTCTTTCTATTTCTCTTAAAATAACTTACATAAAACAACTGAGAGTGGTATATTCTTTGGTGCCGAATCTTTTATACTCTAGAAAATGTAAAAACCCTTTTTTGCTTTAATTTTTGCACTCATTTACGAAATGTACAGCTCTTTCGGTTTTTTAATGGGGTCCTCGACTGATATTTCAATTCGTTTTGCATGGAGCAGCAAAGTAACATAACATTATTTTTTATGAAAAAACCTTGCTTTGTACACCCAAATCTTCCGCAAAACATTATCATGATTTAATGATTTGGGCAAGAGTACAAAATTCGCACGAATTTTTTTAATTTGTTTGTACTTATTTAACTCAAATTCTGTGATCAATTCTGTTCACATGTGCCAACCAGCAGTCGAATTAAAGCATTTTGTATTTTTAGGTTATGTTAAATGCAGCAAAATGTCCATACATTTTCCTTCATAACTTTTAAACCGCTGAAACGATTTCGCTCTAATGCAATACCAAACTTCTTAGGGCAACAACAAGTAAATATGCCAAGTCTTAGTCTTATCTGTTAAGTACTTTGGCCGTGATCACCATTTTCACAGACTGACAGATGGACAGACAGACGGACATCGCTAGAATGTTTTATACTCGATCACTGATCACAAATATATATATAGGGTGTTTTTTTTAGAGGTTTACAACTTTGAATTGGTAATACTGCTTTATTTGACAACCGATCTTACTGCTGATAGTTGTGTTTTGTTAAGTATGATTTGACATTTTATCATGCAAAGACTTACATCAACGCAACGCTTCCAAATTGTAGAAATTTTTTATCAAAAAAATGGTTCTTTTTGTCGAACTTAAATTTTATTCAAAGATCCTATTAATTGGTTACCAATATCGTTTAATTAACCCCATTGGATTATTTTCTGTTGGGCTATGTAAAGTAACTTGTCGTTTCCGATAAATTAGAGACAAATTAAACACCTGGAAATAAACCTTCGACGAGTTATTGGTGAAATTCGAAAAACGGCCGCAAATTCTGTGAAAATTGTGTGAAAATGGAGGTTCAGATTACTCCATGTACGAGCCATTTTTGGTATCGATATGGCTCCAAATCATTTTTAAACATTAATGTCATAAAATTATCTATCCAATAAAGTCAGTTTAATTGATATTAAAAATATTGTTCCTTACATTATTTTAATTTAAAGTTCGGTAACAGTAAAAAAAACACCCTATACATAATGGGGTTACAAACGGAATGACAAACTTATATATACCTTCTATCACTTTCCAAAATTTAAAAAAGGCTTTTTTTACATTTTGGAGAGTATAAATGATCCGGCACAGAAGAATTTAACACTCTCATTTGTTTTTTGTACATTTGTTAACCAAATGGAACATTTTTATGTCAGAATTTTAGAAAAAGTAGATTTAGTGAAAACAAGTGAGAGTGTTAAATTCGGCTGTGCCGAATCTATTATACCCTCCAAAATGAAAAAAAAAAAATTAAAAACAAAAATTTGTCAGGGGCGTTTCTTTTTTTTTGGTGGGGGGGGAGTTGATAGGGTCAGAGGGGGACGTTGAGAGCACCTTCCCATCGCGATAAATATACCAAATGTTTCATTTAATTAACAAAAATACAAAAAAAACATGTAAAAAAGTGTATTTTTTTAGAGGTTGGTTTAGTTCTTCAAGGGGGAACTTTTTTCCCCCTGGTCCGATTTGGCCAATTTCCGAACTTAACCTGCCTAGGAACATAAGACATATTTGTGCCAAACTTGAAGGGTCTAGCTATTTTATTTTGGACTGCATCGTGTTAAATACAGACGGACGGACGGACAGACGGACGGACGGACATCGCTAAAATGTCTTAGAATCGATCACTGATCAATAATATATATACTTTATGGGGTCTCCGACCGATATTTCGATGCGTTACACACGGAATGACAAAGTGAGTATACCCCCATACTGTAGTTGGAGGGTATAAAAATAAGTGAAAAATTAATGAAAAATTTTTTGATAAAAAAAAATTTTGAAGAAAAACATTTTTTTAATGCAAAAAAGTTTTTGATGAAGTAAAAAAAAAAAATTTGATGAAAAAAAAAAAAATATGAAAAAAATATATTGATGAAAAAATAAATTGATGAAAAAGATTTTCATGAAAAAAATTAAATGAAGAAAGAATATCAGAAAAAAAATTTTATTGATGAAAAAAAATTGAACGAAAAAAAAAGTTTTTGATGAAAATAAAATTGATGAAAAGCAAGTGAGAGTGTTAAATTCGGCTGTGCCGAATCTTTTATACCCTCCAACATGTAAAAAAATTTAGAAAAAAAAAATTGACGGGGGCGTTTTTTAGGGAGGGGGGAAAGATGGAGGAAGGGGTCGGTGAGCTGGGGGGACTCCTTGGCGCTCGCGGTATATGTTTTCAAGTTAATTTTTGTCTGCTTTGTGCACTGAAGTAATATAGTTTTATAATTATTAAAACTAATTTTTTATCCACGCCCTTAAACGAGGGGAGGGCAAAAAAAACAAATTTTTTAGTCCCCTGGGTCCCAGCGCAGGACTATGAACTTCTGCTAACATAAAAATGTTTCATTTGTTTCACGAAAATACAAAAAAAACGTCTAAAAAATTTACATTTTTAAGAGGTTGGTTTAGTTCTTCAAGGGGGAACTTTTTCCCCTGGTCCGATTTGGCCTATTTCCGAACTTAACCTGCCTAGGACTATAAGACATATTTATGCCAAACTTGAGGGGTGTAGCTCTTTTATTTTGGACTGCATCGTGTTAACTACAGACGGACGGACAGACAGACGGATGGATGGTCGGATGGGCATCGCTAGAATGTCTTAGAATCGATCACTGATCAATAATATATATACTTTATGGGGTTCCCGACCGATATTTCGATGCGATACACACGAAATGACAAAGTGAAAAAAATTGGAGAGTATAAATGATTCGGCACTGAAGAATTTAACACTCTCACTTGTATTTTGTACATTTGTTCAACAAATGGAACATTTTTGTGTCAGCATTTTAGACTTGGTGAAAAATAAGTTTTTGTGAAAAAAATAAGTAAAAAATGGAAAGAAAAATTTTTTTATGAAAATTAAAATTTTGACGAAAAAAAAATTTTTGATGAAAAA
Source organism: Pegoplata infirma (assembly GCA_963921195.1). Lineage (NCBI taxonomy): Eukaryota > Metazoa > Arthropoda > Insecta > Diptera > Anthomyiidae > Pegoplata > Pegoplata infirma. The sequence continues at coordinate 224,255,179 of OY992537.1, forward strand.
AAAATGCTGATGAAAAAAGTTTTTGATGAAGAAAAACAAATTGAGAAAAATAAAATTTTATGAAAAAAAATTTTGATGGAAAAAATTTTCTTAAAAAAGGATAAAAAGAAAAATTTCATGAAAAAAAAATGTTTAATGAAAAAAAAAATTGGACGAAAAAAAGCTTTTGATGAAAAAAAAAATTGATAAAAAAAATCAAATTTGATGAAAAAAAAAAAATTGACAAAAAAAAATTTTTTTATGAAAAAAATTTTGATAAAAAAAATATTGATGAAAAAAAAATTTTATAAAAAAAAAAAAAATTAATGAAAAAAATGAAAAATTGTTGAAAAAAAATTTTGTTTTTGTTGAAAAATAATTTTTAGAGCAACAGAAAACTAGCTTTTATGAATTTATTTTAAGGCCTAAAACTATGCTATACAAAAAAAGTGTGTCGCAAAATTAAGTAAATGAAAGCAAATGTTTTTAGTTGAAGTAACACATCCTAAATCATTGAAGAGGAGGAAACCAGGTCAATCTTTCAGAATTCATTATTGTTTTAAATCAAATTTTAATAAAAATATATTTGATTTCTCAATACTGTTTCAAAAATGTTGTTGCGTAGTTTTAGGCCTCAAAATAAATGCCAGGTTTCTGTTGCCTTAATAATTATGTTACGTTTTATACACCATCTGGTGTAAAACGATTTTATTCACCGGCTGGTGATTTATTATCCAAGTTACAAATTAAAGTTGCAAACCTTTTTGGGCTTAAAAAATTAAAACAGTAATTCCTATTTTATTTTTTATTAGTCGTTAGCTTTTAAAGTCAAATTAAGGTGGCGTCCTGCGTCATTTTTAAAATTAGACACCAGCCTAATAACATTATCATGTTTTTAAAATTTAGGAGAAAAATCTGTGTTTATAATTTAAGAAAAATTAATATTAAAAAAATAAAAAATTCTGTTAGGGAAAATCATAATTTTGAAAATTTGAAAAGGTACGAAATCTTTTGTGGGGGTACTTTGTTATTTTTATATTGAAAATGTTCAAAAAAAAAACTAAAATTTCCATCCCTACACCAATTTCATAAATTTTTTTTCTCTTATATTTTCAGATTATTCTAACTACTTTCCTCAATAAATTTGTAATGACTTTACTTGTTGTCAATGGTAAGTTGTTTTAAAACTTTTTAAGACTTTTTTAAGACCACAAGACTTTGTTTAAAATCAAGTTAAAAGTTAAATGAACTTTTAAAAACAAACCCTAAACAATATCTATCATCAGTATTATAAAAAAGTAAAATATAAATTTTGTTAAGCAATAAAAAACAAAATGTTAAGACGCCCTAAAGCTAGCAATAGTATTTAAACTAGCATATGCTAGTTCATGTATAACGAGCAGAAACACGCAACAAATATAAAAAGAAAAATTGTTTTTCACCTGTTGCCCAAAGAATGTAAACGAAATGTTTATAAGGGCAGATTAACATGAAATGGTTCTACATGGTTTTTGCATGTTTATTATAATGACAGCTTTTTTGTATAACAATTTAATTTTTTGTTGCATGCTTTTAGGCTTTTGTAAGTAATTATTTTACCTTTCTTTTTATTATGAGGTTTTCTTTCTTGTAAGCTTAAAATAATATTTTGATGATTTTTGTAAGACAATTAAAAGTACAGTTTCTTTTTTTGAGGGATTGCCAGGTAATTTAGCTTAAAGAGATATTTTTTTAATTAAATAAAGTACAGTCGAAATTAAACAGTATACTTCAAGGGGCTATAATGATTGTTTTAATAATAATAATAATAATACATTTTATTTAAAAACAATAAAAAAAATAATAAAAAAATATAAAAATTTTTCTTTCATTTTCTTTCCTCTTACAAGGAAATTACAACCTTTCAATTTCTTTAAGTAGAAATATTTTATTGAAGTCTTTGAAACTTTTAATTAATTTTTTTTTGTTTAAGAAATATTTTTTTGTGAAACGTTAATTAAAGTTAAAGCATAAAATTTATACAGACTACTTCTGGTTATAGTAAGAAAATAACAGCAGGGGTGGTTAGAAAATATGAAAACCAGTATAAATAATAAAGCATACTTTTAGGTGGTTTTTGAATTCTTAAATTAAAGCATATTTTATGGGTCAATAATTTTATTGGTAAAGGAAAAAGTTTCAATGAAGCGTAAGAAAAATATTAATTGTGATTTGAAAAATTTAATTAACATTTTGTAAAACAAAAACTATAAAACAAATATACGAAAAATGCCTATAGGAAAAATATCTCTAAAACTGATACTCTTCTCTAAAAAAAAATGTCTCAGAAGCGAAGGCAATGAGATCTGAGAAAAAGTCAGATGTCTTTAAGACATTTTTCCTAAAGAAAATTTTTCATATTTCATGATATCTAAATTCTGAGTATATATTGTTATAGCAAGAAAATAACAGCAGGGGTGGTATGAAAATATAAAAACCAGTATAAATAATTAAGCATACTTTTAGGTGGGTTTTGAACTCTTAAATTAAAACATATTTTATGGGTCAATAATTTTATTGGTAAAGGAAAAGTTTCAATGAAGAGGAAGAAAAATATTAATTGTGATTTGAAAAATTTAATTAACATTCTGTAAAACAAAAACTATAAAACAAATATACGAAAAATGCCTTTAGGAAAAATATCTCTGAATCTGATGCTGAAGGCAATGAAATCTGGGACAACATCAGATTTTTCTGGGACATCTTTTTAATAAAAAATGTCTTAGATTCCTGGACATTTTTCCTACAGAAAAATTCTCATATTTTATGATATTTAAATTCTGAGTATTTATTGAATTAAAAGAGTCTCAGATTCTAAAATATATTTTATTGAAGTGTTTGAAACTTTTAATTAATATTTTCAATAATAAATTATGTGCACAGAAAATAATATCGTGATTTTTTTTTTAATTAAAAATGGATTTGATATTAAATTTAACTTCAATTAAACATTTTAATTGATTCAATTAATGTTTTAATTGAATTCTTAACTTTACTGAAAATAAAAATATAATAAACAAACGAAACCGGTTTTATATGCTTTAGTGTTAGTAGCAAATGAAAAAATAAAATGCAAAAAACAACAAAAAAAACTTTTGAACTATTGTTTTGTATATTTTGGTGGTAGCAGAAAAACAAAAATAATACATTTAATTTTAAGCGCTAAATAAAACATTGAGTGTCTTCTGCATCGTTTAATGTTACACTGATCTTAAAACTAATTATATTATTGCACTATCCTTTGTTTTCCTTTATAAACTAAATGACGATAGCTTTGCGCTACACTTTCAGTGTCGGCTTTGAAGTTTATCCTATCGTTTGTCGGTGTATTGATAATGTGAAGCATTTCAAGCATATAGCGGCGTTTATAATTGTTTTCACTGTCAATAATTTGCACCTTGTCAAAATCGGGTGAATGATTTTTACTCGCACAATGGGCCGCCAAAGCTGTTTTTTGTGAAACATCCGGATTATTTTTCATCTTTTGATCGGATTTGTGTCCAGCTAATCTTGTTTTTAATTTATTCTTAGTTGTGCCTACGTATACTTTATTACAATTATCCACAGGGTTGCCGTTGCATGGTATTTTGTACACTACATTTGATTTTTCTAACTTATTTATCTTATCTTTGGTTTTGCTAAATAATGCCACACGAAGTGTAGCGAAATATCGGCAATAAAGAATTTTACAAACACTTGACCTCGAGCTCAAATATTTTATTTCTTAAAAATTTTCAATAATATGTTCAAATATTTTTTTTTTTTTGAAACGTTTAATTAATGTTAGAGCATAAAATTTATACAAACTACTTCTTGTATAACAGCAGGGGTGGTATGAAAATATGAAAACCAGTATAAATAATAAACCATTCTTTTAGGTGGTTTTTGAATTCTTAAATTAAAGCATATTTTATGGGTCAATAATTTTATGGGCAAAGGAAAAAGTTTCAATGAAGCGTAAGAAAAATTAAATTAAATGTGAATTAAAAAATGTAATTAATATTTAGAAAAATATATCGGAAAAATGCCTATAGGAAAAATGTCTCTGAAACTGATACTCTTCTCTAAAAAAAAGTCTCAGAATCGAAGGCAATGAAATCTGAGAAAAAAAATCAGATTTTTTTGAGACATTCTTTTTAACAAAAAATGTTTTAGATTTCTGTAAATTTTTCCAACAGCAATATTTTCATATCTTATGATAATTAAAGTTGTTATTATTCGACCTTTCCAATTTTAATTAAATAAAAATTTATTTACAAGAAAAAACTGGCCTCGAGCTCGAAGAATTTTTATTTATTCATATCTTATGATATTTAAATTCTGAATAGGTATTTTTCGAACTGAAAGAGTCTCAGATTCTTAGACTTTTTCTAAAGAAAAACAGAGGAATTTTGAATGCAGCTACATCTGATATTTCTTATATTCCTTATTTAAATATCTTAGGCTACCTCCCATCTCTGCAAGAAGAGGCTTTCAGAAGTTCTTTATCTCAAAGGTAAATAGAATATTTTGTTTTCTTTTTCTTATGTTTAAATATTTTCTTATCTTATAAATTAATTAAAATTGATTGATTTTCAACACATTTTACATTAATTAAACAATTATTCGTTTGTATTAGAGATTACTATGTCTTAAAATGACAAGATGTTGTTAAAGCCCTAAGGAAAAAATCATAAATCTTGTGCGTACACATTAAATTAAACCTCTAAGGAGCAACAAAAATAAAATTATTTTATCAAATTTGTGTGAAAATTTATGAATTATTTTTAACAAAAATATAACAAAAATTTTTTTTTGCTACCTTCTGTTTGACAAAAATTCCTTGTTATTTTTCAAGCTTTTTACCAATCATTTTGTAATTTTACAAGCTTTTTACAAATAAAATTGTAAATTTAAAATTTTTTTTTGACGCGAAAAAACCCACAAGGAGGTTTTGTGACTTTACTATATTTTTTGCTACCTCCTATTTTACGAGAATTCCTAGTAAAAATTACGAGCTTTTTTGTAATTTTACAAAATTTTTACCAATAAAATTGCAAATTTACAATTTTTTTGCGCAATAAAACTCACAAGGAATTCTCGTGAATTTACTATATTTTTGTTTGTAAAAACCCTAGGAAATTTGTAAAATTACACAAAAAATTGTAAAATAACAAAAATTAATGTAAATTTCGACCGAACATTGTTTGTTAAAAAACAAGGAAAACTGTCAAATATTGGTAAAATGGGATTACGAGACTTTTTCTAGTTATTTAACAAGGTTTTTTTAGTGCATGATTTAATGTTTTGGGCTAGAGAACAAAATTCGTAGTAATTTTTATTGAGGGCACGTGAATAAATAAAGCTGGAAACGAAATGGAATGGAACGAGGAACGAAATCAAGTGGAGCCGGAACCAAAATGAAATGAAATGCTACAAAAAGTTAAGAAAAATTAAGATCAAGTCAAAATTTAATACAGAAATATTAAAAAAATTTAAAGAAAATTTAAAACATTTAAGGAAAATTCAGAATATTTTGAGGATGTTTATTCTGGCTCGAGGTCATTATTTTCTTTACTAATTAAAACCATGATACACTCATAGCATAATTTTTAAGAAAATTATTTTTTTTTTGTTTTAAACGATTGTTATTGTAGTAAATCGTTTCTATTTTTGTTAAATTATCTTGACAATGGAATCTGACAAATTCCGAAACACGTGTCGATTAAGTCTTGCAAAAATGACCAACATAAATAAATTTAAAACAAAAAAATATTTTTCTTGAAAATTATGCTATGAGAATATCATGGTTTTAATGAATTGAAGCATTTTGTATTTTTGCAATGTACAAAAATTGTCTAGGGTCCTTACCCTCAAAGAAAAAGCGGCTAAAGTGCAATTTACGGGGCACAAATATTTTGTCAAAAAAAAATATGCCACCCCCTTTCAAATAAAAAAAAAAAAAACCGAAATTAATATTTAAGGGGGCTGGGCCCCGGGGGCCCCCTGGAGCCAAAAAACACCCCCACCCACCAACATGTATGTATGGGTACTCATATTAAAGGTAATTTGCTCACGATTGCAAATATGTATTTTTTTAAAGTATTTTATTAATATTGGCCCCCCCTAGGTCCATTTTAGTATTATAATTACGAAAAAATAAAAAATTTTTAGAAAAAATCGCGCGATTTTTTCTAAAAAATTTTTGCCTACGGCGCTATTATACCTATCATACCCGATTGGGTGAAGACCCCATTGGGTTTGGTCCCGACAGGTTCCTTAAGAATTGTCATAGTTTTTGATCCAAAATGTTTGTCCGTTTCGCTCTTCCAAGGCAAGGTTTTTTTTAGAAAAAATAATGTTATTTGGCATTCCATACAAAACGAATAGAAATATCGGTTGAGAACTCCATTAAATTAACAAGCTATATATATCTGTCCATCTGTCTGGGAAAAGCAATTGAGCTGTAAATTTTGTAAATGAGTGCATTACTTAAATGCAAAAAGGTTTTTTTACATTTTGGAGAGTATAAATGATTCGGGCCAGAAGAATTTTACATTCTCACTTGTTTTTTGTACATTTGTTAAACAAATGGAACAGTTTTATGACAGAGTTTAAGATTTGGTAAAAAATTAGTTTTGGTGAAAAAAATAAAAAAAACATTTTTCGAAGAAGAAAAAATTTTGTATATAAAAAAAAAATAATGGACACAAAATTATGAAGAAAAAAATTTTGATGAAAAAAAAAATTGAAAGAAAAAAATTTTGAAGAACAAATTTTTGATAAAAAAAAAGAAATTACAAAAAAAAAGTTTTAAGAAAAAAAAACTTATGAAAAAAAAAATTTCTGAAAAAATAAAATTTGATTTAAAAAAATAAGATAAAAAATATTTAATGAAAAAAAAAATTGATAAGAAAAAATATTTTATAAAAAACAGTTTTGATAAAAAAATTGATAAAAAAAATTTGCGAAAAAAATATATGTGAAAAAAAAAATTTTCTTGAATACTAATTATTAGAGATGAGATTTCCATGCAAATGCATGTTTTTTGTCGATCGTCTTAAAACAATACCCAGCAAAACTTAGATTACCAAATATGGTATAAACTAAGGTATAGGATCTCTAATTTTATACAGTGCAGCATTGATGAATTTAACAGGCGATAAGACTCAAAGTAATGCATCCACATTATCACAAAGAATACCAGTAAGGTATAAAATAAGTCATACATTTATAACGAAGAATACGAGTAAGGTGTAAAATATATGATATTTTATAGGTTACGAGAAATGAAATAATATAGCATACCAGAAGATAATATATAAGGTGTTACGAGTAGTGAAAAAGTAATTTTGTATTAAATTTACTCACGTGATTGTAAGTGAGTGTAAGTAGATAAAATATGCTCGTGAGTGTGTGTCGTTTGAAATTTCCTGTCGTGAGCCCATCTGTAGTTTAAACTTATGCATTTTTTTATAAAATAATTATTTTTTATTTTATTGTAATGCATTATGCATCCAATTATAAATAATGCATTATTTCAAACTTTCAAATAATATATAATGTAACCAAATATAAGTCATCCATGATTTAATGTTTAGAAATAATAAATATGAAATACATTTTTTCCAATAATCATGCATTACGTAGCATATTATTAGTAATGCATTATTTTTCACTTGAAAATAATACGTTGTGGAACAAATGTTTGGTAAGACATCATAAAATAATGCTACAAATAAGTTATATACATTACCTGGTAATGTGTTATATAATCACTACCCATTACCAAAGTTTTGCTGGGTATCGACCAATTATCTTTCCGAATCAAGAAATTTGCGTTAAAATGGCATCGATTTGTTTTTGCATATTTTTGCATATTTTGGTGAAAATGCATATTTTTACATATTTTGGTTTTAAATGCATATTTTGTGCATATTTCAAGAAATTTGCGTTAAAATGGCATCGATTTGTTTTTGCATATTTTTGCATATTTTGGCATAAATTAGCAAAAATACAAATTGAAATTTATTTGTTTCAAAAACTATTTTAAATTTTAAAAAATTATTTTGAAAATAATAATAATATTTTTTTTTCTTTTTAATTTGTATACCCTCCACTCTAGTGATAGAGGGTATATAAAAGTTTGTCATTCCGTTTTTAACTCATCGAAATATCGGTCTGGGACCCCATAAAGTATATATATTCATGATGCCCGATCGATTCTAAGACATTCTAGCAATGTCCGTCTGCAGGGGCGTATCCAGGATTTTATTTCGGTGGGGGCCCAAAATTTTCTATTTTCATTTTTTTTTTTTACAAAAAATTTACATAACAGCACATGTTTAAGAATTTTTCTCGATCGTTTTCTTGAACTAAATGTAACACAATCAGATTCTTCATTTTTGTGTAAGTTTAAAACTGTTGGGAGGAAAACATTTTTTTTGAGACTTCCGCCTTTTTTTAAAGTGTGAATTGTTTCAGATGCTGATACATTTTTACAAAGAATATTATCAGAATCTGATTTTTTTTTTCAAAGAAAAGTCTAAGATTCTATGACAATTTGCAGTTAAGACAGTTTTTGTTAAAGAAAAAGTCAAAGACTCTAAATCATATTTCCAATGGAAAACGTTTCTCGGGAAAAAGTCATGTTAGAAAATGATTCTATAAACATATTCATAAAATACTTTTTCCCAGAATCTGAGATATTTCTAGTCTAGCACATTTTCCCAGATTCTGAAACATTCTACAAAAAAAGTTTTAGACTCTGAGAAAATCTTCGCTTTTTCTATAAGAAAAATAATTTTGTATCTGAGACCTTTTTAAAAAGAAAACAGTGTAAAAACGCCTTAGATTTTAAAACCTTTTTCCGAAAGAAAACTTCTCGGATTCTGAGAACATTTTACTATAGAAAAAGTCTAAAATTCTTATACATTTTTCCTATAGAAAAAGTCACAGATTCTTAGACATTTTTCCTATAGAAAAAGTTCCAAATTCTGAGATATTTTTCCTATAGAAAATGTCTCAGATTCTCAGACATTTTTTCTACATAAAATTTCCTAGATTCTGAGACATTTTTTCTATCGAAAAAGTCTCAGATGCATAAACACTTTTTCTATAAAAAAAGTCCGAAATTCTTAGACATTTTCCTATAGAACAAGTCTCAGATACTGAACATTTTGCCTATAGGAAATTGTCAGATTCTGAAAAATTTTTCATATAGAAAAAGCCTCAGATTCCGAGACATTTTTCCTAAAGAAAAAGTCTCAGATTCTGAAATATTTTTCCCATACAAAAATACTTAGATTCTGAGACATATTCTTATAGAAAAAGATATTTTTACAATAGAAAAAGTCTCAGATTTTGAGCATTTTTCTATACAAAAAGTCTCAGCTTGTGTCTCTGAGATATTTTTCCTATACACAAAATCTTAAGTTTTGAGATAATTTTCCTTAAGAAAAATTCGTTGATTCTGAGACATTTTTCGTAAAAAAAGTATAAGATTCTGAGATATTTTAATAGATTGTAAAAAAATTCAGAGAAATTATTCCTTTAGAAAGTTCTCAGATTCTAAAACATGTTTCATAAAGAAAAGTCTCAGATTCTAAGAATTTTTTTATAGAAAAAATCTAAGAATTTGAGACATTTTTCAGATTCAGAGACATTATTCCTATAGAAAGTTCTCAGATTCTGAAACATTTTTTATATAGAAAAGCCCCAGATTCTGAGAATTTTTTATAGAAAAAGTCTCGGATTCTGAGACATTTTTCCTATAGAAAAAGTTTTAGATTCTGAGAAAAGAGCCAATATTTAAAGACCATATTCCTATAGAAAAAGTCTTAGATTCTCAGACATTTTTCTTATAGAAAGTTTTAGGTTCTGAGACATTTTTTTAGAAAAGTGTAAGATTCTGAGACTTTTTTTTTAAGAAATAGTCTCGTTTTGAGACATTTTTCAAAAAGACAAAGTCGCATTGTATGATTTTACTTCATTTTACTAACAATTAGGTTAATTTTTTGTGTACATAAAACTCCAGGTTCTAGGAATTTTTTCTTTTGAATCTTAAGTTGAAAAGTTTCAAATTCTAAGTAAAAATTTTCAGATTTTGAGATTTTTTGACAGAAAAATATTTAGTTTCAAAAAATTTTTCTTAAAAAAATTGTAATGTTTTTTTGATTTTTTTTTAAGAACTTTTTTAATGTTGTACTTGTTATTTGATACTAAATCCTGAAATTTGTGAAATCATTTCGGGGGGGGCCCGGGCCCCCGGGCCCCCCCCCCTGTATACGCCACTGTCCGTCTGTCTGTGGAAATGGTGATCACGGCCAAAAAATGTAAGAACACCTCAAAAATTTTAGTACATTCAACATAACCTAAAAATACAAAATGTGTTAATTCGGCTGCTGGTTGACATATGTGAACAAAATTGAACCCCAAATGGTATTTAAAATAGTACGAACATAGTTTTGACAAAAATATAAAAAAATCGCGGATTTTTTTTCGTGGAAATTTTTTTTTCGCGAAAAATTTTTTTTTTTCAAAAAATTTTTTTTTTTAAAGTAATTTCTTTTTAAAAAAAGTTTTTTGAAATTGTGGAGGGTATCACTACATTCGGCAAGGCCGAATTTTACTTTTTTACTTGTTTTTATAGATATTCTTAATTTCTAAAAAAAATAACACGGCGTTATTTTTTGCTTTTTAAGAAGTTTTTCCTACGAAAAGAAGATTTTTATTCCTACGAAAACAAGATTTTATTTATTTTATTTTTTAGTGCATATTTTTATGTTTTTAGTGCATATTTTGGATTTTTTAGCGCATATTTTAAGCGCATATTGTCGATTTTTTAGTGAATGAAAATCTCATCCCTACTAATTATGTTACGTTTTATTCACCATCTGGTGAAAAACGCTTTTATTCACCAGCAGGTGAGTTATTATCAAAGTTACAAATCGAAGTTGCAAACCTTGTTTGGTTTTAAGAAAATGTAAACAGTAATTCTTATTTTCTTTTTTTGTTAGTCGTAGTATAGTCAAACTGAGGTGGCATCCTGCATCATTGTTAAAATTAGACGCCAGCCTAAAAACGTTATAATGTTAAAACTAGATAACTTTAAAATCATTACTCAGAGCGCATTTTGGTGTTTGGTGGTCTTGTTCTATGTGCTAAGAGCTACAAACCTACTTTTAAATTTATTTTTTTTTATAAATTTTTTTTTGTCATCAAATTAGTTTTTTATCAATTTATTTTCATAATTTTTTTTTTTTCATCAATTTTTTTTTTTCATCAAATTTTTTTTTCATAAATTTTTTTTCGTCAAACTTTTTTTTTATATCTTTTTCATATTTTTTTTTTTTTATCAATTTTTTTTTTATATTTTTTTTTTTTTTTCATCAATTTTTTTTTTTTCATTAATTTTTTTTTTCATTAATTTTTTTTTTTATCAATTTTTTTTTCATAATTTTTTTTTTTCATCAAAATTTTTTTTTTCATCAATTTTTTTCATCAATTTTTTTTCATCAATTTTTTTTTCATCAATTTTTTATCATATTTTTTTTCATAAATTTTTTTTCATCAAATTTTTTTATCTAATTTTTTATTATCAATTTTTTTCTCACCAAATTTTTTTTTTTCATCAATTTTTTTACATCAAAAAATTTTTCGTTTCATCAAAAAAAATTCATCAAAAATTTTGGGTTCATTAAATTTTTTTTAACATAATTTTGTTTTTCGTGAAAAAAATATTTTTTTCTACCAAAACTACTTTTTCACCAAGTCTAAGCTTTTTGCATAAAAATTTCCCATGTGTTTACCAAATGCACATAAAACAAGTGAGAGTGGTATATTCTTTGATGCCGAATCTTTTATACACCCCAAAATGTAAAAACACTTTTTTGCACTTATTTTTGCACTCACTTACGAAATGTACAGCTCTTTTGGTTTTTGAATGGGGTCCTCGACTGATATTTCAATTCGTTTTGCATGGAATAGCAAAGTAATATAACATTATTTTTTCTAAAAAAACTTTGCTTTGGCAAGTACACCCAACCAAATCTTTTGCAAAACATTATCATGATTTAATGTTTTGGGCAAGAGTACAAAATTCACAGGGATTTTTGAATCTAACTTCACATGTGAAGAGGACTGGCCTGTGTGTGTAAAATAAAAGAACTAGAAACCTGAAGTTAGCAAAAATATGTCCAATGGTCATATGCTGGTTAAGTTCTTGAATGGGCAAAATCTGACAAGGGGAAACAATTTCCCCCTTGAAGAACTACCCCAGAAACACAGAATTTTTATACATGATTTGTATTATGATAATATTATAGTCCAATAATTGAAATATTTTGATGACATATGAAGTCCATCGACCTGCAGTTGGAGCAAGGGAATCAGCAAAGACAATTTTTTTTAATTTTTTGACAAAAACTGTCATCCTTTAGCAGATTTAAAATTTTTTTTTAAATTTTTTGTTAAATTTAAATTTTTTTTTATATTTTTTTTTTTTTAATTTCAGATTATAACTTATATTAAAACTGAAACAAAATATAAATCCACTTTAAGTCCCCTTTAACCATTTAAGTGTTAAATTTAAACAGCAAGAAGTCAACGTTTTGTATAAAGTGGCAAAAATTATGTTAATTAAGATATTGTATGTGTCGTGTCGATGGTGATAAATTTTGGCAAAATTTATGTTTGTCTTCTTTAAAGCAACAACCAGAAAATTAATCAATATAATTAAAAAATCATTAATTATTCATAGCACACAATCAATAACCAGCCACAAGGTGAAGTAAAATGTACGTATGTTCGTTCAGCTGTTTTCCGTATGACCACAATTATGACACATTGTGAAATGTTCGATCAAGAAAAAAGACTCTACACTCCAGTGCTGTCAGTGCAAGTGTTAATATTTTTGCATTACATAAATTAATAAATTTTAATTTAATAATTTTGTTAAACAAACTGGAGGCCTATAAATATTTTCATGATGATGTACTTTATTTTTTTTTTTTATTAATTGAATTGTTTAAATATTGTTATGCCAACATTTTTTTTTTAATTTTTCTTTTAACTTTTAGTAAAATGTTTGTATTTATCAAACGGAAACGGAAGTTTCTTTATTGCCTTTTGGCTTTTTTTGTTTTTAATTTTATTAAAAGGTATTAAAATATTTTTTTTACCATCATGCATAAACTCATACCTTTGGTGGTAGTTCAAAAAGGCGTTGATATGTGTTTTTATTATATTATTTTTACTGTCATAATTATTTAATATTATAATTAATTAAATGCACGCGATTTTTATTTTTTTCGTTATACGTGAAAATGAGATTAAAATAAATATTTTTGTAATGTGATTTTAATTATAAATATGTGGAAATAAATCAAGGGATTTTCACTAATGATGATGGTATTTTGTATTATTTGTAATATTATAATTTTTTAATTTATTTTTTTTGTTACATTTTGTTACTTTTTGTAGGTTTTTTCCCATGTTCTGCTTTACAAAGATTTATCTTTTTGTAACTTTTTTTTAATTTGATCATATGATGTTACAACGTGTGAGTTTTAAAAATGGAATAACTAACTTAAATATTCATTTGATTTCGTAATTTTTTACTGAATTTTTAAAAGATAATGCAATTACTATGCCAAACCAAAACTAGTCAAAATTACTGGTTTCAATATTAGAAATATTGAAAAATTTTAAAAATTCAAGAAAATTACACCGCTCAACACTCATTTTCCGGTTTGAATTCTGATGATCAATTTTAGTAGACTTTGATCTCCTGATTCCAAATCTGTTCTCCAAATTTTCCCATCACGTCCAGATTTTTAGTTTTTTTTTTTTTTTTTATTATTTTTATTTTATTTTTTCTAATTATTTACAACTCATTTTTAATAAATTCCACCTAACCGAGAACTGGTAACAATGACCGTCGTCTCGTTGTAGCGAAAAAAAACCAAGGGTTCTGGTGGGAATCGAACCCACAACCCCCACGTTGAAAGGCTAGCACGCTACCAGCTAGCCTACGGGGGCCCCCCTTTTTTTAGTTATTCACGGTTGAAAATGCGAAAAATTAAGATTTTTGCATTATTTAAAAGCATGCACAGCAGCCATTCAGTGGAATACAAATCTGGTATAAAGCGTAAAAGTTTAATTTGTCTATGGTCTCCAACATAGAACACAATTTTTTTCAAATTATTGCGTTTGGTTGGGTTAAACTTGCGTTTTAAAATGATACTTTTAAAATTACAATTTTTGTAAAAAAGGTAAGGTAGATAGATACCTTAGGTTTTTTTGATATTTTTCAAAGAAAAACTAAAAAAAATAAATATTTTACAAAATCAAGTTTTCTGTGTTATTTTTCGTATAAACCGGCCTATCAGAAAGAATGAACTTTTGCCTAAATTTTGAGCTCATCACAGTAAAGATTGATCATCTGATTTTTGTTTTAAAGCCTTTTAAAAATGGTGCTTTTTCAAATTTTTTTCACAGTGTTTTTTTAAAATGCATGTTTGGCCAATAATAGTGCAACAACTTCAAATTTTTTTGATCATATATTTGAGATCATAGTTCAATTCTACTCTAACGCTTTATACTAGATTTTTATTCCACCCAGTGGCTGCTGTGCAGGCTTTCAAAAAAAGCAAAAATCGCGTTTTTTTCGCATTTTCAACCGCGAATAATTAAAATTCTAGACGTGAGGGAAAAATTTGGAGCACAGATTTGGAATCAGCGAGTCAAAATCTTTTAAAATTTTATATGAAACTTCAAACCGGAGCCAAAAACTTTCCATTTGTTGAGCGGTGTTATCAAAATTTATACAAAATTTCAAACCAAATTTCTAACAGGATAAAAATATTAAAAATATGAAAATTACAAAACCTAAAAAAAAGTAGAAAAGTTAAATTAGACTTGGCCTTATCTATGAATACCCTCCACAATGCCCTTTTTAGGTTATATTAAATTTGCTCATGTGAAAAATAAATTAACAATTTTGAGTAGAAATATTTTATTTCAAGTAAAAAAATTTTGTTAGTCATTTTTGTAAAAAAAATGTCTGCGAAGTTTGTACTCCATTGAATCAAAATAATGTTTTGCTGTATAAATAGGTGTTCTTTCTAAAGCAAAATTTTTCTAGAAAAAATAACGCTATATTAATTTGTCATTCCATGCAAAACACATTGAAATATCGGTCGAGGACCCCATTATTTTTATACCTTCCACTCTAGTGATAGAGGGTATATTAAGGGTGTTCTTAACAGTAAGGGAAAAATTTAAAATGTTTTAATTGCTTGGCACTGGGCAGAATTTTGTTCCTTTGTACTAAAAACTTAATAATAAAAAATTTGAAGTTAATCCGATAACTTTAAGTGGGCGCGGAAACGACCTGAAGTTTTAATAACGGATTACAAGGGGAAAAAATGACTTTTTTCTCATTTTCTCAATTTTTTCGATACTTTAAGTTAAGTTTGAATTCAAATGGTTACAGAATTGTGATGTGGAGTACACTACCTTTGTAATAAGGCAACAAAAACTAAATTCGGTTAAAAATCAGCCAAGTTATTACAACTGCCCCAGGCAACTAGCGTGTGGCAGACCACTTGATCAAAGATTTCGAGTTCAATTTTTGAAATTGATTGAAATTATCTACTATAGCAACATTTTTTTATTCTTTACTTCTAAATGTGCTAAGGTAATAGGTATTTTTCATATTGTGTTATGCTAACTTGTTTTAAATTAATGTTAAAAAGGTAAAAATTTTTCAGCCCTGTTTTCAAATCTCCAATTTTAAATTTAAATTTTTTTAGGCAAATAAAATTTTAAAAATCGACCACTGGACCATAGGATTTTGTTAAGCACATATAAGGGAATAAAAATTACAAAAAATGTAGACATTCCTTTTTTCATTCGTCTTTACTTCCCAATGTACTAAGGTGATAGGTATTTTTCATATTGTGTTATGCTAACTTGTTTTAAATTAATGTTAAAAAGGTCTAAATTTTTCAGCCTTGTTTTCAAATCTCCAATTTAAAATTTTAATTTTTTTAGGCAAATAAAATTTAAAAAATCGACCATTGGACCATAGGATTTTGCTAAGCACATATATGAAAAATTGACCTAGTTAAAGGTCAAAGGTCAAATTTGAGAACAATTTGAATTTTTAAAGATTAACAATTTTTTTGAGCGGATATTTATGAAACTCCTTGATGTTATTTTAATATGACTAAACATAAATGGTTTATTATTAAAATTCGGAAAATTAACCCATAAGTGATATTGGGGTCTATATTTTTTTTTATTTAATGGAGAAAATATAAGTATATTATTTCATAGTGTCATATAGACCCCAACAGCACTTAAGGGTTAATGTTCTGAATTTTTATAAGCCATTAATTTTTACATCTTATTAAAATAACATTTAGGAGTTTCATTAATATCCGCTCGAAAAATCTGTAAATCTTTAAAAATTCAAATTCTTATAAAATTTGACCTTTGACCTTGAACTGGGTCAATTTTTCATATCTCAATTTTGCCCTGATTAAAGGAATTGAAGTATTCTATATTGATCTGTAGTAATTCGGTAGAAAACATACGAAGTTTGTTAAAAAAAATAAAAAATTAACTAAAGCTAAAAAAGTTACCAAAATCACTATTATCTCGAAATCCGCCGAATTAAAATCGCTAAACTAGACGAATGAAAAAAGGAGTGTCTACATTTTTTGTAATTTTTATTCCCTTATATGTGCTTAACAAAATCCTATGGTCCAGTGGTCGATTTTTAAAATTTTATTTGCCTAAAAAAATTTAAATTTAAAATTGGAGATTTGAAAACAGGGCTGAAAAATTTGGACCTTTTTAACATTAATTTAAAACAAGTTAGCATAACACAATATGAAAAATACCTATTACCTTAGCACATTTAGAAGTAAAGAATAAAGAAATGTTGCTATAGTAGATAATTTCAATCAATTTCAAAAATTGAACTCGAAATCTTTGATCAAGTGGTCTGCCACACGCTAGTTGCCTGGGGCAGTTGTAATAACTTGGCTGATTTTTAACCGATTTTAGTTTTTATTGCCTTATTACAAAGGCAATGTACTCCACATCACAACCATTTGAATTCAAACTTAACTTTAAATATCGAAAAAATTGAGAAAATTAGTAAAAAGTCATTTTTTCCCCTTGTAATCCGTTATTCAAACTTCAGGTCGTTTCCGCGTCCACTTAAAGTTATCGGATTAACTCCAAATTTTTTATAATTAAGTTTTTAGTACAAAGGAACAAAATTCTGCCCAATGCAACACAAAAATCCGAAATAAAAAAATAAGAACACCCTTCGGGTATATATAAGTTTGTCATTCCGTTTGAAAATCATCGAAATATCGGTCTGGGACCCCATAAAGTACACCATACAACACTACATTTAACACCAGAACGAGACTTTATACACTTGATAGCAGAGTTTCTGGAGTAAAACTGTATTTACAGTTTTTCATTTGGTGATTATCTGTCCTTCTTTTAGGACTTTAAAGATTTGAAGGACCTTTAAAGTAAAAAAAATAAAAAAATATTTCAACTTATCCTACGATGCTGAAATAAAAATCAAATGAAAGGGTAAAGTCTCCTCGATTTTTTAAATATGTATGTTTGTTTTGTCATATCATGTTAAAAGGATATCAATAAGATCCATTCAGAACTATGTCCTTTAATATCCTTTAGAATTTCTTCCGGACTTTTCATTTTCTTTTTATTTCAGCATCGTAGGATATGTAGAAATATTTATTTTATTTTTTTACTTTAAATGTCCTCCAAAACTTTAAAGTCCTGTAAAAAGGACAAATGATCACCGAATGAAAAACTGTAAATGCATTTTTACTCCAGAGGGGCTCTTCTATCAAGTGTATAAGGTCTCGTTCTGGTGTTAAAAAAAGTTGAAATTTGTCTTACAGTGGTGTACATATATTTATTATCCCCGATCGATTTTAAGACATTCTAGCTATGTCCGTTTGTCTGTCTGTTGAAAACACGCTAAATTTTGAAAGACTTTACGGAGGCTCCTGAAGTTTGGCATGTATGTTGGGTAGGGTGGCCCAAAATTCCTTTTGCTTCGCTACAGGTACCTTAAAAGATGAAAGATGGTATCGTAACTAATATTTTGCGCCAAATTGCAGCACCCTACGACGATTAGAAGGGGATGCTAACTGATCACATATGTTTGCAACCTTCGAAGAAATCTAAAAAAAAAAAATTGCAATCCTAAAAATGACAACATGGAATGGTATCGTTACAAGAGCACATACGTCACATATGGCCATTTTGCCCTTGTCTACAAAGCACAATAAGGACATTTTAGTTTCGATTAGGAAAAAAACAAAAAAAAATGTTATGTTATACTCAAATTAAAGATATTTGTATTACCTTTCAAATGAACTTTATCGCAACTTAATGGTCCGCATAGTTGTTGAGTAAAAGCGGTTTTAGTGAAATGCAGGGTTCCGCTATTTTTAATATGTATTTTTTTTTTTTTTTGTTTAAAGACAATCTTAGGACAAATTGACCACATGTGAGTTATGTGCTCTTGTTACGCTACCATTCCATATGGTTATTTTTAAGATTGCAATAAAAAAAAATTGAAGATTTCTTTGGAGGTTGCAAACACTAATGATCAGTTAGCATCCCCTTCCAGGCGTTGTAGGGTACGGAAATTTGGCGCAAATTGTTCGTAACGATGCCACCTATCATATTTTGAGGTGCGTTCAGTTCTGAGATATGCTTGGTATTTTTCCATATGTTGATGGGCCACACTAATGTTGGGCATTTATCTGGTCAGGTTCAAATTGCAATCCAGCGAAATCGGTCCAGTGGTTTAAAAGTTATAAGCAAAAGAGTGAATTTCGGCAAGGGGTTTTCCCGAATTTACGAGATAAAACACACGGTAACTTTCGAACGAAAATTCTGAGGTTGCTGAAATGTTGCATTTAATATTAGCCGTTTTTCTGGCCCGATTCGTTTTAAATCTCAGCCAAATCGGTTCAGTGGTTCAAAAGTTATAAGCAAAACGCTATATTTCAGATTGGTTTCACACTAAAATTCATGTGTTGAAAATCAAGCTTTAAAAACAATGATAAGCCACAAAATTACTTTACAGAGTATTTTTATCACTCAGAAATATTTTTACACTAAAAAAAAATTTTCACTAGAAAAAAATTTAAAAAGAAGAAAAAAGTTTTTTACTCAAAATAAAATATTTCTAATCAAAATTGTTAATTTTTTTCACGTTAAAAACTTTAAAAATGTCATTGTGGAGGGTATTCATAGATTCGGCCAAGTCGAATTTAACTTTTATACTTGTTTCTTTAGCAAAAAGTTTTTTTCATCAAAATTTTTTTCTTCATCAAAAACTTTTTTTCATCACAATTTTTTTTTTATTACATAATGATGATTTTTAGGCTGGTGTCTTATTTAAAAAATAATGCTGGACGCTACTTCAGTTTGACTATACTGCAAGCTAACGACTAACAAAATAGAAAATAAGAATTACTGTTTTCATTTTCTTAAAACCAAAAAGGTTTGCAACTTCGATTTGTAACTTGGATAATAACTAATTTTTCACCAGATGGTGAATAAAACGTAACATAATATTTCAACAAAATTTTTTTTTTCATCAAATTTTTTTTTTTATCAATTTTTTTTTCATCAAATTTATTTTTTTAATAATTTTTTTTTAATTTTTTTTTTGTAGTGTTTTTTCCATAGTGTTTTTCCATTATTTTTTTTTTCATCAGATTTGTTTGTTCATAAACTTTTTTTTTTGTTTAATAAATTTTTTTTTCGTCATCAAAAACTTTTTTCATAAAAAAAAAAAATTTTTTTTCATCAAAAGATTTTTCTTTAAATTTTTTTTATTTTAATATTTCATTTGTATAACAAATGTACAAAATACAAGTGAGAGTATTAAATTTTTCTGTGTCGAATCTTTTATTCTCTCCAAAATGTAAAAAAGCTTTTTTGCACTTAAGTAATGCACTCATTTACCAAATTTACAGCTCTTTTGCTTTAGACTACATCTTGCTTTCCACAGGCAGATGGACATACTTATGTATATAGCTAGCCAGATTTCCTTAGAAATGGATAAATGGGGTCCTCGACCGATATTTCAATTTGTGTTGCATGGAGTGGCAAATAACATTATTTTTCCTAAAAAAAACTGCTTTGGCAAGTACACCCAAACCTTCAGCAAAAGATTAGCATGTTTTAATGTTTTGGGATAGAGTATAAAATTCACAGGCATTTTTCACCAACATTTTTCTCTTTCAACAAAATTTTTTTTCTTAATATTTTTCTTCAACATTTTTTTTCATCAAAAAAAATTTTTTCATGAAAATTGTTTTTCATAAATTTTATTTTTAATCAAAAAATTTTTCTTTCTTTAAATTTTTTTCTATCAAAAATTTTTTATCATCAACAACTTTTTTTTTCATCAAAATTTTTTTTTTTCTTTAACACTATTTTTTGCCAAAAATTTTTTTTCATCAAATTTTTTTTTATCCTCTGTGTCCAGGTTGATGTTCGTCAGAGTTTGGATTTGTTCTTAAGATCGAAGCTTCTTTACCAGCCTGTGAACACAAGCCATATTCGTGCCAAATTTCGGGAGACTTGGTGTTTTGGATTGGATTGCAGTTTGCTTAACACAGACGGACTGACAGGCGAATATTGGAAAAAAAGTTTAGATTTTAGTAGATTTTTATGACGAACATATTTTTCTAAACCTATTGAAATGTTCAAACATGGTTTTATTTTTTTAGGGTTCTCAGAATAGTAACATTTTTTTTATTATAATTAAAAAGTGTTAATAAAACTACTCAAATTACAAGTTTTTCAAAGAAATCATAAAATATATAACATGAACAAAGGCAAAAACAAAACATTTTTTTTATTTATTTCAATATTTTATTTTCAAGTTCAAACAAAATAAAATAATTACATGGCTGTATAAATTTACACTTAACTCTTGTACAGCGCCAACCAAAGGCTATAACAACAAACAATACAGAAAAACCTACAAACCATAAAGTACAACATCCCCCAACATGGTCGAGAGTACTAAAATAAACCAAGTAAATATTGTTGTAAGTTGGCATGTTTAAAATTAACGACAAAAACTAAATAAAAAAAAAATACTAAACAAAAAAATATAAAAAAAACATTTATTGAATTCAGTAGAGCATGAGACAGTTAAAGTTACACTTAAAACATAAAAAATAAAATAAAAGCTACAGCAGAGCCTCGGGGAACGGATTATTTTTGAATTTTTCTAAAACAGTCTTAAATTAAGATAAATAAAATCTAAATTTCCAGTTAATGGGGGAACCCAATTCAAAAATATCACCACTTCTAGAATTAATAAAGAAACAAAAAAAAATTAAAATTGGTAGGTAGGCGCCCAGTCAGGGACTCTATGAATGGGAGATAAAGTTACGCTTTAGTACTAAAAATAATAAGCAAAACTTAAAATATAGAATTTTAAACCATAAAGAAATTCCAATCCAACTAAAAACAAGAAAGAAAATTGTAATCGGTCAAGACCGACCATATAATACCCTACATCAGAGTTTCCCGGAAAATGGGTGCCGGGAAATGGGTCCCGGAAAATGGGTACCATGGACCTATTAGATCTAGATTTTGTCAAATCTTCAATAAGTGTAGAAACCACTCACAAATTAAATTTGAGTGAAATAGACTTCTATATGTTGACAATAAACCGCTTTAACTGAATATCGGCCGAAATTTTCACATGGGGCCTAAGTCCAAAACTGGTCCGATGATAATCAGATTTGATAAGGTTATTAAAGAACGCTTTTAACATACACAAACAAAATTTTATTTAAATTTTTTTTTTTTTTTTCATGAAATTTGAGAGATTTATGTGAAAATCGGGAAGGTGGTTTGTATGGGGGCTACAAGAAGAACTGATCCGATTTCTTTAAACTTCGGAATGGTGATTTGTGAAGACAAAACACGTTTATTTGCCAAATTTAATACGACTATTAGAGTAATTTGAGCCAAAACTAAAGAAGACCTTTGTATGGGGGCTAGGTCTAAATATGGACCGATTTCTTTCAATTTCAATAGGCTTCGTCCTTGATCCAAAAGGGGCTTAAGTTTCAGATTTCAAGTCAATTGATTAAAAATTGCGACCTGTATCGTGTTTAAACCGTTTACATGGATAGACACACAGGCGGACGGACATCGCTAAATCGACTCAAAAAGTAATGCTGAGTCGATCGGTATACTTGAAGGTAGGTCTAGGACCAATATTTCGGATAGTTATAAACATCAAACATTACCACAAACTCATTATACCCTGTACCACAGAGTGGTGTAGGGTATAAAAAATGCCACCTCCTCAAGAATTAATAAAAAAGAAAAAATGAATTTAATATTGAAGGCACTCAGACTGGGCTTCAATGGATCTGCAATAAATTTGCACTTTGGTTCTAACAATAACCAAATACAAAAAAAATTCAAGATGGCTTTTGATCCATAAACTCCAAGTCATGAAAAAATAAAAAAAAAGTCAAAACACAAGTAGAAAAGCTAAATTCGACTTGGCCGAACCGATTAAGAATATTCGATTAATCGATCAAACAAAACTAAACTCTTGTTCGATTAATCTAAAAATGACGATTTTC
Source organism: Pegoplata infirma (assembly GCA_963921195.1). Classification (NCBI taxonomy): domain Eukaryota; kingdom Metazoa; phylum Arthropoda; class Insecta; order Diptera; family Anthomyiidae; genus Pegoplata; species Pegoplata infirma. The sequence continues at coordinate 224,277,876 of OY992537.1, forward strand.
GAATAACGAATAAATCGATTAATTTATGTCAATTAATCGAACAATTATTTTTTTTATACCCTCCAACTACAATATCGAAATATCGGTCTAGGACCCCATAAAATATACATTATTGATCATTGATCGGTCTAGGACCCCATAAAATATACATTATTGATCATTGATGGGTCTAGGAACCCATAAAATATATATTATTGATCAGTAATCAATTTTAAGACATTCTAGCAATGTCCGTCTGTGGGGAGCACGATACAGTCCAAAATAAAAGAGCTATACTCCTGAAGTTTGGCACGATTATGTGTTATGGTCATAGACTGGTTAAGTTCAATGACAAAATCGGACGAGGGAAAATCTTCCACCTTAAAAACTAAAATACCACCAGAAACACACAATTTTTTTATTTTTTATTTTTGTATATTTTTTCCACAAATGAAATATTTTTATGCCATATAAAGTTCATTGCATTTTGACCAAGATGATTAGGAAATGCTATTTTTTCGGCTCGCCCCTTTTAAGGGCGCGGTTATAGAAAATAATACAAAATAATGACAGCAGTGTTTTTAGGCGTAAACTTCGTTAAAATGAATTTGTAAACATTTATGAAATGGTGCCCTCTAAGGTTCCCCGCCGACTCCCACCAACTTAAAATTATTGAAATTTTAAGTTTTTTGTGCATTTCTTACATACAAAAGTAATTCAGTTATTCAATTTATAAGTTTTTTACTTATTTTTTTTGTTAATAAAATATTAGTTATTTTATTTTTAAATTTTTTGTTTAATAAAAACATTTTTTTAATGCCCACTTTTTTATTCGTTATTCTCTTCGATTAATCGATTAATTTTTAAGATTTAATCGTTTGATCGAACGAACAAAAACAATTCTTTGAATTATTCGAACAAAGTTGGAAGGCGAATAAATGACAACTCTAATAAATACCCTCCACAATGCCATTTTAAAAGAAAGTAAATTTTATAACATAAAAAAAAAGAGTTTTGATTAGAAGTATTTTATTTTGAATGAAAAACCTTTTTATGTGATTTTTGTAAAAAAAGCTAAATTACTATTTTTTTTTTTTGAGTGTAAAATTTTTTTCGTGTGTAAATTTTTTTTAATGTAAAAATATTTTTGAGTGACAAAAATTTTTTGTAAAGTAATATTGTGGATTACCAATGATTTAAAGCTTGTTTTTTTAAAGCTCGGTTTTTTCAAAACTTGAATTTAAGGAGAACCCAGTCTGAAATTCACGGTTTGGCTAAAACCTTGAACCACTGAACTGATTTAGTTGAAATTCAATACGAAGCAGACCAGGAAAACGATTAATATATATGCCAAGTTTCAGTTTTCTCAGAATTATCTTTCGAAAGTTAGGGTGTTTTTATACCCTCCAATTAGTGATAGAGGGTATATATAAGTTTGTCATTCCGTTTGTAACTCATCGAAATATCGGTTTGGGACCCCATAAAGTATATATATTCATGATGCCCGATCGATTTTAAGACATTCTAGCGATGTCCGTCTGTCTGTCTGTGGAAAATGCTCTCACGGACAAAATATTGCACAGAGATGACTGAAACTTATCATATTTATTGGAAGTTCTCCCGAGAAGTTTGTTATTGCATTTGAGCGATATCAGTTCAGCGGTTCAAAAGTTATGAAGGAAAATATAAGGACACCTCAAAAGTTTTAGTACATTCAACATAACCTAAAAATACAAAATGCTTTAATTCGGCTGCTGGTTGACATATTTTAACATAATTGAACAAAAAATGGTATTTAAACAAGGACAAACATTTTTTTTTTTTGACAAAAAAAGAAAAAAATCGCGATTTTTTTTTACCAAAGTTTTTTATTTTTTAAAAGTAATTTTCTTTTAAAAAAAGTTTTTTGCAATAATCTTTTAGAAATTCTGGAGGGTATCACTACATTCGGCAAAGCCGAATTTAGCTTTTTTACTTGCTATCTCGTAAATTCGTGAAAAACCCTTAACGAAATTCACCTTTTAGCTTATAACTTTTGATCCACTGCACCGATTTTGCAATACCATCCTTACGAGGTAAATGACCAACATATATGCCAAAGAAGCCTCCGTAAAGTCTTTCAAAAGTTAGCGTGTTTTCAACAGACAGACGGATAGACGGACGGACATCACTATATCATCTGAAAATCGATTCAGGATCACGAATATATACTTTATGGGGTCCTTGACCAATATTTCGAGGTGTTACAAACGGAATGACAAACTTATATATGAGGCATTCCACACCAAATGTCCAGCGAAAAAAAAAACGTGTACCGTAAACTTCTGAATAGCTTGTATGGATAGTCCTATATGGAACTTAGAAAATTGATAGTCCTATATGGAACTTAGAATTGGTTTTTCAATTTTTCAAAAACTGGGCTTAGGAGGCGTGGTCAAATATTGGAAAATGGTCAAATTTGTGGCGAGTTGCCTTGATTAAATATTTATCACATTAAAACGGAATGCACCACAATCTTAAAAATTTACATTCTTACATAGTTTTGTATGGGCTATCGATTAAATTTTTTTTTGGAAAATTTTCAGAACCAGTTCTGAAATTTTCCATTTTTTAAAAAAGTCAATTTATCAAAAATCCGGCCACTTTTTTTCTTTTTTTTTAATTTTTTTTTTTAAGTTTAGATGTTTATCCATCCACACAAAAAAATTCAGAAAAATATTTTTCGTTTTTTTCGAGAAAATCGCATTTGAATTTTAAATTTCATAACAATTTTGTTATTTGCTTGTATTTTCTTGTATTAATGTTGCGAATGAGTAATATTCATTCAATTAATAATACTCATTCGCAACGATAATACAAGAAAATACAAGCAAATTACAAAATTGTTATGAAATTTAAAATTCAAATGCGATTATCTAGAAAAAAACGAAAAATGTTTTTCTGATTTTTTTTTGTGTGGATGGATAAACATCTAAACTTTTAAAAAAAAATTAAAAAAAAGAAAAAAAAACTGGCCGGATTTTTGATAAATTGACTTTTTTTAAAAATGGAAAATTTCAGAACGGGTTCTGAAAATTTTCCAAAGAAAAAAAATTTATTCGATAGCGCATACAAAACTATATAAGAATGTTAGTTTTTGAGATTGTGGTGCATTCCGTTTTATTGTGATAAATATTTAATCAAGGCAACTCGCCACAAATTTGACAATTTTTCCAATATTTTACCACGCCTTCTAAGCCCAGTTTTTAAAAATTAGAACAACCAAAAACGCAATTTTCTTAGTTCCATATAGGGCTATCCAAACAACCTATTTAGAAATTTACGAGACACATGTTTTTCTGTAGCGGGACATTTGGTGTGGAATGCCTCATATACCCTCTTTGACTAGAGTAGAGGGTATAAAAATTGGTAACCCTTTCAAATTTCAATTTAATAGGTTGTCACATCCGAGTAAAGTAACAGCAACCGAATTTTGAGTTGATATAACTGAAAAATTTAGTAGGAAATTTATTTTTCTTCAGTTATTCTATAGTCCGTTTACCGTTTTGCAGGTGTATAAAGTAAAATAAATTAAACTTTATGGTATTTGAACGAAATGTAGACGATCAAGGGCAAATATATTTACAGAAACAGAACTTTATGTGGTAGGAGGCGGGGAAAAGCAGGTTGAAAAAGTTTAAGGTATTTCATAAAAAAATGTGGAGAGTTTATTAAAAAAAGTATTTTTTAACCAACGAAAAATAAGTAAATAACGCCAAAAAGTACTTTAAAAATTAAAAATATAAAAGTTTTTCTGCGTAGCCGGCACAAAACTTTATTTAACGAAGCCGCTAAATTAATTTATGGAGTTTGTAATCTCTAAGTCTGGCCGAGGGCCGGCAACGCAAAAAAAACTTTTAAGAAAAAAGAAATTATAAATTGCACAGATTGTAAATCAGTCTCAACGATATTTCATGTGAAATGAAATAAGTCCCAACATTAATTAAATAACTCCCAATGCTAAAAAAGAAATGAAATAAATCCCAAAATAATTTCTGTGGGAGCTATTTCATTTGGGAGTTGTTTCATTATGAAAAAACTTTCAACAAAAATTGTGAAATAAATCCCCACGCGCTGAACTTACAATAAGTCCCAATTCGTATGGAAAAATTTTTGGAGTTATTGCCTTTTTTTTGTGAGTTATTTCATTTGGGAGTTATTTCATTTTATTTTATTATTACCCCTCGCGTTTTATATTTACAAATTCACTTATTATGCTTTGTCACTTAAAAAATACAATTTAACCATTATTTAAATCAAAAAACACATTTTCTAATCTCCGGAGTTCAAGTGTGGACTAAAACTTCTTCCGACATTAATATGTTTTATTTGCTAAACAAAATTATAAAAAACATGTAAACAATGGCGTGTTTAAGAGGTTGGTTTAGTTACTTAACAGGGAACTTTTTACTCCTGGTCCGATTTTGCCCATCACCGAACATAACCAACCTATGACCAAATGGCATATTTCAAACTTCAGGAGTATTGCTCTTTTATTTTGGACTGTATTGTGTCTTCCCCAGACAGACGGAAAGACGGACAAACGAATGGTTGGACGGAGAGACGGACATTTTTTGAATGTCTTAGAATCGATCACTGACCAATAATATATACTTTACGGAGTCCTAGTCTAATATTTTGATGCGTTACACACGAAATGATAAATTTAGTATATCCCCATACTGTGGTTGGAGGTTATACAAATTCTAAACTATACAAACAATTCTTCACACATCTAAAAAACACTAGACATGCGAGTATGTATAAACATTATTTATTTTGGTATACAAACAATTTGCATGTTTCATTTAACTTTTTAGTATCCCTGATACCACCAAAAACTATAGCAGGTGTCATCTGGAAATATGCAACATTTGAGTGCTAACAGGGATGATAAAACTATGCTTAATAGTACTTTAATACTTAAATTTTGATTTATATTTAGTACATTTAAAAATTAAGTACTAATTTTCATTCACAAACCACACTAACCTAACCTAAGTACTTATTGTTGTCTTTTCTATCCAATGATCTTTTTCAAATTTCATTTGATCTTTTTCGAATTTCCAAATTTTAAATGAACGTTTTCAAACATCAAAACCTAAATTTAATAAAAATTTTCCGAAAAATTTTTTGGCAGATTTTCTTTCGAATCTCAGAGTTCTCATCTCCATTTCTTTTACGAAAAAAATGTTTCGGGTTACACATATCAGGCATGACACAAAAAGTGTTTCAGAACAAGGAATGAACAAATATGCGGCAATAACCAGGGTACATAAAAGTATAAATTCTGATTTTCCCAAGTGTCTGGGCAAATTTTTATGCTCTTACACAGAAAAAACGGTTTAGATGTGCCAGCCGAATTTAAAGCCAACTGCATGGTTTAATAACAGCAACCGAAATTTTCGTTTGCGATAACCGAAATTTGTTTATAACAACTTAACTTCTGTTGGTACAAATTTGAGACCAATCAGAATAAATTAAACCGTGGTGCCCGGCGATCAATATTTGGAATTTTGAAAATTAAAAAAAAAACAAGTAAGAAAATTATAGTCGGTCAAAACCGACCATATAATACCCTACACCAGAGTTACCGGAAAATGGGTCCCGGAAAATCGGTCCCATGAACCGATTAGATCTATATGTTGTAAAATCTTTAATAAGCGTAAAAATCACTCACAATTTAAATTTGAGTGAAATAGTATTCTATTTGTTGATAACACTGTGCAACAAGAAAAATGAGCCTCAATGGCTTCAGAGCCATATGAAAGTAGACCATCAAATGGACAAAATCACCAAAGGGTTTTGCAAAGTCAGTTCGGATTTCTTTTTTATAGCCCACTGAAGTTTTTATTTTTTTATCAAAGGCGTTTGGAAAACGTCTAAAATACTATAATAAGAACACAGCTGAGCTCCAAAATATGATTTGATGTCTTCAGTGAAATTTTATGGCGGTTCTTTTCTTAGAACATTTTAACCCTCTAACTGCCATTTTCAGGGGTCATTTTAGTACTTTTTCAAAAACTAAACACAGAAGTCTAATAAAACCTCCATTTAGAGGGTTAAAATGTTCTACAAATATTTTCCTCATAAAATTTCACTAGGGGTTGTCAAATGTTCAAAGTTTGTGCGACATGCTCAAAGTGCTTAAAAAGGGTCAAGTATAAATAATCAATGTTTGTTATTTTTTTTACCAAAGCAGTTTTAAAAAATATCGACAAAAAACAGTGTAAATATACTTTTGAGCTAAAAATGATGTACTGATGTGTTTTATAAAATTTTATGATGATTCTTTTCTCTGACCAAATTAACCCTCTAGCTCCCGTTTTAAAGGGTCATATTTGTCCTTTTTTAAAAGAAATACGAAAAAAGTCTATAAAAAAAGGCAGTTAAAGGGTTAAAATGTTTTACAAATATGTTTTCTAACGTAAATTTGTTGGTGGAGCAAAACTATATTTGAGGACGAAGAAGAATTAGGTGAGAAAAAGACCTAAGCTTTCTTTTGAGTCAAAAAAAGGGTAAAAAAAGTTTTGGATTTAAAAAAAAATCAAAAATTTTATTATAATTTTTTTTCGCAAGATTGAAGAAATAGCTATCTAAACTATTTGGGACACATTTTGCTAAAAACAATTGGTAAGAAGTTACATGGCCAAAATATCAAATTTCGACCCCCTCTAACTCAGAGAGTCCTTGACCGATCTCGTTGAAAAATTGTCTGCACTACTATCCAATAGGATAGTAGATCGGGATCAAAATTTGTGTCAGTTGACACGAAAACCCACATATATATTATTGATCAGTGATCGATTTTAAGACATTCTTGCGATGCCTGTCCGTCTGTGCAAATGGTGATTACGGCCAAAGTATTAAACAGATATAACTAAGACTTAGCATATTTACTTGTTGTTGCTCAAAGTAATTTGGTATTGCATTTAAGCGAAATCGGTTCAGCGGTTCAAAAGTTTCGAACGAAAATGTAAGAACACCTCGAAAATTGTGGTACATTCAACATAACCTAAAAACACAATATGCTTTAATTCGGCTGCTGCTTGACACATGTGAACAGAATTGATCACCAAATGATATTTAAACAAGTACAAACATATTTAAAAAAAAAAAACATTATCGTCGAATTTTTTTTTTACCAAAAAATTTTTTTCGAGGATTTTTTTGGGGTTTTTTTTTGCAAATAAACTTTTTTACATCGTGGAGGGTATTAAACCATTCGACAAAGTTGAATTTAACTTTGTTACTTGTTTTTTTTATATTTCGGCACAAAAAAACTATAAACAAGTAAAAAAGTTAAATTCGGCCTTGCCGAATATAATGATACCCTCCACAATTTCAAAAAGCTTATTGCAAAAACCTTTTTTTAAAAGGCAATTACTTTTGAAAAAAAAATTAAATTTTGAAAAAAAAAAAATTCAGCGAAAAAAAAATCCGCGATTTTTTTATTTTTTTGTCCAAAAATATGTTCGTACTTGCTTAAATACCAATTGGTGTTCAATTATGTCAACCAGCAGTCGAATTAAAGCATTTTGTATTTTTAGGTTATGTTGAATGTACTAAAATTTTTGAGGTGTCTTTACATTTTCGTTCATAACTTTTGAACCGATATCGCTCAAATGCAATACCAAACTTCTCGGGAGAACTTCCAATAAATGTGTTAAGTTTCAGTAATCTCCGTGTAATAGTTTGGCCGTGATCACCATTTCCACAGACAGACGGACATCGCTAGAATGTCTTAAAATCGATCGGGGATCATGAATATATATACTTTATGGGGTCCCAGACCGATATGTCGAGTTACAAACGGAATGACAAACTTATATATACCCACTATCACTAATTGTAAGTGGAGGGTATAAAAAAATTTAATACTTTAAAATTTTTAAGCATTTTTTATATGCAGAACGAACTTTTTGTCTTAGACGTGCCCTAGTAAAATTTGATGCAGAAAATATTTATAAAACTTTTTAACCCTTTAACTGCCATTTTTTATAGACTTTTTTTGTATTTCTTTTAAAAAAGGACAAAAATGACCCTTTCAAACGGGAGCTACAGGGTTAATTTGGTCAGAGAAAAGAATCATCATAAAATTTTATAAAACATATTAGAACATCATTTTTAGCTCAAAAGTATATTTGCACTGTTTTTTGTCGATATTTTTTAACATTGCTTTGGTAAAAAAAATAACAAACATTGATTATTTATACTTGACCCTTTTTAAGCACTTTGCGCATGTCGCACAAATTTTGAACATTTGACAACCCCTAGTGAAATTTTATGAGGAAAATATTTGTAGAACATTTTAACCCTCTAAATGGACGTTTTATTAGACTTCTGTGTTTAGTTTTTTAAAAAGGACTAAAATGACCCCTTAAAATGGCAGTTAGAGGGTTAAAATGTTCTAAGAAAAGAACCGCCATAAAATTTCACTGAAGACATCAAATCATATTTTGATGCTCAGATGTGTTCTTATTATAGTATTTTTGACGTTTTCCAAACGCCTTTGATAAAAAAATAAAAACTTCAGTGGGCTATAAAAAAGAAATCCGAACTGACTTTGCAAAACCCTTTGGTGATTTTGTCCATTTGATGGTCTACTTTCATATGGCGTTGAAGGCATTGAGGCTCAAAGCGATGACCCAAAATTTGTTGCACAGTGTAATAAACCGCTTTAACTGAATATCGGCCGAATTTTTCACAAGGGGCCTGAGTCCAAAACTCGTTCGATGATTATCAGGTTTGATAAGGTTATTTAAGTACGCGTTTAACATACACAAACAAAATTTTAATTAAATATTTTCTGTTTTCATGAAATTTTAAAGATTTATGTGAAAACCGGGAAGGTGGTTGTATGGGGGCTACAAGAAGAACTTGTCCGATTTCTATAAAATTTGGAATGGTGATTTGTGAAGACAAAACACGTTTACCTGCAAAATTTCGAAAAGATAGCTATTATAATACGGTTATTAGAGTCATTTGAGTCAAAAATAAGAGGACCTTTGTATGGGGGCTAGGTCTTAATATGACACAATTTGTTCCAATTTTAATAGGCTTCGCCCTTGGGCCAAGAGAGGCTTAAGTTTTAAATTTCAAGTCAATTGATTAAAAACTGCGACCTATATCGTGTTTACACCGTTTACATGGACATTCAGACAGACGGACGGACAGACGGACGGACGGACAGATGGACGGACAGACGGACGAACGGACGGTATATATTAACAAGTTTATTTTTTCTGCTTTGGGCACAAAAGTAATATAGTTTTATTATTATTTAAATTATTTTTTATACATGCTCTGAAAAGGTGGCGGGCCAAAAAAAGCGACATTTTTTAATCCCCTGGGTTCAATCGCAGAACTTTACACTTCTGCAAACATAAAAATATTTTATTTGTTTCACAAAAATACAAAAGAACATCTAAAAAATTGGCATTTTTTAAAGGTTGGACGGTCGGACGGATATATGTAATTGACCAGTTATGGATTCTAAGGCTTTCTAGTGATGTCCGTCTTGGAAGAGCACGATACAGTCCAAAATAAATGAGCTCCTGAAGTTGGGCACAATTATGTATTATGGTCAAGGGGGAAAAATTTTCCCCCTAAAAGAACTAAAACACCACCAGAAAAACAAAATTTGTCTACAAGTTTTAACAAATGAATTCGTTCAACAAATGAAATATTTGTATGAAATACAATATTTGTATGAAATATGACTTGGAAATGCTATTTTTGTCTGCCCGTCCCCTTTTAAGAGCGTGGTTATTGAAAATAATACAAAATAATGATAAAAGTGTTTTTAGGCGCAAATATCGTAAAAATGAATTTGTAAACATTTATGAATAGGGGAAGGATGTCCTCCAACGTCTCCCGCCGACTTCCACTAACTTATTATATTTATATTTTTTTTAATTATTTTTTGTTAATAAAATATTATTAATTTTTAAGTTCTTTGTATGAATTGTTTATTTTTTTGTAAATAAAAATATTTTTCAATGAACACTTTTTTATTCATTATTCTAATCGATTAATCGAATAATTATTTAGATTTAATCGTTTGATCGAACGAACAAAAACAATTATTTGAATTATTCGAACGAAGTTGAAAGGCGAATAATTGACAACTCTAGTATACCCCCATACTGTAGTTGGAGGGTATACAAATCTTTAAATTTTTTTCCTTGAACTAATTTTAACCTAATCCGATCAATTTTATCCGTGACGCCTTTCGATCAAAATTTTGTTTTTTTTAGAAAATTTTCACCTAAATCTACTTTCAAAGGGCGCCTTGGGTTAGAATGGTCTGATTTCGCTAAAATTATGTTTAAATCAAAGTTTGTTTCAATCTCCATGAAATTGTTAATAGGGAAAAATTTTGATAATTTTCTTAAAAAATTGCTTGAACGTTAGAAAAAATCGCCATATTGGAAAATTTGTCACAGGCTTCAAATTGCAATATCTCGAAAACGGCTCGACCGATTTCGGGAATTTTTGATTTTCGTTTTCAGCAGGCCAAAATTATTGAGAATTTCATGGTGTTTTTATTTTATTTTTAATTTTTTAAAAATTTTCCAAAAATCCAATACTATGATCTAAAGACGCCTAGGGTCTCAATGATCCGATTTAGCACAAATTAAGTTAAAATGAAAGATTGTCTCAAGGTCTATTAAAAAGTCAAGGAAAGAAGTTTTGATATTTTTTTTTTCAAAAATTCTTGAACTCCTAAACATTTTCTGTGAAATTCCTCACATTACATATGTATGAGTTAAAATATGGTACATCCAACATTTTTTTTTTTCATTTTTTTTTTTGGAAGTTGTATGTTGTTATACACTACATGTGTGTTTGGAATGGTGTTTTGTGTGGTTTAAGCCCTTTTTTCGATGTTGGTGTGGCTTTAATGTTGCTGCGGTCACGCTTTGTTAGTTTAAAATTTTTTTGTTTGGTATCCACAAAAAAAAATTACAAAAATATAAATGCACCTGTCAAGTTTAACAAATACGAGGGTTGGGTTACGTAGTAATTTGTATTGCTCACACTAAATTGAACACAATATGTATAAAAAAAATGAAGCATGAAATACAATTTTAAAAGAGTTTTTTTTTCTGTGATATTTAATATTGAAAATTTTAAAAATATATTGACAACTTCTGCAAAATATTGAATAAATAGATTCGACTTTGCCAAAGTTTGACGAAGAAGTAATTATCAGTGGTCGACTGTTAAACCAAATTTTCAATTTTATTTTCAAATGACATCAGTTTTGTTTTTGTTTATATTAAAAATTAATACAAGCGTTTATTTTTTTTTTATGTTTAAGTTTTAGTCATTTATTACATTTTGTTTTTGTTAAACAAGTTGCCATATTTGGTAAGTTTAAATTTTGTATGTATTAACATAAATTTTATTTTAACAACTTTATTTCAATTCTTGCCTATTTAGAATTTATAATTAATTGCGATTATTTTTTTGTATAATTTTTTTGTAAATATATTTTTTTATTTATTTTTAAAAATAAAAACAAATAATGGAAAAAACCTTTTTGACCTTGTCTTACTCAATCATACCTACAGACAATACAACAACTGATTTTTTGTATGTTTAAAGTTCAAAACTTTTTTATTTAATTGTTTTATATTTTAGCTGTTGTAGGTTTTTTGTACGTGTTGAGCATGCGTGACTTTTAGGCTAAATAAAAAATTAAAATTAAAAAAAAAAAAAAAAAATTACCCAAAAAATTACTATTTTGTCTTTAGACTTCAGATATAGTTTCAATTTCAATAAATTTCAATTCTAAATATGGTGTTTACTATTTGCAATTACTTCCCCCAAGAAAAGTTCTTGAAATTTCTCAATTTAAAATTTTAGCAAATTTAACATCACTTTTATAACACAGGTCTCCAAACTGAATCTGCCAAACTTTGAGTTGGTATAAATACCACCCAAAATCAATTTTTGATCTACTTAGGTCCTGATTTGATTTCGGAAACCCCTCTTCAGTTTGATTTTGCAATAATCTCAAATAAAATCCAAGGTTTTTAGAAAAGAAAGGAAAACTGTTTTTGATTAACTGGCTTTTGGTAACCAAATATTTGACTGTCTACTTTGACTGTGTAACTTTAAAAGTTATACTAATATTTTGTGTTCAGTCTAAACGTTTTATAGAAATTTGCAACTTTGTTTTTATGGTGTTTTGACCCCTTAACAATTACTCAAAAATATTTATTTGCTATAATCTGTAGTTTCCAGTTTATTTACTTTAGTTTATTTTTTTGTTTAAAAGGTTCTGAAAGAGATGAGAAGTATGCCTTACAATAAATGAAACATATAAAAAAATTTATTTGGCTTAGCCTAATCAATGAATACCCTTCAAAATGATTTAAGCAAATTCACCATACAATACTAAAATTTTTGAATAAATTTAAGGTTTTCTCGGACCTTTTTCTTTTTTGTTTTATGGTCCTTCGAACCGGACTTAAAGTAAGTTTTAGTTTTAAACCATTTGTTTTTACAGCCTCCACATACGACACCTAGAAAAAATGGTTCAGAACACCATATTTTTGTGGTCCTTGATCGATATTTAGTCGATCTGGCGATTTCCGTATGTCCATTACGGTGGGTCGAGGATTTGCATATTTGCGAATCCTAAATTTTTTTTATAATTTTTTCCGTTATCAGCTCGAAAATGCGCACTGACTTTTTGCTATTAGTTAACGAGATTCGCAAATATGCGTACACTCAAAAAATTATGTCATTAACTGTTTGTAGTTTATTTAAAAAGTTTTCCGTTTAGTCGTTTTTAAAAGAAAAAACATTTGTTTGATGTTCAGTTTTTATTAATGACTACTTCGGTCCTTTGTTTCAAAAATAACGCACTAAAAAATAAAGACTTTAACTAACATTTAATTTTTAAAGTCATTTATTTTGGTTCTGTAAGTAAAAACTACTGATTATTCTTTTAATTTTTAATGATTTGTGTAAGTATTTTTTTTTAAATTGTTGGTATTTTTTAATGAAATATCATTAGTTTTTACCTACACAAGTCAGTTATTTTTTTGTAGAAAAAAAATCAAAAAATTATTTATAGAAATATAAAAACATGTTTGTATCAAGTGACTTTGGCACGATGGTTAGAGTGTCTGGCCAGAATGTAGTTGATTGCGGGATCGATTCCCCAAAAATTTTATTAAAAATTTTTAAAAAAATATTTCAATAAAAAATTGTAAAAAATTACCTACGAAATCATTAATTTTTATTGTTTTCGTAGGTTATTTTTTTGAAATTTATTGGTAAAAATAACAGAACTATCATTAATTTTTAATGTTTTCGTTAGTTATTTTTTTCGAATTTGTTGGTAAAAAAGAGTGAAAAAACGTAATTTTTTAATGTTTAATGTTATTTATTTTAGAAAATTTTGTCAACAGTAAAAAATAAATGTTGATGTTTGTTAAAACAAATGAATAATTACTGGGATGGTTTTCAATTGTTTATTCACTTGTTTTAAGTGTGTTTTTCATTTGTTTTTGCCTACAAAATATTTTGAGTGTATCATTGACCCACCCTAATGTTCATTAGGCTGTATCGATTTTTACTTCTATTTTTTGTTTGAGTTGAAAGAAGTCCAAAAAGTTTCTATCGGGTGTCAAAATGACTCCATAACATTTTCCCGAAAATCAAAAATTTCCTTACCCTTACCAGCATCGCGGGTAAAGTAAAATTCCCAAAAAGAAACATATTTTCATCTTATTTCTAGGCAACCAAGTTTTTTTTTGTATTATCTATTTTGAAAAATGAGTCTTTCACATTCAAAAATATAGAAAAAATTTTTTTTCGCGAATTATGGGACGTTTAAGTAATAAACAAGTGAGAGTGTAAAATTCGGCTATGCCGAATCTTTGATACCCTTCAACTTGTCAGAACATATAAAAAAATCCAGGGGCGTTTTTTTTTGGGGTGGGGCTGGTTGAAGGTGGTGGGGGATACCTTCCCCATCGCGATAAATATTAACTAATTTATCTATTATGCTTTTTGCACTTTAGTAATACCATTTTCTCATTGTTTTATTGATTTTTTAAATCCACGCCCACGAAAGGGGGCGGGCAGAAAGAAACAAAATTTTCCAGCCCCCTGAGTCTAAGTGCAGGAGCTTTAACTTCTTCTGACACAAAAAGGAATCATTTGTTTAACAAAAATGGCAAAAAAAAAGATGTAAAAATGGCAAGGGTGGACTTTTTTCCCCCTGGCCCGATTTTGCTCATTTCCGAACTTAGCCGGCCTATGAACATTGCACATATTCTTGCCAATTTTAAGAAGTCTAGCTCTTTAATTTTGGACTGAATCGTGTTTTATACAGACGGACGGACGGACATTCATAGAACGACTTATGAATCATAGATCATAGATCAATAATATATATCCTTTATGGGGTCCCGACTTATATTTTAATGCGCTACAAACGGAATGACAAAGTGAGTATACCCCTATACTGTGGTTGGAGGGTATAAAAATAGCGAAATCATAACTTCAATAGCGATTTATCCTAGTTAAGGCACTTCAAAAAATTATACTATGGTGAAAAACCTTCTGCTAGTTTTCCAAATGACTCCCCCGAAGTCGTATAAAAATCAAAAAAGTCTTTGGGCATCCACATCGCGGATTAAATAAAAATCCCAAAAAAAAACTATACAATACGAGGACAATAGGCCGTATCGATTTTTTATTTTTTTTATACCCTCCACTCTAGTGATAGAGGGTATATATAAGTTTGTCATTCCGTTTGTAACACCTCGAAATATTGGTCTAGGACCCCATAAAGTATATTTATTCATGATCGATTCTAAGACGGTCTAGCTATCTCCGTCCGTCCGTCCATCTGTCTGTTGAAAATACGCTAACTTTAAAAATACTTTACCGGGGCTCTTGAAGTTTGCCATATATGTTGGGCATTTATCTGGTCAGGTTGGTATTGCAATCCAGCGAAATCGGTCAGTGGTTCAAAAGTTATTGTCAAAAGACTGAATTTCGGCAAGGGTCTTGCGTGACCTTACGAGATTAAAAACACGCTATCTTTCGAAAGGCAAATATGAGAATGCTTACGCTTCGCATATATATTTGTCGTTCCCCTGGCCTGGTTCGTATTGAATTTCAGCCATATCGGTCCAGTGGTTCAAAAGTTATTAGCAAAACCGTGAATTTCAGATTAGTTTCACCTAAAACTCAAGTGTTGAAAAGACTTTAAACATGTTGTAAAAACATTGGTAAACAACTTTCCGAGTAAAATTGGGAAAGTTGTTAATCTTTTAATATCGACAATTAAAAGATTAAGTTGGATGGTGTCTGCGTGTGTATGTGTATGTTTGTCAGTAAGTTAGTTAAACAGATAAACGCAACTTACTGTGTGAACTTTTTGCCAAATAAATAAAAACCAAAAACCAACACCAATTTTCAAAAACGTTATAAAACGTATAACTTAAATTTTATTAAATTAAAAAAAAGGAATTGGTTTTTTTTAATGAAGGGTTGCTGGCTGCTGATGGCGCCTTGGGGTTTTTTTTTTAATGAAGGGTTGCTGGCTGCTGATGATCTGGTTGCGTCGATATTCTAACTAGAATGGCGCCTTGGGGTTTTGACAGCTAGACATATTGTACTCGCTACCAAAAACCCAAGACCGCCATTCACAATAGAAGCGAGCAATCGTATCACAGCAGCCAGTAGGTCACAAACAGTTTCCTAGGGTTCCAGGTCGATGAGGTCTTCGTCGAGATCGTCTTCGAGTTCGTCGTCATCCATGGACTCGAGGGGGACCTCAACAATTGGTAAGCCACAAAAATATTTTACAACGTATTTTTGTCACTCAAAAATATTTCTACACAAAAAAAAGATGCACTCGAAAAAATTTTACACTCAAAAAAAAATTTAGTAAATTTTTTTTTTTTCAAAAATTACAAAAAAAGGTTTGTTTACTAGAGTTGTCAATTATTCGACTTTCAACTTTGTTCGAATAATTCAAATAATTGTTTTTCCTCGTTCGATCAAACGATTAAAGATCAAAATTTATTCGATTAATCGAAGAGAATAACGAATAAAAAAATTATTTTAAAAAATATTTTTATTAACAAAAAAAAAACAAGTAAGAAAATTATAGTCGGTCAAGACCGACCATATAATACCCTACACCAAGGTTTCCCGGAAAATGGGTCCCATGGATCGATTAGATTTATATGTTGTAAAACCTTTAATAAGTGAAGAAAACACTCACAAATCAAATTTGAGTGAAATAGGCTTCTATTTGTTGACAATAAACCGCTTTAACTGAATATCGGGCGAAATTTTCACAAGGGGCCTGAGTCCAAAACTGGTCCGATGATTATCAGGTTTGATAAGGTTATTTAAGTACGCGTTTAACATACACAAACAAAATTTTAATTAAATATTTTCTATTTTCATGAAATTTGAGACATTTATGTGAAAATCGGGAAGGTGGTTTGTATGGGGGCTACAAGAAGAACTGGTCCGATTTCTTTGAAATTCGGAATGATGATATGTGAAGACAAAACATGTTTACCATCCAAATTTCAAAGCGATACCTTCTATAATACGGTTATTAGAGTCATTTGAGCCAAAACTAAAGAGGACCTTTGTATGGGGGCTAGGTCTAAATATGGACCGATTTTTTCCAATTTCAATAGGCTTCGTCCTTGGGCCAAGAGAGACTTAAGTTTCAAATTTCAAGTCAATTGATTAAAAATTGCGACCTGTATCGTGTTTACACCGTTTACATGGACAGACAGACAGACAGACTGACGGACGGACGGACAGACGGACGGACATCGCTAAATCGACTCAAAAAGTTATTCTGAGTCGATCGGTATACTTAAAGGTGGGTCTAGGACCAATATTTCGGGTAGTTACAAACATCAGCACAAACTCATTATACCCTGTACCACAGTGTGGTGTAGGGTATAATAAACGATTCATATAAAATAACTTAAAATAAGAAAGTTAAAATTTTTATTAACTAAAAAATGCATAAAAAACTTAAAAATAAAATATTTAAAAGTTAAAAAAACTTAAAAATTGAATAACTGAGATCACTTTTAATTAACGGATGTCGATTTTAATACTTGTTGAGAAATAATTCAAATACAAATTATTATTTGAAGAATTCAGACAAAATATATCATAAATGATTTTAAATGTTGTTTTTTTATTTTTAGTACCAAAAGGTACATAAAAAAAAAATGTATTTATTCGGCCTTTATATATGTATATATATTCGATTAGAGTTTTATTCTAGTTCGAGGCCCAAAAATATTTCTATTTATGATATTGTCATAATAGAGTATTTTTAATTTATTGCTTTAAAAAAGTTACTATCTCATAGTATGTCTGTACTGATCAGTTTCATCCCCACTAAAGGAATAGAAATATTTTTGGGCCTCGAACTAGAATAAAACTCTAATCGAATATATATTCATATATAAAGGCCGAATAAATACATTTTATTTTTAGATTCCTTTAGTGGGGATGAAACTGATCAGTACAGACATACTATGAGATAGTAACTTTTTTAAAGCAATAAATTAAAAATACTCTATTATGACAATATCATAAATAGAAATATTTTTGGGCCTCGAACTAGAATAAAACTCTAATCGAATATATATAAATGATTTTAATTTTTGTCAAATAAGACAATTTAAGTTGTTCTTAAGAAATAATCTTTTAAAAATAAAAGTTGACTCAATTTTTTTTTCTTTCAAACGATTCTTTCGCTAATTGTTGAAGTAGGTGATATAGTAAGAAGAGCATACAAAAGTTTATCTAATTTTTCTGTTCTTTTTTCAGATTTTCCCAAATATACCATATCGTCTGATATATCGCTGAAGTCCTTTTTATTTTCTGAATTTTTAATATGTACTTTGAATTGAATTATTTAACTCTCATAAAAGATTATTATTTTCATTTCTAATAACTTCCTCTATTTCAATACTTTTATCTGAATTATTGTGATTACTTTCAACATAAAATAATCTGGAGTATAATTCATTTGCATATTATTTTGTTTCGCTTTTTGGAGAATATTTTAAGAAACTTTCATTGCTCGGAAAATTTCCAGAATTTAGAAAAATTATTACCGTATTTAACATTTTTATACGTCTCTCATTAATTCTTATTTTAATACATTTTAGTAAGTCTGATGCAAAAGAATTATTAATTTTTCCTAATTCTATAATGGATGTGCTATCCAGGGCTATGGCTACAATATATTTTAACTTTCCTACATTTTGTATAAAATCTTTAAAAATTTATGAGAATAAATTAAATTCTTAGCATTTATTTAATTTTTTAATTAAAAAAAATTGTTCGATTAATCGACATTAATTAATCGATTTATTCGTTATTCGAAAATCGTCATTTTTGAATTATTCGAACAAGAGTTGGATTTTATTTGATCGATTAATCGAATTATTCTTAATCGACTGACAACTCTATTGTTTACACAAAATAAAATATTTATAATAAAATTTTTTATTTTTTTCACGTTAGAAAATTTACTATCACTTAAAAAGGGCATTGTGCAGGGTATTCAAAGATTCGGCCAATTCGAATTTAACTTTTCTACTTGTTTTGAGCGGAAAGGGGCCCATAAAATCATAAAACTATGATATTCTCATAGAATAATTTTCAAGATTTTTGCAATACTTAATCGACACGCGTTTCGGAATTTGTCAGATTCCTTTGTCAAGATTATTTAGCAAATATAAAAACTGTATACTACAAGTAGCAAAGGGAATTGAAATGACAAGGCACTCATGGCTCCACTCTCATGGAGAATTAGAACAAGAAAATTGTAAAATCTCTTAGCAATAGTCAAATAAACTACAAAAAAAAATATTAAAACAGGTTTAAATATGGTTGCCAATTGGATAATACTACATGCTAGTTGTAGTATTATCTAATTGGCCAGGGTTGTCAGATTTTTTTTACGCTCATCTCCAAATCGGATGTAAAAAATCGCCAGAAATCGCCAAACATCAAATTTTCTCAGTTTTTGTTAAAAATAATAATTATTTTTATTTAAAAAGAATATTTTTTGTTTTCTTAATAATAGCCCAAAAACTCAAAAATCGCCAAAAACCTAGAAAAATACATAAAAATCGCCAAAAGTTATTTTTTTAGTTTGTGTAATTTTTACTTCAATTGGTAATTTATAAATTACTCCATATAAAAATTTGCTAATTATTTCTAAAATCTGTCTATAGGCAATAAATTTCATTCAAAGTTCATTTATGCTTGTTTTCTGCACTAATGAGAAAAACACAAGCTATCCATTATAATCGGTCTTAAATTTTTCTTACTCGCTATTTTTATTCAACAACAGTTTACAACAGTGTAAAATTTATTAAAAAAAGTATTAATTATTTTTTTTATGATCCGGAAATTTCAAGTGGCCAGGAGATCCAAAAACTATAATTACCTCCCCTGGACACTTGAAGTTTCCCAAATTGTTTTTTTTTTTTGTTTAAATTCATAAAGAGCCGCTTAGACGAGCAGACTTGTAGAAAGTCTGTCAAAAACGTTAAAAAAATTTTACTGTCTATGCGCAGTAAAATTAAATAAAATTTGATAATTTGACATGGCTCTACTCATCTTTAGAAATTATTTGACTAAATCGCCAAAAAATCGCCACGTCGCCAAATCGAAAAACTCGTCGCCAAACACATTTCAAAATCGCCACGTTTGGCGAGAAATCGCCATATCTGACAGCCCTGATATTGGCTATTGCGAGTGTATTGGAGTTATTTATATTTGCTAAATAGTCTTGACAATGGAATCTGACTTATTGTGAAACACGTGTCGACTAAGTCTTTTAAAAATGACCAGCATAAATAAGTTAAAAAAAAATTTTTGAAAATTATTCTATGAGAATAAAAAATTTATAAAAAAATTTTTAAAAAAGATTTATGAAATAAAAATTGATGAAAAGCTAATTTTTAAAAAAAAATTTCAAAAAAAAAATGTTTTTAATGAAAAAATTTATGAAAAAAATGATTAAAATAAAAAGTGCTGAAAAAAATTTATGATGAAAATAATATAATATTAAAGGGAAAAAAGAAAAAAAGACTTAAAAAAGAAATTTGATGAAAACAAAAATTAAAAAAAAATTTATAAAATAAATATATAAAAATAAAAAAAAAATAATAATAAACAATTTTGATGAAAAAAAAGATTGTTTGTGTAAAAAAATTTTTAATAAAAAAAAAATATTTGACAAAAAAAAAAAATTTGACGACAAAAAATTTTTGATAAAAAAAAAAAAAATTGAATTGTGTTACGCTTTATTCGCCAACTGGCTAATTATTTTTTTTTTCGTCATCTCATGTCGATACATTTCTCTAAATTTCATTCATCTTATTTGGCATACCTCCCTTACCAATATAAATTGTGTTTAAAGTAGCCAAAGTGTGATCTCATTGTAAAATGTTTAGATTAATGTACTATTTCCTGTTGTTTTAGATGACTTTATATATATTTTTTTTTGTGCCAGAAAGTTTTTGCTGGTAAACTTTTTTTAGCATTATTCTTGTTTTGCTTTTCTGCCATCGAACATAATATAAATTTTAATAATTCTTTTGTATTTTTTGTTTAAGCTTCCTTTCTATTATCTTTAGAAGTTTATTTTTTGTTTTTGCAAAATAGAAAAAAAAAAGGTTAATTTGAGGTTTTAACATGTTTACTTAACATCACGATTTTGACTTAATTTTTTTTTTTGTTTGGCAAGTAATATTAAATGAAAGGTGATTTAAATATTTTGAAAAGACACGAAAAATAAATGAAATGTAAAATGTTGTACAAGATACTTGAAATTTTTTTTTAAAGTGGATTTGTGGTAAATTTAATATTAAGATGGTCCTTCGAACCGTATAAGGGAAAAAGCTTTTAAGCTTTAAGCGATTAATTACACTGCAAACAACCATTTCGAGCTCTGCCTGATTAACTAACTACCTTAGGAAATAATTTGAAATTTGTATAAGCTTCCATTAGTTTAATTAGGTCAACATAATGGTCCTTCGAACCGTTAATATCTTTTTTTAAGAATTGTAAACCACACCTTTAAAATAAAGTGTTGTCAAAACATTTTTTACTGATGAAATGTAAATTTTGAACAAGAAACTTGAAAATTTTTTTTTAAAGCAGTATTGTTGCAAATATTATTTCAAGGTGGTCCTTCGAGCCGTATAAGGGAAACCCCTTTTGAGATTAATTAAAATGATAGCAAACATGTCGAGCTCTTTTTGATTAAGTAAATACCTTAGCAAATAACTTGAAATTTATAAAAACCAGCATTTGTCCTTTGAACCGTAAATCTCAGTTTTTAAGAACTTTAGTGCGAATTGTTAACCACACGTTGAAAATAGTTTTTTGTTGACTGTAGGCATTTTTATTCCATTGCCATCAACTGTATTTCCTTTCTCATTTCCTTTAGGCAGCTTTACACCAACCTTAATTTCAAACATCCTTTTCTCATTCAACATCAATGTCTATAATTACCACCAGTTAACTATACCGTTACACAAAATTCAACTACATTTTCTTTTAACTCTCTTAAAAATGATTTTTTCAAAACCACAACACCCCTTCATTTCGCCAAAACGCGCTAAACAAAAATTAAACCATTTTTTTTATACCCTCCATTCTAGTGATAGAGGGTATATATAAGTTTGTCATTCCGTTTGTAACACCTCGAAATATTGGTCTAGGACCCCATAAAGTATATATATTCATGATCCTCGATCGATTTTAAGACGATCTAGTGATGTCCGTCCGTCTGTCCGTCTGTCTGTTGAAAACACTCTAACTTTTGAAAGACTTTACGGAGGCTCCTGAAGTTTGGCGTATATGTTGGGCATTTACCTGGTCAGGTTGGTAGTCCAATCCAGCGAAATCGGTTAAGTGGTTTAAAAGTTATGAGCAAAAGACTGAATTTCGGCAAGGGTTTTTCGTGAATTTATGAGATAAAAAGCACTATAACTTTCGAAAAGCAATTCTGAGGATGCTGAAGCTTAGCATATATATTTTTCGTTCCTCCAGCCTAGTTCGTATTGAATTTCACCCAAATCAGTCCAGTGGTTCAAATGTTATTAGCAAAACCGTGAATTTCAGATTAGCTTCACCTTAAATTCACGTGTTGAAAACCCGTTAAACCTGTTTTAAAAACATTGGTAAGTCACAAAAATATTTTACAACGTATTTTTGTCATTTAAAAATATTTTAATACCAAAACAAAAAAAATACACTCGAAAAAAATTTTAAACTCAAAAAAAATTTTACACTCAAAAAAAAAATTAGTAAATTATTTTTTTTTTTTTTCAAAAATTACTAAAAAAAAAATTTTTTACACAAAATAAAATGTTTCTAATCAAAACTGTTATATTTTTCACTTTAGAAAATTTACTATCACTTAAAATGGGCATTGTGGAGGGTATTCATATATTCGGCCAAGTCGAATTTAACATTTCTACTTGTTTTTTTTTTTTTTTCGTTTTATAATTTTCCCAAAACCTCAGGGTTTTTTTGTTTCTTTTACAGTTATTATTCAAATTTGCCACTAGTTATCTCAAAAAAAACAACAGCAAAAAAAAAAAGCTTTTGAAAATTAACGTTTTTCTGTACTTTACTTTGAAAAACTAGTTTGTTATTTGCGGGAAATGGGTAAGAAAACATGGTGTGTTGGCCACAAAGAAAAAAAAACGCTACAAAGATTAATGCCAAACGAAATAAAATCATTTAGAAGCAAAAACTAGCATAATTATGCAGACATTTGCAGCGAGTAACAATTGGTTGGAGTGGGTATAGGAAATAAAACCTAGGGCACTGGGTTAATATTTTAGTTGCATTTTTTTTCTGTATATTTTACTTTGTAGAACAAATTCATTATTTATATAGAGAAACTGTTAAAGAAAAATAATGTACTTTATTTTGTGTAAATTAGTTGCTACGGTTAATTTATATTTACTTAAAATTTTTAATTCTTTGAAGAAGTTTTGAAATTTATGTGTAATTTCCAATTACATGCTTCCACACTTTCAGTCTTATATATTTGAGATTAGAAATGATAATGCGTTTTATAAAATAAAAAATTTAAATGGTTATTTTCAAACTAAAAAACCAAAGTCTCTTAATTGGCGCCCAACCTAAGGCCCTAAGCGATTTGCTTATGTTAACTTAAGGGGGGGGGGGGGGGCTTAGAGAAAAAAAACAGCATTGTGATTTTTTTAAACAGGTATAAAAAAATTAATACGCTACATTATTTAATTCTATTTTTTTATTTCAAAGTCAAATTATTGTATTATTTTTAAAATTTTATAACACAAAATTTGGTGAACTGAAATTGCAACTCAACTGTAGGATAATTTTTTAATAGACAAAATCGGCTTCAGTTGTATTGCTAAAAGTACTGGACGAATTTTGATAATTTATTTTTTTTATTTTTAGATTATTAAATTCTCTAGTACTTGTCGTATCCATTTTTTTGAAATTTTGGCCTAATTATGTTTTTTATGAAAGAAGAAAAGTAAAATTTTAAATTTCTTATGTTTATATTAGCATAATTTCAACAAAAATCAATGGCCCTTACCACAAGAAAACAAAAAGTCTATTTTAACAAAAGTTTTATTTTAAATTTCAAACTTTCAATACATTTTTTGAAAGTCAATTTTAAAAACAAAACAATTTGTATGGAAATAAAATTAAAAGCTCATTTTAAATTTATTTTATTGTGGTAAGGCTAAATATTTTTTAAAAAAATGGACACGGTAAGTACTAGATAATTTAATAATCTAAAAATTACAAAAAAAAATCATCAAAATCGGTTTAGTAGTTTTAGCTGTACAGCCGATTTTGTCTTAAAAAAAAAATCAACCCTGACAATTCTTGTTGACCAAATTTTGTGTTATAAAATTTTAAAAATATAAAAATAATTCTTCTTTCAAATAAAAAATAACAGAATTAAAATATATTGCGTATTTATATTTTTATAGCTGTTTAAAAATTGCTCACGTTAAGACTTTTTTTTTTCCTTTAAAACCCCCTTAAAGTTTTTTCTTCTGTTATCTTTGGGATTACCATTTACTTCCCAAACAATTCGGCAATATTAGACCAGTGATTATGGATTTTGAACTTATGTCATTAAAAAACAAAATTCCAAACTACAAGACATTATTATTTCAATTGGCGCCTAGCATGGGGCAACATGCGATTCTCATGAAATTCTAACTTCTCAGACAAAGTTTGTAATTTATGTATACTAACTTACCTGCTGGTGAATATACCCGTTTTTCACCAGCTGGTGAATAAAACGTTACATAATAATTTTTCAAAAAAAAAATTTTTCATCAATTTTTTTTTTCATCAATTTTTTTTTCATAAATTTTTTTTCCTTTAATTTTTTTTCATTATTTTTTTTTTCATTAATTTTTTTCCATCAAATTTTTATATTCTCCAACCGCAGTATGGGGGTATACTAACTTTGTCATTTCGTGTGTAACGCATCGAAATATCGGTCTAGGACCCTATAAAGTATATATTTTATTGATCAGTGATCGATTCTAAGACATTCTAGCGATGTCCGTCCGTTCGTCTTTCCGTCTGTAGAGGACACAATGCAGTCCAAAATAAAAAAACTAGACTTCCGAAGTTTGGCACGCATATGTCTTATATTCCTTGGAGAACTACACTCAAAAAAAAAAAAAAACTGTAATGTTAGCAAAAAAAGCTTGTAAACCTACAAGAAAATTAGCTAATTTTGAACCCAAAATTTTTTTGGTAAATTTAGCAAAAATGTTTTGCCAAAAATTAGTTAAATGAAATTTTTTTTTATTCGACTTAGTTCATATAGATTTGAGGACCCCATTGGGTTCGGACCGGATAGGTCCAGACCCCGATGGGCCTAGACCTAGTTGGGTTCCTTAAAAATCGTTTAAGTTTTTGATCCAAAATTTTTGTCCGTTTCGCTCTATCTAGCTTAGTTTTTGAGATACGTGATTTTAGGGGACCACTGGGGTTTCGAGAATAAAAAAACTCGATAACTTCAAAAATATTACTCGGAGAGTTTTTGGTTATTTTGTGGTCTTGTTCTACGTGTTAAGAGCTACAAAAATGCTTTTGGACTTTTTATCGTGTCGGCAATATATACCGAGATATGAGCATTTTAAAATTTTCGGGAATGCTAACTTTTTTGGATCCAAAGTTAGGACCCATTAGGGTCCACATATGAGGCATTCCACACCAAATGTCCAGCGAAAAAAAACACGTGTCGCACGAATTTCTGAATAGGTTGTATGGATAGCTCTATATGGAACTAAGAAAATTGCGTTTTTGGTTTTTCAATTTTTCAAAAACTTGGCTGAGGAGGCGTGGTCAAATATGGGAAAAATGGTCAAATTTGTGTCGAGTTGCCTTGATTAAATATTTATCACATTAAAACGGAATGCACCACAATCTCAAAAATTTACATTCTTATATAGTTTTGTATGGGCTATCGATTAAAATTTTTTTTTTGGAAAATTTTCAGAACCCGTTCTGAAATTTTCCATTTTTTAAAAAAGTCAATTTATCAAAAATCCGGCCACTTTTTTTTTTTTTTTTTAATTTTTTTTTTTAAAGTTTAGATGTTTGTCCATCCACACAAAAAAATTCAGAAACACGTTCGGCGTTTTTTTCGAAAAAATCGCATTTGAATATTGAATTTCACGACAATTTTGGAATTTCCTTGTATTTTCTTGTTAAAACATGGCGTATGAGTAACAAATTTTTGCGAAACCAACGAGTTGATCCCATTTTAATTATTTCTTCATGTGTGGTGCAATATAGGATGGGCGTGAGTGCGATTTGACCCACGCAAGATTTGACCCACGCAATTAAAGTCACTGACGACTCATTATTATTTTTAGTTTACTTGTGCAATCACGTGAGTCAATTTACAGTTACTCACGCAGTTTTTGATTACGCTCACGGTTGTTCACTCACGCTGATGATGATTTTACAAAAATAATAAAAACAACAAATTTTCTATGAAAAAATCCCTGAAAACGAAAACTCAAAAAAACAGTAAAATTCCAAAAAAAAATAGTTAAAAATCACAAAAACTTACTTAAGAAAAATTTTAAGCATTCACTCATCTCGCAAAAATTGGACTTCATAATCACTCACGAAATGTTCTACTAACGCTACCTCTTTAATGTCGTGAATAGCTTAGTACGTGACTCGCGAGTCATTTTTTTCAAATGTTGAACGTTAAAGGATATGTACCTATAATGTAGTGTCCGATTTATTGCTCCCGCTTAAATGCGCTTATCCAAAATATTAAATAAATCAGAAGGATATTGATGCATTTACATAAAAAAACTCTTATAAACGCACATCAAGTGGTCTGTCTGTCTGTATGTATGTCTATCTGTCTGGCTGTATGTATGTCTGCTTGTATGTCTGATAAACAAAACCCCGCTTAAATGCGTAAGACTGGTAAAAGAGTTTCATACAAAGTTCACTGAAATATCAAAACTAAAATGAACTGAAATATCACCACTAAAATGAGTTCCCCGCTTTATTGATTCACTTTCGGAAGCATAAATAACAATAAACAAATTCAAAAACTTAAGATCACTAGATTAACGTTTATATGCATCAATATTCTTTTGATTTATCTTATATTTTGGATAAGCGCATTAAAGCGGGAGCAATAAATCGGAGACTACATTGTAGGTACATATCCTTTAACGTTCAACATTTGAAAAAATTGACTCGCGGGTCACGTACTAAGCTATTTTTAATTAAACCCTCACTTAGTTTTCACTTAACAAACTTGAGTTATGCGTTAGTGTCATTCTTGCCTGAATCACGCAAAAACGTTACCAGAGACCTTTCCTATTTATACTATATTAGAGATGGTTGACTCACTTGCGAATCACACGTGAGTAAAAACTAAATCACTCACGATATTAAAGAGGTAGCGTGAGTAGAAAAACATTTCGTGAGTGATTAGGAAGTCCAATTTTTGCGATGTGATTTTTAACTTTTTTTTTTTATTCTTACTGTTTTTTTTTTTGAGTTTCCGTTTTCAGTGCTTTGTTTTCATAGAAAATTTGTTGTTTTTATTATTTTTGTAAAATCATCATCAACGTGAGTGAACAACCGTGAGCGTAATCAAAAATTGCGTGAGCGTGAGTAACAGTAAATTGACTCACGTGATTGCACAAGTAAACTAAAAATAATAACGAGTCGTCAGTGACTTTAATTGCGTGGGTCAAATCTTGCGTGGGTCAAATCGCATTCACGCCCATCTCTATATTGCACCACACATGAACAAATAATTAAAATGGGATCAACTCGTTGGTTTCGCAAAAATTTGTTACTCATACGCCATGTTTTAACAAGAAAATACAAGGAAATTCCAAAATTGTCGTGAAATTCAATATTCAAATGCGATTTTCTCGAAAAAAACGCCGAACGTGTTTCTGAATTTTTTTGTGTGGATGGACAAACATCTAAACTTTAAAAAAAAAAATTTAAAAAAAAAAAAAAAAGTGGCCGGATTTTTGATAAATTGACTTTTTTAAAAAATGGAAAATTTCAGAACGGGTTCTGAAAATTTTCCAAAAAAAAAATTTTAATCGATAGTCCATACAAAACTATATAAGAATGTAAATTTTTGAGATTGTGGTGCATTCCGTTTTAATGTGATAAATATTTAATCTAGGCAACTCGACACAAATTTGACCATTTTTCCAATATTCGACCACGCCTCCTCAGCCCAGTTTTTGAAAATTTGAAAAACCAAAAACGCAATTTTCTTAGTTCCATATAGGGCTATCCAAATAACCTATTCAGAAATTTACGGGACACATGTTTTTCTGTAGCGGGACATTTGGTGTGGAATGCCTCATATGTGAAGAGAGCCGGCGATACTATGGAGAGGGGCGATGCTATGGAGAGGGATGATACTATGGTGAGCTAGAGAACCGAAAAAGCAAAACCGTTTTACTCAGGGATGCCAACTTAGTGCTTTTCGCGCTAGATCTAGTGCTTTTTGATGTGTCAAAACGCGAAAATTTTTGGCCTAGTGCGAAATTAGAAAAACGCGCTAACTTGGTGCTTTTTAAATTTTCAGTCGGTGCTTTTAGTGCTTTTTAAAATAAATTTTTATAGCCTCCAAACAAAGTATATTTCGAGTGTATTGCATCGAAATATTAGTCGGAGACTTCACAAAGTATACATTTTATTGATTTATGATCGATTCAAACACATTTTTTTATGTCCGTCTGTCTGTCTGTCTGTGAAAAGCAGTATGCAGTTCAAACTAAGAGCTAGACGCCTGAAATATGGAACGAATATATTTTTATGGTCAATGACCGATGGTCGTATTAAGTTCGGAAAAAATGGGCAAATCGGACTAAGGGGAAAATGTTTTCCCTTGAAGAACTAAACCAACCTTTAAAAAAACGCCATTCCTTGTATTTTTTTTATTTTGGTTTAATATTTGAATTCTGTTCTGCGTGAAGTTCAAAGACTAAATTTGGCCTTTGAAGCGGAAAAAGCAGACCATGTAAAATTGTAAAACGATTTATATCGGTTGCTCAAAATTTTAACCAACAAACTTATCAAAAATTTTGTTTGAATAAAAATATTATTTTTTTACTTTTTTATCTATTTACAAAAACATTCCAGTGCTTTTTTACCCTTTTTTTCAAACAAATTTACGCGTTTTTACCCGTTTATAAAATTTTTGTGCGCGTTTTGCTCTCAAATAGTTGGCATCTCTGGTTTTACTCTATCTGGCTTAGTTTCCGAGATAGCGCCATTTTAAGTTTTCTAAAAAAAAAAAATCAATTTATTTTTGCTAATATTAGCAAAAAAGCTTGTAAAAATTTGGTCAACTCAATTTTAAATTTAGCAAAAAAAAAATTAGTTCAAATTTTGTTTAAAATTACTAATGCGCTAAATGATATTTTTTACAAGATATTTTTGCTAACAAGCTAATCCCAACTAAAAATTTGCTAAAGTTAGCTTACTAGCATTAGCAAAAAAACATTAGTAAATCTACCAATGTATTATTTTGAGTGTAGACCAACCTAAGAAAAACCGCATTTTTTGCAGGGTTTTTTGTACTTTTGCTAAGCAAATGCAACATTATTATCTCAGATGAAGTTCAAAATCGCAAAGGAAGGTGCTCCCTAACGTCTCCCACCAACCCCCCCGCCCCAAAAAAAAAAAGATGCCCCTGGAATTTTTTTTATATTGTTTTTTTTTTACATTTTGGAGGGCATAAAAGATTCGGCACAGGCGAATGTAATACTCTCACTTGTTTATTTTCATCTAAAAAATTTTTCTTTATAAAGTTTTTTTTTTCATACATTTTTTTTATAAAATTTTTTTCCCATAATTTTTTTTGTTTCATCAATTTTGTTTTTATTTCAGCAATTTTTTTTTTTATTTCATTAAAACTTTTTTCACAGTTTTTTTTTCATCAAATTTTTTTTTTTATCAAATTTTTTTTATCAAATTTTTTATTATCAAATTGTTTTTTCATATTTTTTTTTCATAAAATTTTTTGTACATAAATTTTTTTTCATCAAATATTTTTTTACATAAATTTTTTTTATCAATCTTTTTTCTAATCAAAATATTTTTTTAACCAAAATTTTTTTTCATATATTTTTTTTTACATCAAAATTTTTTTTTTTTTGTGAAAAAAATCATTTTTTCCATTTTTTTTTAAAACAACTTTTTCACCAAGTCTAAACTTTTGACATAAAAATGTTCCATTTGTTTAAGAAGTGTACAAAAACCAAGTGAGTGTATTAAATTCTTCGGTACCGAATCTTTTATACTCTCCAAAATTTAAAACACTTTTATAAATTAGGGAGTCATTTTTTTAAATTTGGGATTGGGCAGCTAAAAAAAACAGTAAACTCTTATTTTTCTCCCCTCATTCCCATATTTAAGTTTCAGGACAACCGGTGGGTGCCCTCTGAAAGACCTCCCTTGTAAATAGATGGTACAAACAAAGTTCTTAATAAAATTTTTCCATTAAACCTCTAATTGTAAGTACATAACTGACCAGTTACTTCATGTTTGTATGTAAACACATCATTTTATGAAACATTTAAAAATAAAAAAATTAAAAAAATACTTACATAAAGGCTTCTTCTGTTATTATTGTCATAATAAATATAATCTCTACAAACAAAATAATAGCTAAAACACTGCCGGATGGTTAATAATGTTACTGTTGCTGTTTTTATCAAAGAGTAATACACTAAAGATTTTGAAAATGTTAATGTTGACTTGAAAGATATATTGCGTTAGGCAGCTTTTAAGGATTTTAAGAGTCCTCAATTTTTCAAATTCACTCACACACACTAAAAAAATTTTCTAGTTAACCTACAAAATGTTTAAATAAATTTATTTGTTAAGCTCAAGGCCAGTGTTTTTTTTTTTTAATAAATATTTCTTTCTTCTCTTACAATATTTCGAACTTTTTTGAGAGTCATCATCAGGGAGTATACATAAGTAGATTTTTAAATACACAATTTTTAAAATATTTATTCTTCCTTCTTCATCATGAAATCTTATACAGCACAAAAACACCAGCCTCGAGCTTAAAAAACCTATTAATTTAAGTAAAATTTAAATATACAATACTTTCTGAATTGATATAGAAATTTAAATTCTATTGGTGTGTATTAAATCTATACAAATGCCGCGAGCCTCAATATGTTGATAAAAAGTGCTTTAGCTCCCATTGCTTATTGTATGTACATGTTGCTTCTGCTATTGTTACTTGTTGTTAGGTCGCTGATGCTGCCTTAAGTGTCAATTAAGTGGCCCCATCTTGTACTGTCTGTCATAATAAATAATGTTAAGTGTCATTATAAATGTCCGCTGGTATTTACTTTGATTACAATACCCGATACATAAACTCAAAAAAAAAAAATTAAAAAATTTTAAAGCTTCCTTTCGCTTTTAAAACATTTTTTCACAATATTTTTTTTACTCCATGTTTATTTTTTTCTATTAATAATATTTTTTTTATATAATTTAAAGTTTGTTACAGCAAAAAAAAAATATTATTATTTTTTTTATAATTTTTTTTAACATCATGACAATTACTTTGTGTTTATCTGTTGATATAATGAACATAAAAAAATTTATATTTAATAATGTATTACGTCAATGGTAACCATACAAAAATGACAATTCACTTTCATTTATTAAAAAAAAATATATCTTTAAAAATATAGCATTTTTAAACAAAATAATATTGATTTTTTATGAAGCCATTTAAACTTTATAAACCAAGGATGGGTACCAATTCGATAAAAGTATTGGTATTGGTATTGGTTTTTAAAATTATATTAGTATTGGTATAGGTATTGGTTTTCATTTTTTGTTGAATTGGTATAGGTTTCGGTATTGGTTTTGAATTATTTAGGTATTGGGTATTGGTTAAGGGTGGGATAGTGTCGTGTGAGATTTTAAGCAGCAATATTTGGAAGCGCTAGAACCGCTCATTTTGTGAGGTTGGTAAAAAAAATGTATGAGCCAAAAAATGGGGGAGGTCGGATAGGATCTAGGGGTCGCTCATCGGGGTCAAAGTTGGGCGTAGAGGGGAAAAAATCCACAAAAAGCCCCAAAACTCCCCTGGTTTTGCTCCTAGAGGGGTCAAATGTGAGACCGGCCCCCATTATTTTTTCCCCCTGAACACTTTTGCCAAACATACCTAAGCCCTATCTCCAATCCCTAAGGGGGGTCCCATACAAAGGTTCAATTTTTAAAAAATCTTTCTTCTACCGCTCTAGTTGTCCTAAAAGTCACCCTAGAGGAATCAAATGTATGACCGACCCCCAATACTTTTTCAACCCCAACATTTTCTTAGAACATACCTACCCCCTATCTGCAATCCTTAGGGTGGTCCCCATACATTTTTTTTTATTTTTTCTTAAATTGTCATATTAAATCAGCTCCTACCGGTCCAATGGTGCCTCCTAGAGGGGTCATTATCAAGACCAACCCCCATTAATTTTTAGCCCCCAACACTTCTTCTGAACATACCCATTCCATATCTCCAATTCCTAAGGGGTCTCCCACACAAAACGACATTTTTGTAAATCTTGCTCCCACCGCTCTAACTATCGCAGGGGTGACCCTAGAGAAGTTAAATGTATGACCGACCCCCAATATTTTTTCAGCCCCAACATTTTCCCCAAACAAACCTACCCTCTATTTTTAAGCCTTAAGGGTGTCCCCACACAATTTATTTTTTTTTATTTTTTTTAAATAAAATTTGCGCCTACCGCTCCCACTGTGCCTTTTAGGGACGGGAAATGCAGACTGACCCCCATTAATTTTTGCCCCCTACATTTTTTCTGAACATACCTACGCCGTATTTCCACTTTGTAGGGGTGCTCCCCTTTGGAAAACTAAGTGTTTGAAACCAAATTCGGCAAAACGTCTGGACCAGGGGGTCTACTGCGTAATTCGAATCGAAAGAAAGCGTTCGAATTCGGAAATTTTTAACCCTTTAAAAACAACACAACCGTGTTTGTAAATTTTTATATTTTACTCTTTTTACATTGTCTGGAGAAGCGCTTACAAGTTCCTAGTAATTTTTCTTGAATAAAAATATTTTTTTTTACATTATTTTAGAAATAAAAATTCTGTTCGAATCGATTTTCATTTCGATTTGAGTTACGCAGTAGACCCCCAGGAGTGCTAATGTTTGCGCGTTTTAAAGAGCAGTGGGAAAATATAAAAGACAAACCGTACAGTCTTGGCATATAAGATGAGGAAGTGGCAGGCAACATACCAGCTCAAGTCCAAACTGACATCAAGTTGTTTTGTTGGGCTCAAATAAAAGAAAAGCAACCCAGAGACGACTACAAGGAGTTTCTTGAAATTGTTTTATTATGCCTTGGCGAAAATATTCCTAATAAGCATTTTAGCCCACCAGGACCCATCAGTCATTCTCGATGGATGGCAAAAGGCATATATAAATGTTTTTGTTCCGAAAATATATCGGTTTGGCCAAAAAAGAATTAAATGCACTTCTTGATGTGACCGTTTTCATCATAACAATTTACGTAAAAGCTTGGTTTAGCGCTACCAAAGCAATAGAAGCTCCAAATAATGATTTGAATTCTTTGAAAGCGATTGCCAATTATGCTTCAATTGATAAGATTCTGTCGCAACGATTGGTCAAGAGATTCTGTGGACATCTCTGGTATCTCAGTGGCGAAGCTGTTGCTCTCGCACTATTTGATCCGAATATCTCTTGTGGAATAAAACGAAAAATGTCGAATGCAATTCGTATATTTGAAGAAGAGAAAGAGGAATTGGAGGAAGAGTTATCTGACGATGAGATGGAGGAATCGTCTAACGAAGACAGCGAGGAAGAAGAAGACGATGATATCGGGGAAGAAGATGCCTCAGAGGATACCGGCGACAGTGGCAACAAGGATTGTAATCCTCCAGTACATGTTGTTGGATTCGAAGGTGTGAAAAGAATTAACATGGCATCGAAACAAGTGAATCAAGAACTCATAAAAACTGATTTAAGCCACTACGTCACACCTGAGACTCCAACATTTTTTGCACGCTTCGGAATAAGAACAAATTTCATTGCTTCCGATCCAAATACTTGGGAAAATCGTCAGGACTACCA
The DNA here is from genome assembly GCA_963921195.1 of Pegoplata infirma. Lineage (NCBI taxonomy): Eukaryota > Metazoa > Arthropoda > Insecta > Diptera > Anthomyiidae > Pegoplata > Pegoplata infirma. Next base: position 224,311,624 of record OY992537.1, read on the forward strand.
GCGAGCGCAGCAAATATTACATAAATTACATGTTGTCACCGACGCTGCCGAAAGAGGCGTAAAATTAATAGAAGACTATAACAACGTGTTGTGCCGTAACGAGGAGGAAAAAATAGTTTTGCTTCAGGTCGTGGCCGAAAATCGGAAACAATATCCATCACACGATAAAAATAAATTAATTTGATTTATAGTTAATTATTTATCATTTCTTATTATTTTCAAGTTAAAAAAAATATTTTTATACGCTTAACAAAAGTTACTATTAATTACAAATTAAAGACCTCGGATTTCTCGATAAAATAAATAAAAAAATTGTGGGGTAACACCTTGAAGATAGAGGGTAGGCATGTTTGAAGAAAATGTTTTGGCTAAAAAAATATATGGGCAGGTCATACATTTGACTTCTCTACATACATTTCTAATTTAGTTTTCCCCAAGGGGAGCACCCCTACAAAGTGGAAATACGGCGTAGGTATGTTCAGAAAAAATGTAGTGGGCAAAAATTAATGGGGGTCAGTCTGCATTTACCGTTCCTAAAAGGCAGAATGGGGGCGGTAGGCGCAGATTTTATAAAAGAAAATTAAAAAATAAAAAAATGTGTGGGGACACCCTTAAGGCTTTAAAATAGAGGGTAGGTTTGTTTGGGGAAAATGTTGGGGCTCAAAAAATATTGGGGGTCGGTCACACATTTAACTTCTTTAGGGTCACCCCTGCGATAGTTAGAGCGGTGAGAGCAAGTTTTACAAAAATGTCATTTTGTGCGGGAGACCCCTTAGGAATTGGAGATATGGAATTAGTATGTTCAGAAGAAGTGTTGGGGGCTAAAAATTAATGGGGGTTGGTCTTGATAAGGACCCCTCTAGGAGGCACCATTGGACCGGTAGGAGCTGATTTAATATGACAATTTAAGAAAAAATAAAAAAAATGTATGGGGACCACCCTAAGGATTGAAGATAGGGGGTAGGTATGTTCTAAGAAAATGTTGGGGTTGAAAAAATATTGGGGGTCGGTCATACATTTGATTCCTCTAGGGTGACTTCTAGGACAGCTAGAGCGGTAGGAGCAAGATTTTTTAAAAATTGAACCTTTGTATGGGACCCCCCTTAGGGATTGGAGATAGGGCTTAGGTATGTTTGGCAAAAGTGTTCAGGGGGAAAAAATAATGGGGGCCGGTCTCACATTTGACCCCTCTAGGAGCAAAACCAGGGGAGTTTTGGGCCTTTTTGTGGATTTTTTCCCCTCTACGCCCAACTTTGACCCCGATGAGCGACCCCTAGATCCTATCCGATCTGCCCCATTTTTTGGCCCATGCATTTTTTTTACGAACCTCACAAAATAAGCGGTTCTAGCGTGTCGAAATCGAAAACTCGTGCACTATCCCACCCCTAGTATTGGTATTGGTTTTAGCCTCGAATTGGTATCGGTTTTTAATAAGTATTGGTATTTATCTTATATCGGTTTTGGTATTTGTATGCAAAAGGTTTTGTCGTTAATATTAATTTATTTAACGTACGTCGTCCTTCTGTCCGCCCCACAGTGCACACTGGGGAGTGATGGTAGGTTTTTTGGCCAAAAGTCTCTACAGGTCGTAAATGTTAACCGATATTTTTGAAATTCAGAAATTAAGCCTATATTAAGGTTATTAATAAGTGCCTTGAAAGTTTTTGAAATCGGACCTACAAGGAAACTATTTCAGGGTGGACACTTCATTTTTAATCAAATTCACAGATGAATCAAATGAAGAGACACTTGTCTTTTGTTTATGTATTTGAATTAGAGATGGTCTGTGGTCCCGTTATTTGCGTGACTCAAAAAACCACGTGATTCAGGCGTGAGCGATTTTTATTTAAATCACGTGATTATTGAGCGATTTTCATTTAAATTAAGTGACTATATTAGAGTAGGTTAACCTAACGTAACCTAGGGTAATAAATAAGTGCCTTGAAACTTTTTGGATTCAGACCTACAAGAAAATTTTTTCAAGGGTGGGCACTTCATTTTAATTAAAATTTACAGATGTTATAGATTAAACAAATGAAGAGACACTTGTCTCTTGTTTATGTATTTGAATTGGAGATGGTCGCTGGTCCTGTGATTTGCGTGACTCCAAAAATTGATTTTCATTTAAATTACGTGATGTTGAGTTGAAAAATTCTAAGTGAGTGTCTAGAGAGTGGGTAGAATTTTTGCGTGAAGGATTTTTTTTTGAAAAAGCCTCCAAAAAATTTTTTTTTTGAAAAACTTTCCAAAAAATTTGCCCGCTTGTGTCCGTTTTCAAAAATGGAATTAAAATAAATTTTATAAAAAAAATAAAATTTATAAAAAAATCAAAAACTCATCGTTATAGAAAGTTCCACGCCCTTCCAAAAAACTGTTTGGACCAGAATTATCCTTTTTATCCATGCTTTACAAAAAACTTGCCCGCTTGTGCCAGTGAACACAAATTGAAATGCAAAAAATTAAAAAAAAAATAAAAATTTTTTTGTGAAAACCCTCTTTTTTAAACTCGTCGTAATCAAAAGTACCACACTACTTCAAAAACCTGTCTAGACCGCCTAACCGGGTATTTCTTTTTTTTAATGTATTGAAAACAATTTTTAATACGATAAAAACTATTTTTCGTGTAACCGGGTTTTTTCGAAATCGGTTTTTTGTGTATTCGGGTTTCATTTTATCCAGTATTAATATAGAAATAAATATGTTTGTACTTTTGGAAAAACTTAAAAATTGTTAATTCATAAAATAAATTTATTCAATTATAAAATGCTCATTTTAACAACTTTAGATTTGTTCATCTCCCTTTCTATTAATATTTTAAACGCAGACGAAAAAACGGGCAAAAGGGGCAGGTCAGTCTTAATGCTAGTAAACCAACGAAGATTTTGGCGTCCTAAGTTTTGGATTATGTCGCGGAACATTTTGGAAAAACTGTTTAAAATGGAACAATTTTAAAAAATTTAAATAAAAAAAATTAAAAAATCACAAAAAACAGAATCAAGAACTTTCCATACCCATTTACAAGTTGTACATCCTTTTGTCAAATAAATTAATCAAAAAATAAAAACAAGGTCCCGCCTTAATAATGTATAAATTTGTTAGCTTTTTTGATAACGGTATATGAAGATTTAAACATAAATATTTTATTTTTGATTGATCATTCCAAGAGAATGGCTGTACCTATTTTTACAAAAATTACAGACAAGGTGCATCAAGTCATACTTAATACAATAGAGCATTCACTTTTTCTAATTTTCTAATTTTTTTTTATCAATAGTTTTTTTAGGCATTTGTGCCTTTTCATTGGCATTATTACAAATAATGCCAATGCCAAAAAATTTTTATTGGCAATAAATGCTAATGCTTTTAGTTGGCATTAGTTCCAACTAATGCCAATGAAAAGTCAATGCCAATTAAAAATTCCCATGTATGGGTTAGATTGACCACTGTACAATCGTCAATCCCACCCACACACGATCAATATAAAAGAAGAAGGAGAAGAAGTGCAAAAATCATAATAACCCGAGTAAAAATGAATACATATAATTTTACATTATTTGATGTATGTATATATAGCCATATGAAATAATATGTTTTCATATCAAACAAAGTACATAATTATATCTCGCATTGAGTTTTTCCAAATTTTTTAAATGGAGTTATATAAAATTACATCTAATGATAACCATATTAATATATAAATACATGTGGGAGACATAATCATATGTGACACATATAACTTAATCTGATTGCATACATATTTATAGGTGACTTAATATCAAATAACATATACGAGCATATTTAAAAAAAATCCAATATCATTATATATATAATTATATATGACTTACAAGAAACCACACTCAAAATAATAACTCTGTTAAATTACAGAAAAACTCTGCTAGTTTAACAAATTACACCATACTTTTCCAGCTAACAACATTTCTTGGTAATTTTACTAAAAAACTCTGTAAAATGATTTTGACAAAAAAAACTGTTAATTTACAGAGTTTATAATAAAATATTGGTTAAATATGAAAGATTTTTAAAAGAGAAAACTGTAATTTTACTTTAAAACTCTGTAAAATGATTTGGACAAAAAAAACTGCTAATTTACAGAGTTTCTAGTAAAATATTGGTTAAATAAACCACCATTTAGCAAAGAAAATTATGTAAATTTACATATACAGTTGAACCCGGTTATAACGTACTCCGAGGGACCAGTGAAAATAGTTCGTTATAAGCGAAGTTCGCTATAAGCGGGGTATATTTTGTATCAGCCTAGATTTATTTCCAAAAAAAAATATTAAGATAACATTTTGATGTTTGGTACTATTACTACTACTCAAAACAGAAAACTTTTTTGGTTATAAAAAAAATACGAAGTATTTTGCTTAAATCTGTATTTTAGCTGAAAACTCTGTTAATTATCTGTAAAATTAAGATTACAAAGTAAAAAGTAATATAACAGAGGAAACTTTGTTTTTTTGTCACAAAAAAATACAAAGTATTTTCTTTAAATCTGTATTTTGACAGAAAACTTTGTCAAATATCATTCGAATTGAGATTACAGTCATTTAACAGAGTATTTTACAGAGTTTTTATTTTGAGTGCATTTAAAATTATATATGACTTACAAGAAACCATTTAAAACTATATATGGTTCCATCTTAAAAAACGAAAAAAATTTTTTTTCAAATACAATTATATATGGTCGCACATATAACTCTATATACAGTTATATAAAACTATACATGGCATCAAACATTTATTTTTTTAATATTATCAAAGATATAATTATAAATGGCTTATGAGATACCGCCCGAGTAAAAAAGATTTGATATAACCATATATGCTAATACATAATTATTTATATTTATGTATGGTTATGCATGAACTTCGATATGGACATATAAGTTTATATATAGCATTGTATTTTTCCTTATTTTTTAATATGATAACATACATATTTATATCTATTTATATACCGATCTATATGAAATTAGATATGACATATAAGTTCGGAAATTTTTAGATATGGCAGATAAAAAGATATATGATTTTATTTATAATTATATCCCGAAAAAAAATTTAAAATTTTTTAAGTCCCGTACAATTAAAAAAAAAAAAAAAATGTTCGTCTTAAAAATTTTATAAAAATTTTCTAAAGTCCCGGACATAAAATTTTTTTGGCAATTTTTTTTTTGAGTAAAAAAATCATTGAAAATGTTTTTAGGAGAAATTTTATTCATTTGAAAAATTTTTATGTAATGTTTTTAAATTTTCTAAGACACAAACATTTTTTGGAATTTTTAAATCCCTTAAAAATTGTTTTAGAAAAAAATTTTACAAATTTTTAATAAATTGTCTCGAAAAAAATTCCGAAGAATGTAATAAAAAACCTTCTAATTGATAATGTATCCAATCTGATAAAATAATTTCTAATTTCACGTTTAAAATTTCAAAAAATTTTACCAGATTTCATCTAATTATATAAAAATTTATCTAATTTTAACAGAAAAAATATGATTTAATACAATTAGATAGACCCATTTTTGGGATCAAACTTAATCAAATTTGATATTATTTTATCAAAAATAATAGAATTTGATATAATCGTATAATATTCGATCCGCCAATTTTCGGATCAAAATTAATATGGATTAACATAAAAGCATATCTGTTCATATATAATTAAATATTGCGTCATATAACTTTTTTTTATTCGGGCGTATATAGTTTTGTAAGGTACCATATAAATACAATTTTTTTTTAAACTCTATATATAATTTTAAATGGTGGCACATCTAACGCTATATAAAATGTTATACAATTGTATAAGCCCGAGTAAAAAAGTTCTTATATAATTGTATATAATTTTATAAACATCATATATGATTAAATAGAATTATATAGAATTTGATGCGAAAAATGAGTCGATAAAACTATATAAAATTTGATCAATGTTTCATATATTTTGATAAATTTTTTATATAATTTTATGCGAAATTTGGACCCCTATTTTTATATAATAATAGCAAAATTATATAATTAGATATAATTATATAAAAATATATAACATTGTATAATTAAAATAATTAATGCGTTATTTGAGCTCGAGGCCAATATTGAAATAAATTTTCCTTTATTAACTGCCGATATTTCGACACTCTTTGAGTGTCATCATCTGGGCTTATCTATAATATAAATATAAGAACAATTTTATACAAGACTTTTTACTGTGTGAATATAAGTACAATTTTAGAAAAAACACAAGAAACAATAGAATACAAACAACAATAAAATACAAGTAAACATTAATACGAAAACTTACAAAAAAGAATTTATATTTAATACCGACTTAAAAAATACTGCTGCTTCTATTTCATCGTCTGTTATTGCACTGAAACTTAAAACTAAAAATTGCACACACTCTTCCCCTTGTTAATTAAATGTTTGTAGTTTTGAGAATATTTGTTTTAATTGTATAATTAAAACAAAATTTTATGATTTATATAAAACTTGATATAATTTTATATAACTTTATAAAATTATATATTGTTTTATATAATTTGATATAGTTGTATATAATTATATCTGATTATATAAATTTGCTTTTGTTATATAAAAATAGGGGTCCAAATTTCGCATAAAATTATATAAAAAAATTATCAAAACACAAGTAACATTGATAAAATTTTATATGGTTTTATCGACTCATTTTTCGCATCAAATTCTATATAATTCTATTTAATCATATATGATGTTTATAAAATTATATCTATTATATATGGGGCATTCCATGCCAAATCACTCACTTTTAGGCCCGACCCCCTTCGATTAATTTTATTTTTGGATATGTTTTAGTACGTATTAAATGCAACTTCCAGCCAAATTTTAGCCTTTTATACCAACGTGGTGTTGAGTAATCAATTTTTCAAAATGGCGATTTTTTCCAAAAAATTAAAAAATTTAAATTTTCAATCAATTTTGACCAGTAAAAAATATAGATATATTAAAAAAAGATGGACAACATTTTGTTGGTAGTTAAATGTAGTTTTAGAAAAAAAAATATGAAAAATTATTCGAAGTAACTATCACTTGTTTTTTATCGTATAAAAATTAAAATCGACTTTTTGAAAAAGTCCGAAACCTTCGATTTTTTTTTTAAAATGTCAAAAAATTCTACTCTAAATTACGCAACTTTTAAGTCATAATTCGAGATGTGATCGTAATTCGTTCTATTTTTATTCAAATTTTGAAAATTGCACTTTTTTTTTTTGACTCTGGTTTATTTTATATGGTGCTCCAAAAAAAATAATTTGGTAAATATTGACCGTAACTTCCCCTAGATATATTAACTTGGGTGTAAAAATACGTCTCAGAAAATTTTAGGATGATCGGACATGGGTAAGGCGTGCCGCATCGGCTTTGAAGTTTGAAAATCGGATTACAAGGGAAAATATGCATTTTTTTCTGTTTTCTTAATTTTTTTGGTATTTTAAGTTAATTTTGAATTCAAATGGTTACAGAATTGAAATGTAGAGTAAAATGTCTCTCTATTAAGGTCATAAAAACCGAAATCGGTTTAAAATCAGCCAAGTTATTACAACTTCCCCAGGCGTCTAACGTGTGGCAGACAACTTGATTAATCAATACAATCCGATTTTTGAAATTCATTGAAATTTTCTACTGTAATAACATTTTTTTATTCTTCAAGTTCAAATGTTATTAGATGACAAGTATTTTTCATATTGTGTTTTGCTAACATTTTTTAAATTAGTGCTAAAAATGCCTGCATTTTCCACACCCTTTTGAAATCTCTATTTTAAAAAAAAAAATATTTTTTTTGTTTCAAAATTTGGAAAAGTCAAAAAAATATTACACTGAAACATGAATAATGAAAAAATGTTATTACAGTAGAAAATTTCAATAAATTTAAAAAAAGGGCCTCGTATTTTTTAATCAAGTTGTATGGCACACGCTAGATGCCTGGGGAAGTTGTAATAACTTGGCTGATTTTCAACCGATTTTAGTTTTTAGTACCTTATTAGAAAGGCATTTTACTCCACATCATAATTCTGTAATCACTTGAATTAAAACTTAACTTAAAATACCAAAGAAATTGCGAAAACAGAAAAAAAATCATATTTTTCCTTGTAATCCGTTTTTTAAACTTCAAGGACCATGCTAAGCGCCTTACACATGTCCGATCGTCCCAAATTTTTGTGAGACGTATACTTACCTCCAAATGAATATATTAAGGGTAAGTTAGGGTCAGTATCTACCATTTTTTTTTTTTTTGGAGCTCCATATAAAATAAATCAGAGCCAAAACACAAAAAGGTGCAATTTTAAAAATTAAAAAAAAAATAGAAAGAATTGTGATCACATCTCGAGTTATGGCTTAAAAGTTGCATAACTTAGAGTAGAATTCTTTTAGTTTTTTACAAAAAAATCGAAGGTTTCGGACTTTTTCAAAAAGTCGATTTTAATTTTTAAACGTCAAAAAATAAGTGATAATTACTTCGAATAATTTTTTCACATTTTTTTTCTAAAACTACATTTAAATACCAACAAAACGTTGTCCAACTTTTTTTAAAATATCTATATTTTTTACTGGTCAAAATTGATTGAAAATTTAAATTTTTTCATTTTTTGGAAAAAATCGCCATTTTGAAAAATTGATTACTCAACACCACCTTGGTATAAAAGGCTGAAAATTTGGCTGCAAGTTGCATTTAATACGTACTAAAACATATCCAAAAATAAAATTAATCGAAGGGGGTCGGGCCTAAAAGTGAGTGATTTGGCATGGAATGCCCCATATATATAAAAGAGTTGGGTGAGTGAGTGAGTGACTGACTGACTGACTGACTGATTCATCATCGCCCAGCCCAAACCGCTGAAGATAGAGACTTGAAATTTGGACTGTAGGTTCACCTCCCGGAGTATAGATCCACTAAGGCTGGATTTTTGCCAGTGTTGATTCTAAGGGGGTAAAAAGGGTAAAAAACTGTACTTTTGGTACTTTTTATATCTCCCGAAATAATGGTCATAGAGTCTTGAAATTTGGACTGTATGTTCACCTCCCGGAACACAGATTCACTAAAGCTGGACTTTTGCCAATGTTGATTCTAAAGGGGTAAAAAGGGTAAAAAACTGTACTTTTGGTACTTTTTATATCACATGAAATAATGGTCACAGAGACTTGAAATTTGGACTGTATATTCACATCCTTGAATGTAGATCCTGTAAGGCTAGATTTTTGCCAGTGTTGTTTCTAATGGGGTAAAAAGGGTAAAAAACTGTACTTTTGGTACATTTTATATCTCCTGAAATAACGGTCACAGAGACTTGAAATTTAGACTGTATGTTCACCTCACGGAATAAAGATCCCCTAAAACTGGATTTTTGCCAATGTTGATTCTAAGGGGGTAAAAAACTGTACTTTTGGTACCTTTTATATTTCCTTAAATAATGGTCCAAGAATCCTAAAATTTATAATGTAGGTTCACCTCCCGGAATATAGACCCACTAAGGCTGAAGTTTTGCCAATGTTGATTCTAACGGGGTAATAAGGGTAAAAAACTGTACTTTTGGTACTTTTTATATTTCCTTAAATAATGGTCCTAGAAACTTGAAATTTGGAATGTAGATTCACCTCCCGGAAAATATGTTCACGGGGGCTGGGTTTTTGCCAATGTTGATTCTAAAGGGGTAAAATGGGTAAAAAAAGTGTACTTTCGGTACCTTTTATATTTCCTAAATAATGGTCTTAGAGACTTGAAATTTGGACTGTATGTTCACCTCACGGAATAAAGGTCCCCTAAGGCTGGATTTTTGCAAATGTTGATTCCATGGGGGTAAAATGGGTAAAAAACTGTACTTTTGGTACATTTTATATTTCCTTAAATAATAGTCCTAGAAACTTGAAATTTGCAATGTAGGTTCACCTCCCGAAAAAAAGATCCACTAAGGATGGGTTTTTGGCCAACGCTGATTCTACGGGTGTAAAATGGGTAAAAAAGTGTACTTTTGGTACTTTTTTTTAATTAATGAAATAATGGTCATACAAACTTGAAATTTTGGAATGTTGCTTTGCTAAAAAAAACAATATGGAAATGGTACTTTTTGAAAATTTTGATTCTAAGGGGGATAAAAGTGGTAAAAAGTGTACTTTTGGTTTTTTTTTTATTTCTTAAAATTATGGTCATAGAAACTTGAAATTTGGAATGTAGGATCCTTCGGTGAAAAAAACATTTTGGAAAAAGTACTTTTTGGAAAATGCGTTTCTTAGGGGGAACCTTTTATAAAAAGTACCTTTTATAAAAAGTACCTTTTGTAAAAAGTACCTTTTATAAAAAGTACCCTTTGTAAAAAGTACCTTTTATAAAAAGTACCTTTTATAAAAAGTACCTTTTATAAAAAGTACCTTTTATAAAAAGTAACTTTTATAAAAAGTACCTTTTATAAAAAGTACCTTTTATAAAAAGTACCTTTTATAAAATGTACCTTTTGTAAAAAGTACCTTTTATAAAAAGTACCTTTTATAAAAAGTACCTTTTATAAAAAGTACCTTTTATAAAAAGTACCTTTTATAAAAAGTACCTTTTATAAAAAGTACCTTTTATAAAAAGTACCTTTTATAAAAAGTACCTTTTATAAAAAGTACCTTTTATAAAAAGTACCTTTTATAAAAAGTACCTTTTATAAAAAGTACCTTTTATAAAAAGTACCTTTTATAAAAAGTACCTTTTATAAAAAGTACCTTTTATGAAAAGTACCATTTGTAAAAATTACCTTTTGTAAAAATTTCCTTTTGTAAAAAAGACATTCTAGGAAAAGTACTTTTTGAAAATTCCTTTTCTTAAGGGGTAAAAATAGTACTTATGGCACTCTTTATATATCCTGAAATAATGATCATAGAAACTTGATATTTGGAATGTAGGATACTTAACTGAAAACAAATTCTGGAAAAAGTAATTTTTGAAATTTCCTTTTCATAGGGGGTGGAACGGGTAAATATTTAGGTACGTTCTTATTTCCTCAAGTAATGGCCCTAGAATCTTGAAATTTGTAATGTAGGATCATTCGGGAAAAAAACATTCTGGAAAAAATACTTTGTGGAAATTCCGCTTCTTAGTAGGGTAAAATGGCTAAATAAGTGTACTTCCGGTAATTTTGATATTTTCTGACGTAATGGTTCCATAAACTTAAAATTTTGGATGTAAAATCCTTCGGAGAAAACCAAAATTTTGGGAAAAGTACTTTTTGGAAATTTCGTTTCTTAACGTGATTAAAAAGTATACTTTTTGTACTTTTAATATTTGCTGAAATAATATTCCGAGATAATTGCTCTTTGTAATGTAGGATCCTTCGGTAAAAAAAAGCATACTGGAAAAAGTACTTTTTGGAAATTCCGTTTCTAACGGGGGTAATAAAGTGTAATTTTGGTACTAATTTTTTTTTTGTTCCTATAATAATTATCTTAAAAGCTTGAGTTTTGGAAAGTTGGGTCCTTCAGTGTAAAAAAAAACACTCTGCTATGCTAAAGTATTTTTAAAAAATTCTATTTCTAGGCAGTTCAAATTTGAATGCTGTATTCTTTAGTGAAAAGATATTTTGGAAAAAGTACTTTTTGGAAATTCTGTTTCTAAGAGTCGTTAAGGGAATAAAAAAGTGTAAGTTTGGTACTACTTATATTTCTTGAAATAACGGTTCAGAAAAAAAAGGTTTTTGGAAAAGTTAATTTTAAGTGGAAAAGGTGGCAAATGGTTCTTTGTACCTATCAAACTAATAAAGCCTAGAAACTCAAAATTTGACGTGCAATATCCTCCAACCGAAATAACACCCAAGAGATGGACAGGGTAAAAAGGGGTACCTAAATTGGTACAAGTTGTGTAAAATGGTATTTTTGTATCTATAAGATAAATACAATAGTACTTTTTATTTCTGTAACGCATATTATATGGAGAGGAATGAAACTTGCATAGAGATTGAATTGGAAATGAAATGGAGTAGAACGGGGAACGAAATGGAATAGAGCGGGGAACAATATAGAATGATACTTTTAACTAAAATTTTTCGTATTAAACTTTTAAACACCAATTTTTTTCTCTCTATATGTTTTTTTACCCACTCAAGATTCAAAATCCCGATATAAGGGCTCGAAAATTGTCAAAATCTTTTTCACCGGAACGTACATGACAACGTACCACCGAAATTATTCAAATTTTATTGTTTAAGTTATTCAATGGAAAAATTATTTTATGAAAGACTTAAACGTCCACACTTAAATAAAACAAAGACTACATATGAGTCATTTTTTGAAATCGGTAGGGTAATCCTGATCCTTCTATTATCCGGTATCTAACATAACCGGTAACGAAGTACCGGCGGGCGAGCTAGTATTTCATATGTAATTATATAAACTAACTTTAATCATATGTTATTATGTATAACTTAACATTTTCTTTTATATAATTTTATATAAGAAAAAAATACGAAGTGCAAATATATATAATCTTATATGATAGCAAAACAATTTACGTATAAATTTATCAAATAATATATGTTTATATAAAAATAAGTAAAATTATATATAATCTTTTTCACTCGGGAATATTTAGAAATAAATATTATTTATATATAGTAATATAACTTTCTATATTGCATCATATATGATAATATATAATTCTTGAGGACCCTGAGTTCGATTCCCGACTAAGTCAAGAAGAAAATTATTTTTTTTTAAATTTTTTTTTAATCTAAATGATTTTTTAATGCGTTTTCGTTTTTCAAATTTAAAAAAAATAAAATCCCTGAATTTTAACAAAAATATTTCAAAAATAATTATATTTTGATATAATTATATATTATTTAATCCGAAGAAAAAAATATTTTAAAACTTTAATGTTTAACCATCAATATCTCTGGTTTTAAGAGAGCTAAAGTCCTCAGATCAAGCTCAAATCAAAGCTTTATTTGTTGCCAATAATTAAAGGTGTATTTGGTTCGAACTTATGTTAGCAATATTTTCAGATAAAATTATTTTTGTCTGAAAAAACTTCCGAAAAAAACTTAAAACTCATTATTTTGCCGTTGGTGAGTAAAAAAGTTTATACATGTTTTATACCATTTTAAAGGTATTTTTATTAAATATACAACGGCAGAAAGAAAATTTGGATCCGATGAAAAATGTGAAGCTCATAAGCCAAAAACCGTTTTTACTTTAAAGCTTTATAACTTGGAAAATTAAGAGCATTGGAAGATGAAAATCATGTTGTTGAACTCAGTATTAAACCCCCTATTAGCTCAGCAAATAAACTAAAAAAAAAAAAAAATCACAAATTTTAGCAAAAATTTTCTAAGTCTTTTTTAAAATTTTGTTCAAATTCAAGTCGAATATAATTTGATGCAATCATATACCCGATAACATAAACTGGATTTAATTATATATAAGTTAAACTTGATATAATTATATATGATAAAATATTTTCAAAAATTTTCTAAGTTTTTTTAAAACATAGTCTTTTAAAGTTGTCATTTATTAACAACGTCCGCTGGGTCAGAGGGTAGAGATTGCGATTACAAAACAGTTGGTAGCTGTTCGATTCCCCCGCCGCTCGAAGTTTTTTTTTTTTTTTAAATAAATTTTAATTATATATATTTATATGAGGAGTCGCAGAACAAAACGTACTTTTTCGCATTTTTTGACAAATTGATTTTTTGTTCTTTTTATATTATTTAGTTCGAAATCTATCAGAAAAAATTTCCATAGCGTGAATTATTTTTGTTTTTCATCAAGAAAATGGATTCCTTAAAAATTGGTGTGTAACAAAACGTACTTTTTTGTTAATTTTTTATCAAAACGTACTTTTTTCATTGTATTTCATATGCAAGATTTTTCATAATTTTATAATATGCCATTTTATTCTTATATTCCATATACATATAAATGCCCACAAAGATTTTTTGAGGCCTTCTTGCAGGCCAGCGAAGGATTTCCCTTATTCTTGTTATTGGTCTATTTACACCATAGAAAAGATTAGAAGGTACGCAGTGTTGTATTTGATGTATTTTCCAATATGGTGGCAAAATGCTTGTTCTTCCTCATCTCACACGTATTTAATATCAAATTATATTATTTGTTTATAAAAAATGGAATTTGTCTTTCATTTAATTAAATTTATTATTTATTTTGCTTTATTCAACGTTTTTTAAAGATAAACGCACTATTGATAGTTTAAAACCTTTTGTTATTTCTTTTGTTGTTGTTCTCCTTTATGTTGCATTGTTTTTATTAAACGTCAAAAGTTACATAATGTGCTGTCACTAATACTTATTCAAGCGAAATACGACTCTGTTACACTTCTATTTTTTTCTATGATTTACACCCCACAACTACAGTATTGGGGTACATTAACTTTGCCAATTCGTGTGTAACGTATCTAAATATGAGCCAATGAGGCTATTTTGTAGTTTTTAATAAATAAGAACATTTTTAAAACACTCGATCAAAATAGTATCGTCTAAAAAAATACGTACATCAAAACGTCGTTTTTCAATTATTTTTAAACAAAACGTACTTTTTTCATTATTTTTTAACAAAACGTACTTTTTCCAAAGTAAAAGTGGTTTTATATTAAACATCCTTAACATATAATGTGGTGACTTATGGCAGTTTGATGCATCTCTTGATAAGCAAAAAACTTGTTACCATATTCAGGTTCATGCAGTTTTTTAAAGGGGCGAAATAAATAAACCTCAATTTCCCAAAAAAATTTAATATGCGAAAAAGTACGTTTTGTTCTGCGACTCCTCATATCTTAATATTGAAAAAAATTGTTTGGATAAAACTTTATCAGTTCTAAAAATAGATTTTATTGTTCGGATTAAATTATATATAGTTCTAAAAATAGATTTTTTTTTTCGGATAAAATTTTATCTAAAGTTTTTTGTAATATTTTTTTTTTCTTTCGTATGAAATTTTATCTTTTTTTATCCAGCTAAAAAAATCTTTTTTTTTTTGTCTTGGTCCAATAAGATCCAACCATTTTTCGGATGAAATTGTATCCCACCGATTAAAACTGATCTAATTAGATAAACCCACTTTTCGGATCAAATTGTATCCGTCCGGTTAAAACTGATCTAATCTTAGCGATCCATTTTTCGGATCAGTGCTGATCTTTCAAATCTCGGATCTATCAACAGATCTGGAATAATAGAAGAACATATATTGCTCCATACAAAAATTTTTACTCGGGAAATCTATTTGACAGCATTCATCGCGCGGAGGAAAAATTAAAAAAATCCCTAACATTTTTTTATATATTTATATTTTGGAGGGTATAAAAAATAAAAATTTCCTTGATTTTCGATAATCTCAAATGCGTAACAAATTACCTAATTTTTATTGGTCAGTTTTTACTCCATTTATGTCCACTGTACCAATGCGAGAAGAACTTAATTTTTGCTTCTTTTTTAAATAATAATGATAAAATTAAAGTTAAAGCCAACAAATTCAAAAGTGGTTTGCAAAAATATGTATTTTAAGGCGTTTTAATTTTATCTCTTTTGAGAAAAATTAAAAAAAGGAAATTTTATAAAACTAAAGGCCTATTCATACCTGAGGTGAAATCTCGTTCGAACGAGATTTCGATCATATGGTCTGTATCATTTCATACACAACCATATGATCGAAATCTCGTTCGAACAAGATTTCACCTCAGGTGTGAATTGGGTATAAGATTCAATTTTATTTTTCCTTTTTTGGAAAAAGGTACTTTTTTGGAAAAAGGTACTTTTTTAGTGAAATTAGCACCGGCAGATCTAAAAAATCTGGTAAAAAAAAATGTTTAATATTCCGTTATTCCAGAAAAGCCATATAAATTGCGGTGGTAAGGGGACTCCCCTTAGGGGAGATATTTTTTAATTGCAGAAAGATGACACTTAACAGTTGTAACAAAATATACCTTTAATTCATCCTTTCATACATATTTTTTTAAGTGATTGAAATGGGTTATCGTGCAGGTGCCCCTTTTTCGATTTTAGATCTTTTTGTAACTACACGGGTAATTTTTTTTTTATATGGAGTTTTATTATTATTTTTTTTTTTTAATAATAGTTTTGACCACTTGATCAATTATTTTTATTTATTCTTTCCATTTATTTACAACTCATTTTTAATAAATTCACCCTATGGAGTTCACACAACAAGTTGTTTAACAAAACACCAGTAACTGAATAAAAACGTAATGGATACAGAAAAAATAATTTTTTAAACACGTAGCCCTTAAACTCTCAAAAATAGCAAGTGTGAACCGCAAATTATGCATTCTTAAATTCTTTTATAATATGACTGTGCCTCTAATAAAACAAACAAAATTTTTTTTTTGGATTCTGGTGTTGTGACATATAATTTTGTAACGACTGCTTGATTAAAATTTTGGGATTTCCAAAAAAGGACATTAGTATTTTTTTACAACGCAAAGAACAGTGCAGTGACATTCAATATATGTGCATCACATATTAATAATGTCTGCAAAAGAAAAAAATTCATTACAGAAAAGGTCTAAATTTTTTAAGATATACTTTTATTAGGGGTCATAAAAATCACGTAACGTGACAAAAAAATATTTGTTTTATGTTTTTATGGCTTTTAAAATTCAAGTAGCTAACTCCTTTTTGTTATATGACTTTGCATGCAAACGATTACTGATCGATGTAACATCTTTTGTAAACATCTGTAGCAATTCGTTAGTCAGGTAAAACCTAATAATGTGATGGAAAGAAAATGTTTGACGTCACAATTAAAACAAACGAAAATAAGAATACAAAAAAACCGAAACAAAACCGATACGAAAGTAGAAAAAAATGAATTGGTATTGGTTTTTTATTGGTATTGGTTTTGAAGAATAAAAGTATTGGTTTTTAATTGGTATTGGTAGTGGGGAATCAGTATTGGTTTTTTATCGGTATTGGTATCGCACAAATAAAGGTATTGGTTTTTAATTGTTATTGGTTTTCAATTTGAATTGGTATTAACGGGTATTGGTATCGAAAAGGTATTGGTACCCATCATTGTTATAAACTCTTTTAACTAAATTTGCACTATTTTAAATTAATTTTTATACAACAATTAAATGCAATTTATTTAATTAAAGTGATAAATATTCAATATACTTTAATAGCCAATTTATACTTATTGCAAAATCCTGATAAAATGGGTATTTTTAAGAAAAATTTGAGAACATCAAAAAACACTAATAAGGAAGGTCTTCACAGGGCAACCAGCGATTGTCCTGAAACTTGAATATTGGAATGAGGGGAAAAAAATAAGAGTTACCTATTTTTTTTAACCTGCCCAATTTCAAATTTAAAAATGGGTTACCACCTTATAAAAAATATGGGCTCCCGAGAAAATCCGAACGCAAAAATATGGGTCAGCTTAATTTTAATAGAGATTATTATATATGATTTTGGGGGGCGTACGTATATACATCCAGTGGGTATCAGACTACATGGGGCTGAAAAAAATGCACTCTTTTTTTACAAAGGAAAAAATGGTTCTCTTAATGCATAAAAATATCTGCAAAATTTTAAAAAAATGCTGCAAAAACAGGGGAAAAAGTAGAAAGAGTAAGCAAAATGCTCCAAAATCAGGGGAAAAAGTAGGGAAATTAGTTAAAAGAGAATTTAAATAACGGAAATAGTGGTAATCCTCTCAATAGAGATAGGAAATCCTCTCAATAATAGTGGTAAAATTTACTCATTTTCTAATTCTCTTTGATCTTTTTACAAAATTTTTAAATGTCTGCAATACATTAAGTTTACCAATTTTCATAAACTTGCAGACTTATTTTGGGTCATTTCAAAATCTCTTACTTTCCTTACTCTATGTATACATCTCCATATAAACTACCCCAACGTTTATAAATTTTTGACAATAACGAACTTAAGGAAGCCGAATTCGGACACGACCGATACGGCATTGGATAGGCCTTTAGAAAAACCTTTCGATATGTATTAAATGTTCATATAGTTTCTTTTGAAGAAATGGGAAAAATCCTCAAAAAACCAAAAAAATCTCGTTTTTCCTCCTCCCCTTTGTCCCACTAAATGTAAGATTGGGCAGCTAAAAAAATTAGGTAGCTCTTATTTTGATCCCCTCTTTCCTATATGCAAGTTTCAGGGCAATCGGTGGGTACCCTGTGAAAGACCTTCCTTGTAAGGGGAAATATCATATTTAACTCAAAAATGTTCAACTTTATTTTAAAAATGCTACATTTAGTTTTAAAATTGATTTTGATTGATTTTTTGATGAAATACCCTTATTAGAACCGAATGGTTTTGCGGAAATTTACTGTTTAGTTGACCATATAACAAATGTTTGTAATAGGTCCCTGGATATCGCTGGCCCTTCTGTGAAGCCTTGGGGCAAAAAGGTGCCCTGGTGCTCAAATGAGTTGAAGAAGAGCAAAGATTCCTGTAGAAAGGTCTTTAATAAGTCAAAATCTTCAAGAGCGGACGAGAACTGGTCTGCATATAGGCTTCAACTTAAGAGTCATAAGATGATGGTCAGATTTACCAAATATGATTCTTGAAAAACTTCTGTGGAAACATAGACGACGTTTCTGAGACATCCAGGAAGCCAAAGTTCTGGTCTGTGATCACGTATAGCGATAGTTGACTATCGTCGATTTTAAGAATCCTGTTACTCTTAAATAAAACGAAATGATTCCATATTTTTTGTTTCTGGATAAGACAACACTTTTTAATAATACAATAAAAAAACTTTAAAATTTCCCTTCAAAGCGATAAGTATTTTGATGTCGTTTATCAATCGTCAATCATTTTCGCTTTACGTGATTAGCCCCCTGGCTTTTTCTTGCGGTTTTCCGAAAGATCTTTCTAAATGGGAAAGAGTCTGTGGCCTAAAAGTTAATCCAAGTAAAACAGACCTTGTCTTGTTTAGGACGAAAAATGCGATTCTTGGTTTTGATCCTATTTCTCTGGACGGCACTGAAATTAGCTTCTCAGAAAAGCCAAGTATCTTGGAGTATTTCTTTATAGGAAGTTAAATTCAGACGTAATATTGAGGAACGGGTGAGAAAGGCAACAATTGAATAATATCCCTATAAAAGGGCCATTGGAAAACCGTTGGGCCGTAGCCCAAAAGTCGTTCATTGGATTTATACAGCAGTAATGCGTCAAATTCTGCTGTATGGAGTCATTGCCAGGTGGCCTGCTTTAGAGACAAAAGGAAACTGGGTCGTTATCTCTGAGGTACAGAGATTGGCGTCGACGTGCATCACTGGTGCTTTTCGTATTACACATTCGACTACATTAGAAATCCTCCTTTACCAAATACCATTGGTTATATTGGGTAGGCAGTAGGGTTTCTATTCGGGAAAAAATTCCCGGGAATTCCCGGGAAATTTTTTTTTCAAAATCCCGGGATTTTTTCATCGGGAAATTTCGGGAATTTGTCAATAACTTTTTTTTTTTAAATAATCAAATTACCCATTTTTAATCCAATTTTATATGATTTATTGAAATAAAATTAAAACTTGGATTAATTTACCAAAAAGCTTTTACAAACACAAACATTTGAAAAATCATAAATTCATGAATAAAAAACATTCTGTAAGGAGTGAAAATACGCCAAGGTAAATACGACAATCCTGATAAGTTCCAATACTTCTACTTATAAAAAAGAAGTAAAGAAAACTATTTTACAAAAGAAGATATCTGAGGGTGTTTTAAAGTGAAAAACGGCCATATTTTGAAAAATAATATTTTAATTATGATAAGATTCAAAATTCGTTTCAATCAAAAAATTCCCGGGAATTTCCGGGAATACAATTTTTTTTAAACGCTTTCCCGGGAATTGAAAAAGTTTGGGAATTTAGAAACCCTAGTAGGCAGCATGCAGCTACGTCGGCAATTCGTTTGAATAGCACAATGAAATAGAAGATCAGCGATTGTGGCACATAGCGCGATCTCGAAGAAGATAACAATACCACAAAATATGGACAGTTCTTCCACTATGAGCCTTTCTGAGCGCCACTTTACCACTATGATACCATCCAGGAAGCCTTGAATGAGGGTCATTCCGAGTAGTGGAGCCTCCATTACTTTTTACACACATGTATCGACTACACGAACAAGTGAACATTGGAGTCTATTTGGAAGAGCTTAGGTTGAGCCCGGCTCGAATATTGCCACATGATTGCAGTGTTTAATAGGCAAATATGCTGGCAATAAAGAAAATGGCTGACTGGTTGCGTTGCAATGTCTTGTCTACAACTGCAGTCAACATCTATTCTGACAGTCAAGCCACGGATCTGCCCTTAACTGCCGCAAGTCTTTTAATTCGATTGCCAATCAGTTTGACCTACGACTTCTATAGGTCCCAGGGCATATTCCCTTAAGCGGAGGGGTACTAGTGAGCTGATATCGCTTCCAAGAGATTTCGACCATGGTAACTGTAGTTACCGGCTGAGCTTCGAAGAATGAACTCCTTTTTAAATGAATTCTCAAAAAAATCCATTCGATTTTTATTGTTAGTGAATGAATTCGAATGCGTTCCAAGGAATGCAGTCCTTGGAACGCATTCGATTATATGGAAAAAATCAGTGCATTCGATTTCTTGTTTACTCGATTTAGACAAATCGAATGCATTCGTCTGTCTGTCTGTCTGTCTGTCTGTCTGTTGAAAACACGCTAACTTTTGAAAGACTTTACGGAGGCTCCTGAAGTTTGGCATATATGTTGGGCATTTACGTGGTCAGGTATTGGTATTGCAATCCAGCGAAATCGGTCCAGTGGTTCAAAAGTTATGAGCAAAAGACTGAATTTCAGCAAAGGGTTTTTCATGAATTTATGAGATAAAACACACGGTATCTTTTGAACGACAATTCTGAGAGTGCTGAAGTGTGGCATATATATTTTTTCGTTGCTCTCTCCCGGTTCTTTTCAAATCTCAGCCACATCGGTCCAGTGGTTCAAAAGTTATAAGCAAAACCCTGAATTTCAGATTCATGTGTTGAAAAACCCGACTTTTAAAAAACAAGTTTTTAAAACAATTATAAGCCACAAAATTTCTTTACGGAGTATTTTTGTCACTCAGAAATATTTTTAACTAAAAAAAAAAAAATACACTCGAAAAAAATTTTACACTCAAAAAAAATAGTAAATTATATTTTTTTTTTTTTTACAAATATGACACAATCCTTTAAAAAGGGCATTGTGAAGGGTATTAATAGATTCGGCCAAGTTGAATTTAACTTTTATACTTGTTTTTTTTTAAGTTTTCTTATCCTTAGATTGTGGAAAAAAACTCCGGTTATAGTCTTTTATTTTTCCAGATTTTTAAACTCTCAAGGCCCTTGAGTGGCCTTAAATTCCAGTAAATAAATTATCGCTAAACGTATCCAAATCTATGCCGACCTTTTAGTTTTTAAGACACAGAAACTTAGGTGCCTTATAGGGTCATTGGAATTTTAAAAAATGCGTTAATAAAAAACGCATTTTTTGGAAAAGCTTTCAGGTATTTGGTTGTCGTTTTATACGAGCCAAGAGCTACAAAAATTCTTTCGAATTTTTTGTCCTGTCAGCATATTTAAGCGAGATATGCGCACTTAAATATTTTTGGGAATTTAGTATTCAAAATTAGGGCCCATTAGGGTGGACACATGTGTTGAGCGTCGGCGATACTACTGGCATTCTAAGGACCAAAAATTGATCCCGGTTTGCTCTATCTTCCTTAGTTTCAGAGACATTGCTATTTTAAGTCGATTTTTCAAATTCAATGAAAAGAAGGTCGATTGCATTAGCGATGAAATGAATTCGATTTTTAAAAGTCGAATGAAAAAAATTTTGAATGCATTCCATTTTTGAAAATCGATTGAAGTGAAGCTAAGCTGGTCAGAGCTTAGCTACACTGGGATCTAGAGAGCTGCATAATCTTTCTGATTTATCGGTTGTCAAAATGCAATATCTTAGGAGTTTCAAAAGGAGCTCAAATTGGTTTACAGGCAGGTACTAGTAGGGAAACCTATTACCGTTCCGTGGTATCACAATGGACATCAGAGTCAATATGTGCTGAAAGAAAACGTCGGCTGCCACTTTCAATTTAATATTAGACAGCATCATGCTTTCCATAGACAGATGGCTGGATTGATATCGCTAGAATGTCTTAGAAACCATCATGGATCATTAATATATCTTCCTCAAAACATTATCATAATTTAGTGTTTTGGGCATGGGTACAAAATTAGCAAAAAAAATTTCAAATTCTGATTAATTTTTATTAAAAAATAAAAATTGGTCATTATTTCCTTTACTAGTCTTTCGAAAATTTCTTCAGAAACTGTAATCACCCTTACTATTTAGATTTTTCTTCATTAACTGTAATCACATTTACTATTTAATTGTTTATTTAAGCAAATTAATTGCAAACTTTTTTTAAATTTTTTTCTTTTGAAAATAAATCACATAGAAAATCATTAAATTACAATTAATATCCCCAAGAGTTCAAATCCTTTGGCAATCACATTTTTCTACATTTCAAATTCTTAATAACACAAGATATGTAATTAATGATTTTTTTTCTCTCTAACTCTAATAAACTTTTGCTTTAAGTTACGAAAAAATTCTAAGAAAATTTTTATATATTCCTTTTTTAGGTTTTATTTTTCTTCGTCATCTATTCCAAATGCAAGTGACATGTCTCTCGAGTGAGATTTTGTGACAAAACCACTCGCTATAGTAAACTTATTTTTATAATGTAGTAGAGGGGTTCAATAACTTAAGAAATCAGAAATAATAATACTTAAAATTTTATATAAAAAAAAAACTTATTTTTGGGATTAATTTTTATTGTAAATTTTAAACTTATAAAAACGGCCCCAAGTTGGGCGTCAAAACATTTTGAGTCTTTTGATAATAAAAATGGGGCTGATTGTAAGTTAATATTCAAACTTATTTGGAATTCCAAAAGTTTATATGTTTTACCATCATCATCATCTATTCCAAATGCAAGTGACATGTCTCTCGAGTGAGATTTTGTGACAAAACCACTCGCTATAGTTAACTTATTTTTATAATGTAGTAGAGGGGTTCAATAACTTAAGAAATCAGAAATAAAATGTTTTAAAATTTAAGAGAAAAAACTTATTTTTGGAATTAATTTTTATTGTAAATTTTAAAATTATAAAGTCGGCCCCAAGTTGGGCGCCAAAATATTGTGAGTCTTTTGATAATAGAAATGGTGCTGAGTGTGAGTTAATATTCAAATTTATTTGGAATTCCAAAAGTTTTTATGTTTTACCACATAAGGTCCTAAGTATTTAATGAACCCCCCTATTGTGTTGTTATAAGTGAGTGACTGACTGTATGTGATAAATGATGATTAAACTTGTTGTGCTGTTTTATGTAGAGTTTGGGCTAAAGTCGTGCCAAATTGTTCATTTTGATGTAATTTAACTACTCCTTATACAACACAAATCACAGTAAATAACCAACACTTAAATTACAGAAATTAAGATGGAATTTATTAATTAACAAAAAGGGGGAAAATGTTTTATCTTATGATAATGAATGCTTAATAAAATAAGAAGTCCTTAAATAATTGTTGTTATGAGAGAGTATAAGTAATGGATGTTCTTGATATAATATAATTAAATTTGTTGGAAAATTTTGGGAATTGTTGAATATATTTAGGAATTGTTAACAATTTTGGCATTATAAAGTCATATTTGGCAAGGCAGTGGGTTTTTAGCTGCGATTTCAACCAGTATCTCGATTTCTGCTTTACCTAGTATTTGCTTAGTGGGTTAGAAAATGACCAAGATTCCATTTGGGAAGAACGATATAAATTTTTAACCGTTAACCTCTATCTCCCCTGAGATCATAAAAGAGTTTAGAAGGCTTATTGACGAATTAAGATCTATTGTTGAAAAAGAATCCACTTCTAAAATATCTGATTCTAAAATTTTCTTTAGTCGACTTGGTTTTAATGAATTTCCCTATTGTCAAAACTCAAGTGCCATTAAACTTTATTTTCCTTGTTGACTGTTACAACAAAATCATTCCCTTAAAATTTCTAATTTCATTGACACTCGTTTGACCTAAAATTTTATATTGACTTTTGCATGCAATACACAATTGAGTAATTGACTTAATGGTCTATAAATTTAGAGACATTTCCGTGGTTGCCTTAAAACAACTAAAATAGCTTTGAATAAAATTGTAGTGAACAGGTCACACTAACCCCTCCATGTTTCTACTATTCCCAAGATTATAAAGTAGATGTTAATGCGACACGTGTTAGGTACGACATTTTAATTACAAGGATTTATTTTGCAGCCTTGAATTTAAAAATGTAATAGAAGCTTATGGAAATTGAAAGATTTTGGTTTTCTAGAAAAAGAATACAAAACGGGAAAGAAAATTAAAATGACAGAACATTAAGTTACAACACCATTTCCAAAATATGTAAAAGAAATGTAGATTTTTTTCCACTTGTAGAATTTTTAGAAATAGTTAAGACAAGTTAAAGAAACTCCAAACAAATTAAACAATTGTAAATTAGAGGTAACATTTGACGAATTGCTAAATTTAACAAAAAGCTTAAACTCGACTTTCTGAAATCCATATTTATCCTCGGACAAAACCTTTAGAAAGTTTTCCAACTTTTTGGAAACTCGGATTCTTTGGAGGCAAAAAGAAGTACTTTAATATCTCTTCAAATAATGGCTGTTAAACTTGAAATGTAGAAGCCTCCAGCGGAAAAAATATAATGATAGAAGTACCTTTTGGAAACTGCGATATTTATGTGGTAAAAAAATAACTTTGGTACATCTTCCTAAAATAATGATTCTGGAAACTTGAATTTTGGAATGTAGGTTCATTCAGCGGAATAACCCTAAATATTATTTAGGGTTCTCAGAAAGATATGTCTAAATGGGTAAGAGACTGTAGTCTGGGAGTTAATCTTAGTAAACAGAGCTTGTCTTTCTTTGGACGGCACTAAAATCGCCTTCTCATTAAAGCCAAGTATCTTGAAATATTTTTAAATGACAAGTTAAATTTCAAGCGTAATAATAGAGGAACTGGCAACGAAATGCAACGATTACTCGTTATTCCTGTAAGAGAGCCATTGGAAAACGATGGTGACTTACCTCTTAAGTCGATCATTGGATTTATACAGCAGTAATGCATGCGATTTTCTGTATGGAATCATTGTCTGGTGGCCTGCTTTAGAGATAAAAGGGAACTGTGTCTTTATCACGAAGGTACAGAGAATGGCGTCGATGTGCATCACTGGTGCTCTTCGTACTACACGCATTAGAAATCCTTCATTAACTTGATACCATTGGACATATTGGGTAGGCAGTATGCGTCTTCGTTGGCAATTGAACTTAATAGCACACGGCAATAGAAGAGCAGCGATTGTGGTTATAGCGCTATTTTGAAGATACAAAATGTGGAATGTGCTCCTTCCACGAGCCGTTTTAAGCGCCTTTTCACCACTTTGATATCATACAGGGAGTCTAAGATTAAGGAAATTTCGGTTAGTGAAGACCTCATAAGTTTTTTCAATGATGGATCTAAGCTACATGAACGAGTGGGCTTTGGAGTATGTTCGGAAAAGCTTGGCTAGACGATTTCCGGATCACTGCAGTGTTTACCAGGCAGATATGCTCGCAATAATGGATGTGGCTGACTGGTTGAGTTGCAGTGTCTTGTGTACAACCGCAGTCAACATGCATTCTGAAGGGTTCGTTAGTCAACTGGTAAAGTAATCGAGTAACAAGTACTCGCTAGTTATTTCTTACGTGACAATCAAAATGCATTTGATTTTCACGTAACATGTTACTTTGTTCAGTAATCGTTTACATGTGTTGTCATATGTTAAAAACGAACAGCTGATTTGTTACTGCTACTTTTGTTGCGTTACCAGTTGAGTAACGAGCCTTTTAAAGGAAAACAATAAATGTACCGTCAAATAACTTTTTCCGGACTTGCATGGAAGAGAAGGAAACTATCGAGCACTTAATCTGCCATTTCTGGTCAGAGAATTGCTTCATTGGGATCAATGGAGCTGTACGATCTTTCTGATTTGTCGGATGTCAAAATTCAATACCTTAGGAGTTTCATAAGGAGCTCAAATTGGTTTAATGGCAGGGAATAGTAGGGAAACCAATTACAGTCCCGTAGTATCACAATGGACCTCATAGTCTAAGGCTGGGTTTTAGAGATCTTAGTTTAACTAGGTATAGTTAATCCGAAAACTGATTTGTGCTGTCATTACCAAGTTTGTAAACGAAATTGTGAAATGTGACACTCTTCTATCGATTTTATCATGGGAGATAAGTAAAATTATTCCCCAGGCGCGAGTGTTTGTTCGGAATACTCGCTTGTCTCGTAGAACACACCCTTTTGTGGTTGATTGTCCTGTGTTTCGCACAACGCATTGCAAAGCAAATTCGATTTTCAGTCGAACAATTCGTATGTGGAATAAACTCCATTCAGAGGTCTTTTCTGTCATTTATAACTTACAAATATTTAAATCCACTTACACTACTCCCTCTTTCCTCCTTCCCATAATTTATTTTCCTGATCAAAACAATATACAGCATCATAAGTGGGCATCCCCAGAGTATTGGTTTAAGTAAAAACAAGTGAGAGTGTTATTCGGCTGTGCCGAATTTTTTATACCCTCGAAAACTTTGTTGGGAGACGTTAGGGGGCATCTTCCCTTGCGATTTTGAACTTCTTCTGAGATAAGAATGTTGCATTTGCTTAGCAAAAGTACAAAAAAACCCTCAAAAAATGCGGGTTTTCTTAGGTTGGCTTAGTTCTCCAAGGGGGAACTTTTTTCTCCCTGGTTCGATTTTGCCCATTTCCGAACTTAACTAGGAATATAAGACATATTCGTGCCAAACTTCGGAAGTCTAGCTCTTTTATTTTAGACTGTATCGTGTCCTCTACAGATGTACATCGCTAGAATGTCTTAGAACCGATCACTGATCAACAAAATATATAATTTATGGGGTCCTAGAACGTGGTTGGAGGTATACAAAAATACGAAAACGGACTTTCTCCCCTCATTATATAACTTCGAAAGTGATCCCAGCCTACTTAAATATCTTCCTGTTTATATCGCATACGAAAGGGGGCCTTTCTTAACCAGTTATATAACTCCAAATGTGATCAATCTCTTTGATTATTGTAGGTTCTTAGATTAACTATCTTGTAACTGTTCTCATTAGGATACCTCCGATCTAAGTAGACCTACTATAATGAATTCTCTTTCCCTAGAGTATGTTTTGTTTTGTAAGCACTCTTGTGTTATTTTTTATTTTTCTTCATTCAATTCTGTTTTGAAAACATTTCTTCTTGTTGTTTGTTTTTATATATTTTTCTTTCGCCTTATGTTTTTATGTGAAATGTGTCTCTAAGAACCGCTATAAGAAACTTGTAGTAAATGGTTTAAAACACAGTCAACTTGTTGTTGCTGTTAAATAACAACAACATTTATAGTAAATCAACAATTTGCAACAAGAAAAGCTTAAAAAGCAAAGACTTTATATATGAATGTACAACTTCCACATGTGGACTTGGCCTAAAATGAAATGAAGAAAACTAGTTGTTGCTTCTAGTGTTTAGACGTACAAAGTTGGTGTTGCTTGCTTATGGTGTTGTTGTTGCTGCTGCTATAGTTGTATTTGCTGTTATTGTTACTGTTTAATGTTGCGCAATCATTTTTATGCACATCATGTCAGTTTATTTTTGTCGTAAACCCAGTTTCTTCTCACCAGTGTGTCCATTTATTAATGTGTGTGCTAGTGTGCAAGTTTGTTCCATGTTTGGCTTATTTTTTCAAATGCTGTTTAAAGCGACTGTTGCTCTACTGTCTGTATGGAACCAACCACTTTGCTTCTGGTTTTAAAAAGACTATACAACCGCATTCATGTAATACGGTCATATATGAAGTTTGAGAACCTAGTAACCAACAAACAGCTGTTGTGTGGTTGTGTTTTTTTATTTTGTTGGAAGATTATGTTTCAAGAAAAATGATAACACCATTTCAAATTTTTCGGGAAATTTTTTTTTTCGGGTAGGGTTGTTGGTACAAATATTTGACAATATTTTAGGCGGCAAGTAAACATTTCTTCCTTCCCAAACTGTAGAAAATTCGTTTAGTTAATTTATACCAAAATGGCGCCCAACGTGGGGCCTAAGTGTTTATATGTAGTAGGTTTTCTTAAAAAACAATAAATTTGGAACCCCGGTTTCGCTTTTTCACAGATCGAGAAGTGATTGTCAGTGTATTTCCATGGCAAACAGGAAATGGAGAAAGTTAAGTATAAGCAGAATTACCAGAATAACTGAAGGGAATGTCGTTTACTCACGGGAGTGGTCACAGGACACTGCCAAATTGCTCTCCACGCAAGTCTCATCTTTAATTTCAATTAAAGAATGTGTGATGAACCGAATTTGTAAGAAACAGAATATATCCTGTGCAAATGTCCCGCATTCGACACGCATTGCTAGCGCCTCCAACTACAGAATGGGGGTATTCTCACTTTGTCATCCCGTATGTAATGCATCGAAATAACTGTTGGGAATCCTACTACGTTATTGAGCTATGATCGATTCTAAAGCCATAATCAGTTTAGAAGTGAGGTAATGAAGTAGTGAGGTAGAGCCTTATGTGATTTTCAATAAGAAAAAAGAGTGTAGTAAATTTTTAAATTTGTGTGTTCTTCATACACATTGAATTTTGACATAAGAATAAAAAGTAGAGCGAGGTAAAGAAATTCTATTCTCTACAGATTTTGTTTACGTCTCTCTACTTTCTAGTCTTATGGAAAAATTCAATGCGTGTGAAGAACACACAAATTTAAAAATTATCTACACTCTTTTTTCTTATTGTAAATCTCATAGGGCTCTACCTCACTACTTTACTGCCTTACTTCTAAACTGATTATGGCTTAAGACATTTCTAGAATGTCCATTCGTTCGTCCGTCCGTCTGTATAAGACACGATGCTGTCCAAAAGTGATAG
Organism: Pegoplata infirma; assembly: GCA_963921195.1. Classification (NCBI taxonomy): domain Eukaryota; kingdom Metazoa; phylum Arthropoda; class Insecta; order Diptera; family Anthomyiidae; genus Pegoplata; species Pegoplata infirma. Next base: position 224,340,700 of record OY992537.1, read on the forward strand.
GCTCCTTATGTTTGCCACAAATATGTCTTATGGTCCATTGCAGTTTATGTTCATAAATGGTAAAAATCGGGCCAGGGGAAAAAAGTTCCCCTTTGAAGAACTTAACTAACCTCTCAAAAACGCCATTTTTTACACGTTATTTTTGTATTTTTTTTGAGCAAATGAACATTTTGATGTCTAAAAAAGTTCTAGGTCATGCACTAGGGCCCAATTGGTCTATGAGAAGCGGCGATCTGGCACCGCTACCCTAACCTAACCTGCGCTACCGGAGACATATACGATTTACCCCAAAAGTTTGTAAGAAAATTCATGTATTTTCCCTAGCATACTTCCCCTTTTTCTCACAAAAAGTAGAACAAAAACAGCAAGAAAATACACACAACTAACCAACAACAAATAAAAACAAAACCAAATGTTTGAACTCCAAGACTTGTTAAAATCTTTAAACTGGTTCTCACATCTCAAATTCAGTTTGTTTTTGTTTTTATTTTTCTTTCTCGACTTCTTCTTATGCTTCTTCTTATTATGCTTCTTTAAATCTATAAAGTACAACAACAAAAATCAAAGGTAACAGAAGGTCAGCTTTTTATAAAAAAGCATCCAAAGTTGTAGGAGCTTAAGTTAACAACCCAGCCACCAACAAACCAACAACATCAAAGAAAATTAAATTTAATGACAGTTATTGTTTTGCGATGATCATGATCATTATTGATGAAGAGGTTCAGTTTGAACTAGCAACAACAACAACAAAAAAGAGATAAAAATGTCGAAGATCTTGTTGAGAGATGTTTTTTTAATGATGACAACATGTGTGTAAACATTTAACGGTACAAAATAAAGTGTTGACAACTTAAGTGGTTTTTAGAGAAATATTAACGGATTTTGAGGGGAAATTAAAATCGGTTATAAAATTGTGAACAAAACCGGCATTAAAGTCATAAAAGTACTGAAAAAAAAAATCAAAAAACTAAAAACTATTTAGAAATTAAAAAACAAAATCTTAAAAATATTTCCGAAAGTCGCAAAATATTTAAATTTAAGGAAAACAATTCTGAAAAGTTATTAAATAACTTCAACAATCAGAAAAATATTGAAAAATTCTGGAAAAAAAAATAACTTAAATAAACCGAAAATTTAAAACGACCTGAATTTAAAATTAATACAAGTGTGTTAAATTTGGCAGTATCAAATCTTTTATACCCTACAAAATGTGAAACAAATTTTGTTGAGAGCGTTTTTTTGGGCGGGGATGGGGTTGGTGTGAGGCATTCGGGGGCACCTTTTCCTTTGCCAAAAAAGTTGGCAAATTGATTTATTATAAATTTTGGACTTAAGAAAAGCAATATCATCAATATTATAACAATTTTTTTATATCCAGCCACATAAGAAGGAGTGCCGACTTTTTTCCCCCTGGATGCAACATCAGGCCTTCTGACACAAAAATATTTTATTTGTTTAACAAAAATACAAAAAAAACCTACTATGAGTTAAACAAACTACGTTTCGACACTGATGTTTGTATACCGATCATAGCCTAAGTAGTTAAGGCGCAGGTATAAAAAACCATGAGTGATTTTCAGAAGCACAGGTTCTAATCTCATGACAGGCTAGTCTGTTGATAAAAAACATGTAAAGAATTTTTCTAGCTAATATCAGACAATCAATTTAATGTAATGTCCTACTGATGACGTAGAAGTGGCTACAGAAACCATGATCTAGGGTAAATCCACATTTAATTAAAAAAAAAAAATTGGTTTATTTCTTCAAGGGAAACTTTTCCGATTTTGTTCATCTCCGAACTTGGCCAGCCAAAAACCAAAAGAAATATTCATGCCAAATGTCAGGAGGATTGCCATGTTAGTTTGGACTGCATCGTGATTTGCACTGGCGGATATCGCTAGAATGTCTTCGAATAACACAAATACTTTATTGAGTCTTAGACCGATTTATACGGAATGACAAAGTAAGTATACCCCCATTCTATATTTGGAGGGTATCAAAAGGAAAGGAGATTGTGGACGATATTTTTGACTCGGCCCAGCCGACTTGCAGTCTTGATTGTGTTAGTTTAATAAACTTGTCAACACTACTACATTAGAGTGGCATTTTTTCTTTAGTTTTTGAGTTTCCAAAGTGTAAAGGAAAATTTTGATTCTACACCCAGAAAAGTTTTACAGTAACTTTTTTACGGTTATTCAAAAAGTTTTTAGTTAAAGTTATTTTAAACGTTTTATCGTTTGTTTTTCAATGAAAATAAAATATTGAACGATTTATACAGTTGTAAAAACAATAAACTACAAAAGTTACGGAAAAATATTTTTATCAGTTAAATTATTTGTGACTGATTATACCGTATAATTTTACAGAAGTACGGTTTTTGTAGTTTGTTATTCAAAAAATGTTATTATTACTTCACAAATAAAAAATTGTAAACAGTTAAAATAACTGAAATATCGTTTGTTTTTACGGAATGTCTAGTCATTTATTAACGTTTAAAAATAACTGAAAAAGTATGTTGTTTCAAATGAAATATAAGTAGTCCGTTTTTTAAAAGGAAAAACGATTGTTTTAAACGTTTTTTCAGTTGAATTTACTTACAAAATATTTTATGTGTAGTACCTACGACCTAAAAATTATGTAGTACAAATTTGAGGGCAATCGGTTTAAATTAACCCGTGCTGCCCGGCAATCAAAGTTTTGGATTTTTGAAATTAAAAAAAAAACAAGTAGAAAAGTTAAATTCGACTAGGCCGACTCTATGAATACCCTTCACAATGCCCTTTTAAAGTGATAGAAAAATTTTCTAATGTGAAAAAAATTTAAAATTTTGATTAGAAATTTTTTTTGAGTAAAAACTATTTTTTAGTAATTTTTGCAAAAATGCCTGCGAGTTTTGTACTCTTGCCCGAAACATTAAATCATGATAATGTTTTGCGGAAGATTTGGGTGTAAAAATTTGGTGAATATTTTTACAATAATCCAAAAATTTGGTCGAAAGGGGCCACTGGTTTGGCCCAAATTAATTCTAAATTATAGTTTGTCTCAGCTCTATGAAAGGGTCAAAGAAAAGAAATTTTGAGATTTCGTTTTAAAAATTTTTTGATCTAGTCCGTCCGTCCGTCCGTCCGTCTGTCTGTCTGTCCGTTGAAAACACGCTAACTTTTGAAAGACTTTACGGAGGCTCCTGAAGTTTGACATGTATGTTCTCCATTTACCGGGTCAGGTTGGTATTGCAATCCAGCGAAATCGGTCAAGTGGTTCAAAAGTTATGAGCAAAAGAGTAAATTTTGGCAAGGGTATTTTTCGAATTTACAATATTAAAACCACTATAACTTTCGAAAGACAATTCTGAGGGGGCTTAAGCTTAGCATATATATTTGTCGTTCCCCAAGGCTATTTGGTTTTGAATTTCAGCAAAATCGGTTCAGTTCAAAAGTTATAAGCAAAGCACTGAATTTCAGATTTGTTTCACCTTAAAATGTTGAAAACTCGTTAAACAAGTTTTAATAGCATGGTGAAATACCAGTTTTTTAAAACTTGTTGTTTGTTTTCTTGTCGTGGGGTGCAGTTTAGTTGTTAGACAAGTAAATATTTGTTATTGTTCTGTTATTGTAACTGTATGTAACGGTGTATAGTAAGAATTTTTGGAAAAAAAATCAAATGAAGTAAAATAAAAAGTGGGAAATATGTTAAATATTTTTTTTTGTATTGCATATAGGTATAAAACAACAAAAATATTTTATAAAGTAATTTTGTTACTCAAAGAAATTGTACACTAAAAAAAATATTTACACTAAAAAAAATGTTACACTCAAAAAAAAATGTATACATAATTTTTTTTTTAATGAAATGTCGCACTCAAAAAAATGCTGACAGTCAAAAAAATTTTACACTCAAAAAAATTTTATTGATTAAAAAAAAGTTTTACTCAATATAATATATGTATTTCTAATAAAAAATTTGTCATGCAATTTTTTGAAATTTTTTTAGAAAATTACTATCAGATGACATTGTGGAGGGTATTCATAGATTCGACCAAGTCGAACTTAATTTTTCTACTTGTTTTTTTGTTAATTTTCTCAATAGGTATTAGTTTTTTCTCCTCTTTTGGCACGCTTTCTCATCATTTATGTGTTTTTTTTTTTAAAATGTTCTATTTTTTTTTTTTTTTCATTAATGTTTTTATTTAACATTTTTGTATTTTTTAAACGAAAGCCAAAACAACAGACATGATCGAAATGATTCGATCACGAACTGTTGAACGAAAACCAAAATTGACCGATTTGAACTAGATGAACGACATGACATGACACATGACATGAAGACATGATCAAAATGATTCGTTCACGAACTGTTGAACGAAAAGGCCAAAAGAGCGATTGAACGAACTAGGTCTTTTATCTGAAATGAACGAGAATGAGCGCTCACTCAATTGAAAGATTAAGCACAAGTCTATAGAGCTTAGAACAAACTTCAATTAAAAATTAATTTGAGTCAAATCCTATTATTTTTAAACGTAGCGCCCTTCGATCAAAGTTTTGGGCGCCATGGGCTAAAATTTTCTTATACTGATCAAATTAAGTTTAAATAAAAGTTTTTCTCAAGATCTATTAAATAGTCGGTGAAAAATAATTTTTAGTTTTTCTTTAAAAAATTTTCTTTCACGTAGAAAAAAAACACCACACTCAGAAAATGATGTAAGTTACTACATGTTAGAGAATAATCACAATTGAAGCGGGAAACGGAAAAACGCAATTGCCCTCATAAAAATAGAATTGAATCTAGTTTGGCGGAAAAACGCGGCGGAATTTTGTTGTCATATAAAACGTACGTGAACAGTTGCGGAAAAACGCTTCCCGCTCCAATTGTGATTATTCTCTTAGTTGTTTGTATATTTTACAGTATTTAGTTGTTTTCAACTACAAAGTCAGTTGTTTTTGTATGAAAAATATCAAACAACTACTTCTGTTAGTTATTTTGAGTAGTTTTTTTGAATAACTAACAAAAAAGTACTGTGATGTAGTAACAGTTATTTAAAGTAGTTAATTTTTTTTATCTATGAAAAATTTTCAGTTTTTTCCAAAAAATAAAAATAAATTTTCGTTTTTTTTTTTATTTTTCAAAACTTTTTTTAAAATAAAAAAAAAAACTTTGAAAAAATTTAATCTTCAAATTTTTATTCTGAAAAATTTTTTGAAAAAAAAAATTATTTATTGATTATTTTATTTTTACTACATTTTAGTTGTTTTGACTACAAATGTAAGTAGTTTTTACTACATAAGTCAGTTGCATTTTGTCAGTTAAAATAACTAACATTGTAAGTTGATTTAAATGTTGATTTAAAAAGTAGTTGACCCCAAAACAACTTACGAAGTAGTTATTTTAACTGACATTTTCAGTTGATTTTACTAACATAATTTTTTGAGTGCACTTTTGGAATTTTTTTGACAAATTTTAAATGGCGAACTCTCAATTAAGACCGACCATACAATACCCTTATCTAGTGTTTCCCGGAAAATAGGTCACAAGCTTAAACATGGACCGATTGGATGTACCTTTAGTTAAATCTTTAATAAGTGTAAAAAACACTAACACACCAAATTTTAGTGAAATTTACTTCTATTTTTTGCCAATAAACCGCTTTAACTGAATATCGGGCGTTATTCATATGCTGCCTAAGTCCACAAATGGTCCGATTATAATCAGATTTGATAAGGTTATTAAAGTATGCGTTGAACTCACACAAAAAAAAAATTATTAAATATTTTCTATTTTCATGAAATTTTGGAGATTTAAGTGAAAATCGGAAAGGTGGTTTGTATGGGGGTGTAAGATTAAATGATAATTTTGTTTTTATATACATATTTTTATATTTTTATAACAATTATATTTCTTCTATTTATTTATTGAAAGTTTGAAAATTAATTAAATATTTTTATAAAAAGTTTAAAATAATTCAACATTTGAAATAAAAACAAAATGAATATTTTTAATAAATAAAGTACAAAGTGCCGAAACAACAGGGGGCCAGTAGAACTAGGCCGATTCCTTTAAAATCCGAAATGGATATTTGTGAATACAAAACACGTTTACCTTTTGAAAGAATATATATAATGCGGTTTTTAGAGTCATTTAAGCCCCAAATAGAGAGAACCTTTGTATGGGGGCTAGGTCTCAACATGGACCGATTTTTTCACAATTTCAATAGGCTTCTGGTTAATATGATCGGATTTGGCTTAAATAAATTTAAAATGAAAACTTGTCTCAAGCTCTATGAAACTCTCAAAGAAAAGAAATTTTGAGATTTTTTTTTTTTTTAATTTCTTAAAAGTAGGAAAAACCCGTAATTTTTCAAAATCAGATGAAAAACTTTTTTGTCATACAAAAAAATGCCACTCTACTGCTACATCCATACATAAACAAACCAGCACAATATCAGTCAGTCAATATGATTGTCTAAACATCTTTATGTTAATATAACTTTATGGTCGGTTAGACGATCTCAATTTAATGCCATCATTAATGCAATTTAACGTTTATGTTTCAACTTTTTTTTATCTTTATTTTCTTTTATGAGTGTCATGTCTTATTTTTGTAGTATAAAATAAACCAGGTGACAATTATGATGCTTATTTAAGTAGTTCTGTTTTATGACATGTTAATTTAATGATTTTCAAATGAATGGTAATTTAAATTATTTTCTAATTATGTATTGTTGAGAAATAAATTTATGTTCAGAATTTTATAAATGACGGATGTTGGTGAAGAAAAGAATATAAGAGTTAAAGTGCTGAGAAACTAGTTTAAGTGTTAATGAACGGTAACAATAAAATTATTTAAATTAAATTTTTCTTTAGAATTTTTAAACTTTTTCCCATGACTGTATGGGAAAACTTTAAAGTTTAAAGAAAAGAAAATTTTGTTTTTTTCTTACAGAAAAAGAGAAATTGAAATTTTGAAAAAAGTAAAAAAAGGTAATGCAATCGGAATTAATATTTCTTCCATAGATCTAAGAATTTTTCTAAAGAAAAAAATACTCACATCTGAAAATATTCAGAATCTAAGATTTTTTTTATGGGAAAAATGTGTCTGAGTCTCAAACTTTTTTCTATAGGAAAAATATTTCAGAATCTGAGACTTTTTTCTATAAGAAAACTGAGAAAAATGTCTCAGAATCTGAGACTTTTTTCTATAAGAAAAATGTCTCAGAATCTGAGACTTTTTCTTTAAGAAAAATGTCTCAGAATCTGAGACTTTTTCTTTAAGAAAATGTCTCAGAATCTGAGACTTTTTCCTTAAGAAAAATGTCTCAGAATCTGAGACTTTTTTCTATAAGAAAAATGTCTCAGAATCTGAGACTTTTTTCTATAAGAAAAATGTCTCAGAATCTGAGACTTTTTTCTATAAGAAAAATGTCTCAGAATCTGAGACTTTTTTCTATAAGAAAAATGTCTCAGAATCTGAGACTTTTTTCTATAAGAAAAATGTCTCAGAATCTGAGACTTTTTTCTATAAGAAAAATGTCTCAGAATCTGAGACTTTTTTCTATAAGATAAATGTCTCAGAATCTGAGACTTTTTTCTATAAGAAAAATGTCTCAGAATCTGAGACTTTTTTCAATAAGAAAAATGTCTCAGAATCTGAGACTTTTTTCTATAAGAAAAATGTCTCAGAATCTGAGACTTTTTTCTATAAGAAATATGTCTCAGAATCTGAGACTTTTTTCTATAAGAAAAATGTCTCAGAATCTGAGACTTTTTTCTATAAGAAAAATGTCTCAGAATCTGAGACTTTTTTCTATAAGAAAAATGTCTCAGAATCTGAGACTTTTTTCTATAAGAAAAATGTCTCAGAATCTGAGACTTTTTTCTATAAGAAAAATGTCTCAGAATCTGAGACTTTTTTCTATAAGAAAAATGTCTCAGAATCTGAGACTTTTTTCTATAAGAAAAATGTCTCAGAATCTGAGACTTTTTTCTATAAGAAAAATGTCTCAGAATCTGAGACTTTTTTCTATATGAAAAATGTCTCAGAATCTGAGACTTTTTTCTATATGAAAAATGTCTCAGAATCTGAGACTTTTTTCTATATGAAAAATGTCTCAGAATCTGAGACTTTTTTCTATATGAAAAATGTCTCAGAATCTGAGACTTTTTTCTATATGAAAAATGTCTCAGAATCTGAGACTTTTTTCTATATGAAAAATGTCTCAGAATCTGAGACTTTTTTCTATATGAAAAATGTCTCAGAATCTGAGACTTTTTTCTATATGAAAAATGTCTCAGAATCTGAGACTTTTTTCTATATGAAAAATGTCTCAGAATCTGAGACTTTTTTCTATAAGAAAAATGTCTCAGAATCTGAGACTTTTTTCTATAAGAAAAATGTCTCAGAATCTGAGACTTTTTTCTATAAGAAAAATGTCTCAGAATCTGAGACTTTTTTCTATAAGAAAAATGTCTCAGAATCTGAGACTTTTTTCTATAAGAAAAATGTCTCAGAATCTGAGACTTTTTTCTATAAGAAAAATGTCTCAGAATCTGAGACTTTTTTCTATAAGAAAAATGTCTCAGAATCTGAGACTTTTTTCTATAAGAAAAATGTCTGAGACTTTTTTCTATAAGAAAAATGTCTCAGAATCTGAGACTTTTTTCTATAAGAAAAATGTCTCAAAATCTGAGACTTTTTTCTTTAAGAGAAATGACTCAGAATCTGAGACTTTTTTCTATAAAAAGAAATGTCTCAGATTCTTAGACTTTTCGATAAGAACAATTTTTCAGAATCAGAGACTTTTTCTGTAAAAAAAATGTTTCAGATTCTGAGAGAAAAATGTCTGTAAGAAAAATATCTCAGAGTCTGAGACTTTTTCTATAAGAAAAAGTTCTCAGAAAAATTTGCGAAAATGAAAAGTTGAACTAAAAAACGCACTCTACTATTACTTGGTAATGTTTTTTTTTTATTTAACTTTTTATGAATGTGTATTAGGGGTGGGATAGTGCACGAGTTTTCGATTTCGACACGCTAGAACCGCTTATTTTGTGAGGTTCGTAAAAAAAATGCATGTGCCAAAAAATGGGGCAGATCGGATAGGATCTAGGGGTCGCTCATCGGGGTCAAAGTTGGGCGTAGAGGGGAAAAAATCCACAAAAAGGCCCAAAACTCCCCTGGTTTTGCTCCTAGAGGGGTCAAATGTGAGACCGGCCCCCATTATTTTTTCGCCCTGAACACTTTTGCCAAACATACCTAAGCCCTATCTCCAATCCCTAAGGGGGGTCCCATACAAAGGTTCAATTTTTAAAAAATCTTGCTCCTACCGCTCTAGCTGTCCTAGAAGTCACCCTAGAGGAATCAAATGTATGACCGACCCCCAATATTTTTTCAACCCCAACATTTTCTTAGAACATACCTACCCCCTATCTTCAATCCTTAGGGTGGTCCCCATACATTTTTTTTTAGTTTTTCTTAAATTGTCGTATAAAATCAGCTCCTACCGGTCCAATGGTGCCTCCTAGAGGGGTCATTATCAAGACCAACCCCCATTAATTTTTAGCCCCCAACACTTCTTCTGCACATACCAATTCCATATCTCCAATTCCTAAGGGGTCTCCCACACAAAATGGCATTTTTGTAAAACTTGCTCTCACCGCTCTAACTATCGCAGGGGTGACCCTAGAGGAGTTAAATGTGTGACCGACCCCCAATATTTTTTCAGCCCCAACATTTTCCCCAAACAAACTTACCCTCTATTTTAAAGCCTTAAGGGTGTCCCCACACATTTTTTTTATTTTTTATTTATAAAATCTGCGCCTACCGCTCCCATTCTGCATTTTAGGAACGGCAAATGCAGACTGACCCCCATTAATTTTTGCCCCCTACATTTTTTCTGAACATACCTACGCCGTATTTCCACTTTGTAGGGGTGCTCCCCTGGGGAAAACTAAATTAGTAATGTAAGTAGAGAAGTCAAATGTATGACCTACCCATATATTTTTTTAGCCAAAACATTTTCTTCAAACATACCTACCCTCTATCTTCAAGGTGTTACCCCACAATTTTTTTATTTATTATATCGAGAAATCCGAGGTCTTTAATTTGTAATTTAATAGTAACTTTTGTTAAGCGTAAAAAAATATTTTTTTTTAACTTGAAAATAATAAAAAATGATAAATAATATAACTATAAATCAAATTAATTTATTTTTATCGTGTGATGGATATTGTTTCCGATTTTCGGCCACGACCTGAAGCAAAACTATTTTTTCCTCCTCGTTACGGCACAACACGTTGTTATAGTCTTCTATTAATTTTACGACTCTTTCGGCAGCGCCGTTGACAACATGTAATTTACGTAATATTTTCAGCGCTCGCTGGTAGTCCTTACGATTTTCCCAAGTATTTGGATCGGAAGCAATGAAATTTGTTGTTATTCCGAAGCGTGCAAAAAATTTTGGAGTCTCAGGTGTGACGTAGTGGCTTAAATCAGTTTTCATGAGTTCTTGATTCACTTGTTTCGATGCCATGTTAATTCTTTTCACACCTTCGAATCCAACAACATGTACTGGAGGATTACAATCCTTGTTGCCAATGTCGCCGCTATCCTATGAGGCATCTTCTTCCCCGATATCATCGTATTCTTCTTCCTCGCTGTCTTCGTTAGTCGATTCGTCCATCTCATCGTCAGATAACTCTTCCTCCAATTCCTCTTTCTCTTCTCCAAATATACGAATTGCATTCGACATTTTTCGTTTTATTTCACAAGAGATATTCGGATCAAATAGTGCGACAGCAACAGCTTCGCCACTGAGATACCAGAGATGTCCACAGAATCTCTTGACCAATCGTTGCGACAGAATCTTATCAATTGAAGCATAATTGGCAATCGCTTTCAAAAAATTCAAATCATTATTTGGAGCTTCTATTGCTTTGATAGCGCTAAACCAAGCTTTTACGTAAATTGTTATGATGAAAACGGTCACATCAAGAAGTGCATTTAATTCTTTTTTGGCCAAACCGATATATTTTCGGAAAAAAAACATTTTTAGGCAATATATGCCTTTTGCCATCGAGCATGACTGATGGGTCCTGGTGGGCTAAAATGCTTATTAGGAATATTTTCGCCAAGGTATAATAAAACAATTTCAAGAAACTCCTTGTAGTCGTCTCTGGGTTGCTTTTCTTTTATTTGAGCCCAACAAAACAACTTGATGTCAGTTTGGACTTGAGCTGGTATGTTGCCTGCCACTTCCTCATCTTATATGCCAAGACTGTACGGTTTGTCTTTTATATTTTCCAACTGCTCTTTAAAACGCGCAAACATTAGCACTCCTGGTCCAGACGTTTTGCCGAATTTGGTTTCAAACACTTTGTTTTCCCCAGGGGAGCACCCTTACAAAGTGGAAATACGGTATGTTCAGAAAAAATGTAGGGGGCAAAAATAATGGGGGTCAGTCTGCATTTCCCGTCCCTAAAAGGCACAGTGGGAGCGGTAGGCGCAAATTTTATAAAAAAAAATTTAAAAAAAAAAAAATTGTGTGGGGACACCCTTAAGGCTTAAAAATAGAGGGTAGGTTTGTTTGGGGAAAATGTTGGGGCTGAAAAAATATTGGGGGTCGGTCACACATTTAACTTCTCTAGGGTCACTCCTGCGGTAGTTAGAGCGGTGGGAGCAAGATTTACAAAAATGTCGTTTTGCGTGGGAGACCCCTTAGGAATTGGAGATATGGAATTGGTATGTTCAGAAGAAGTGTTGGGGGCTAAAAATTAATGGGGGTTGGTCTTGATAATGACCCCTCTAGGAGGCACCATTGGACCGGTAGGAGCTGATTTAATATGACAATTTAAGAAAAACTAAAAAAAAATGTATGGTGACCACCCTAAGGATTGAAGATAGGGGGTAGGTATGTTCTAAGAAAATGTTGGGGTTGAAAAAATATTGGGGGTCGGTCATACATTTGATTCCTCTAGGGTGACTTTTAGGACAGCTAGAGCGGTAGAAGAAAGATTTTTTAAAAATTGAACCTTTGTATGGGACCCCCCTTAGGGATTGGAGATAGGGCTTAGGTATGTTTGGAAAAAGTGTTCAGGGGGAAAAAATAATGGGGGCTGGTCTCACATTTGACCCCTCTAGGAGCAAAACCAGGGGAGTTTTGGGGCTTTTTGTGGATTTTTTCCCCTCTACGCCCAACTTTGACCCCGATGAGCGACCCCTAGATCCTATCCGACCTCCCCCATTTTTTGGCTCATACACTTTTTTTACCAACCTCACAAAATGAGCGGTTCTAGCGCTTCCAAATATTGCTGCTTAAAATCTCACACAACACTATCCCACCCTTAATGTGTATAAAATTCATGAGTTCTTTATATTTTTATTCCCATTTATTCAAAGAAACAAATACTTTTATTTAATTTTTTGTTTTTGATATTTTTTTATGTATTCGAAATACAAAAAACTTGTGTTGTATATGAGGAGTTCCGTTTTAGACTTAAATTTTGAGTTAAAAAAGATGTGATTTTTGTTTTTTTTTTTTTGGCATAAATATTAGATGCTATTTAAGAATAAGAAATTCGTTCGCGTCAATTAAATCGCGCAAGGGGGTCAAAAGTTATGGCGGTTTTAAGATTTAGCGGTTTTAAAAATCTTAAAAATATTTTAAAGATTTTATTTTCTACACATTTGTTGCATGCGTTATTAAAAAATGCCAGGATATATCATTTCTTCTAAAATATATGATATAAATTTAACCCTTTAATGACCAAACGATTAAAAAAAATATCTAAGTACCTAAAATCGCGATTAATTCGCGGTAAAAGAAAAGTTTCACAATTTTTTATAACATATTTAGGCAATACACGTTGGTATTACTGAAGAAAATCACGGAAAATCGTATCATTGTACCAGTAGTTAAAAAAAAAATCGGTGATGCTTTTTTATAACAAGAAAATTTAATATGGTCCAAAAAATCTATAATCATCAAAATTTTTAAACCCGCCTGTGATTTTATGATGACACATCAAGTGGGCTTTCATTTAAAAAAAATTTCATCCGATTTCGTGTAAAGCCTTGGATGTGCCAGATCAAAACAGGTTTAGATAAAATCATCGCGCTTTCCGCTCAGAATGGCTTAAAGTAAAAAGTGAAAAAGCAAATCAGTTCTACTCGTTAAGGCACGTCTTTTGGTGTATTAAAATGAACATGATGCATTAATTGCTACTAAAAAAAATAGGAAACAGATTTGCAAATTTCGCACAATTTTCAAAAATGCCATAAAATTTTTGCAATTTATTTTTTAAAAACCCGCCAGTGATTTTTTTATGTAAACTCACAAAAAACTCGTTTACGCAAGAGTCCACCAAATTTCGAATGAAACCGCGAATGTGCCTCGCGAAAAACTGGTATTTTAAAAAAATTACGTTTTTTCTTTCGAACTTTGATCTGCTGAAACTTCTTAACTATTCGTGGCACATTAACGGGATTAATTCCAAAATGTTAAGAATTACAACAGCTACCAACTCTAGTTCAACTTTTTTCATTTTATAGAGGGGGCCGAAATCCCTGATCAAAAAACCTCGAAAATTTAAAAACTCTTAATTTTTGGTTTCAAAATTTAACCGTCTTATAACTTCTTACCAAGCGATGAAGCATCTATCAAACCAACATTAAAATAATCTCTTATATGTACTGACTTTGTGTTATGCCGGAAAAGATTGAAATATAAGGAGAACTTAAAAAAAAGCGAAATAATGTAAAAACTATGGATTATTTCAAGCCATTTTTATCGATTTTTCAACTTTAACCCTCTGTAACTTTTACGGATAAAGTGGGGTAATCCTTAAACATTGCTCAGTGATGGTTCAAGGTCTTGTTTACACAACTGCATTTACAGTTTTTCTTAATTCCAAAAACTGACGGTTTTTTATAACATTTATTTCAGTTTCACTGAGTTGAAATTTAAAAAAGATTTCTTGATATGCTTTTAATTCTGGTTATTTGTTAGAAATATATATTGGAATTTTATGTATATTTTCTTTGGAAAACCATAAGAAGTGTTTAGGGATTACTGATTTTTGTTTTGTATAAAAAGAATATACTTTTTAATGTGTTGTAATGTTTTTAATATTTTTTTAATGTTTTTAGTATCATTTTTAGTATCATTTTTATTTGTTTAAGTATTGATTTATTATATTTTTTTTAGAAATATGTATATAAAATAATAAAATTTTGTAAACATTTCTATATTAAAGTAATTTTTATTTACATTTTCAGAAACAATAAAACAAATTGGTGATTGGATATGAGCAGTATATGTAAATAAGTAGATTGAGTAAAAAACAATATTTAAATGGAAATCTTTAATAAGGTAAGTTTTGAGATAACTAAATAAATTCAAAATAATGTGTTTTTGAAGAAAGGTGCAAAAGGAGACTGATCGTGAGAAATATCGTTCTCCAATGGATTTTATTTGCTTAAAATCCGTTTAGAAATTTTTCAAAAAATATGTGCTCGATTCTCGAATACGATTTCACCATTTACCTAACTTTTAACCATTTGATTGATATTTTTTCGAATTTTAAGTTTTTAATTTTTTTTCTTGTAACAATTAAAGATCTAGTTAATATCTTTAATAATTACAAGAACAAATTTAAAAATCTTAAAATTCGAAAGAAAATCAAATTTTTAATGATTAGGTGAATGGTGAAATCGTATTCCAGAATCGAGCACTATAATTACAAATCAAAGTTTTTCGAAAACTGTTTGTCTTGCAGTATATACCAAAAGTTAAGAAAACATAAAAGAAAAAAGAGCATTAAAGATTTATTATGTTACACTAGACTGTCATTTTTTTGAATGACAAAAAAAAATTTCTTCCGATTTTGAACGTCCGCGCAAATTTTTATTCTCATACACGTCAAATTTATGTGGCACAAATTTGAGGCAAATCGGATTGAACTAACCCGTGGCGCCTGGCAATCAAAGTTTTGGATTTTTAAAAATTGAAATAAAAATAAATTAATAAAGCATGTATTGCATATTTCTTAATTTTTACGCACTAAACCCGAATATAAAAAAAATATATTATCGGTCGAACAGTTTTCGAGATATCGTTATTTGAAGTTTGCAAAAAGTTACGGATTCTCCTACGTTCAAGAAATTTTAAAAAACAATCCTAAAACGTACATTTCATTAAAACTTAATTTGAGACATATGCGATCTTTTGGACCCTTGCACAGTGGTTCCAAGTCCAAATCTAGCTGGACAAAATTATTTTATCATCGTTTTATATGTTTTTGGGGTCGCTGAGTTCAAAAAACATGTTTAAACTTTTCTAAGTCGATTACACTAATCGACAACTTTTTATTTTTTTTATAATTTCAGTAATTAATTAATGACAAAAATGGTTTATATGCAGAACAGAAATATGAAATGCAAAAACTTATTTTTTGAAAGTTTTGTAATCTCTAAAAACAAAAAAAATTTTGTCGAGAAGTGTAATTGAAAAAAACAAGTGAGAGCTTTAAATTCGGCTATGCCGAATCTTTTATACCCTCCAAAATGTAAAAAAAAAAATAAAAAACCAGTAAGAGTGTTACATTCGTCTGTGCCGAATGTTTTATACCCTCCAAAATGTAAAAAAAAAAAACAATATAAAAAAATCCAGGGGCGTTTTTTTTGGGGGGGGGGGGTTGGTGGGAGACGTTAGGGAGCACCTTCCCCTTGCGATTTCGAACTTCATCTGAGAGAAGAATGTTGCATTTGCTTAGCAAAAGTACAAAAAAACCGGCAAAAAATGCGATTTTTATTAGGTGGGTTAGTTCTCCAAGGGGGAACTTTTTTCCCCTTGGTCCGATTTTATCCATTTCCGAACTCAACCTGCTTATGAACATAAGACATATTCGTGCCAAACTACGGAAGTCTAGCTCTTTTATTTTGGACTGTATCGTGTCCTCTACAGACGGACAGATGGACAGACGGACGGACATTTTTGAATTTAGTAGAAGTGTGTAATTGGCCGCGGTTTAATAGGAAACATCACATTTAATGCTTTATTTAAGCTAAGCATAATTATAATACTTAAAAGTTATCAAAAACTTACAAAAATTCAATACTTTATTTAGAAAAAAAAATTTTGGCGAAAATCTATTTTCATATAAACTGTGATTAATTTTAAACTTGCAAAAACCTGCAAGAAATGTCTGCATGACAACGTTCAGTAATAAATTACCTATAAGTTGTATGTAGTAATTCGACATGATATGCCTGGATTCGGTTTTGGCAAGCTGTGGAAGTTTCATAAGTCCTCAAAAATATTGTTATTATTGACCATACTTCAAAGTACAAAAAATGTAAGAAGAAGATCGATAATAAATTTCTTATTAGTGTCCAGAATAAGTATAAATCTGTAGCTTTCTTGTACATAAACCGTTTTGAAACCATTGATGTAACATGGATAATATGATGTTATTAGTTGAACACTTATAAATGCATATATTATTTTTTTAAATATTTGATACCAAAAATGTTATTTCATTCGCATATTTAACAAAGTTAAAGACCTAATTCCAAAAAATGGTTATTAGTTTGATCAGAACACACCCTTAGCTTGCCCCTAGCACTATTAATTCCCAATTTTGAGGACACTAATTTTTGGACTTTTGTCCAGCTAGATTTTGATTTGGAACCAATGTGCCTTGGCGCCTTCGATCAAAATCTTGTTTTTTTTTTAGAAAATTTCCACAAATGCACACAGGACCAGACTGATTCAATTCCTGCCAAAAATCTTTATCGTTGTTGGATCCGTCTGAAATGAGATTTCAAAATTTAGCTAAAAACAAAAAAAAAACAAGTTTGAGTGTTAAATTCGGCTGTGCCGATTCGGCACAAATATTGTTTATTTTAAAAAGAAATACAAACAAGTAGAAAAATTAAGTTCGACTTGGTCGAATCTATGAATACCCTCCACAATGTCATCTGATAGTAATTTTCTAAAAAAATTTTAAAAAAATTGCATCACAAATTTTTTATTAGAAATATATTATTTTTAGTAAAACTTTTTTTTAATCAATCAAATTTTTTTGAGTGTAAAATTTTTTTGACTGTCAGCATTTTTTTGAGTGTGACATTTCATTAAAAAAAAATTATGTATAATTTTTTTTTTTGAGTGTAACATTTTTTTTAGTGTATATATTTTTTTTGTGTACAATTTCTTTGAGTAACAAAATTACTTTGTAAAATATTTTTGTTGTTTTGTACCTATATGCAATACAAAAAAAATATTTCACATATTTCCCACTTTTTATTTTACTTCATTTGATTTTTTTTCCAAAAATTCTTACTATGCACCGTTACATACAGTTACAATAACAAAACAATAACAAATATTTACTTGTCTAACAACTAAACTGCACCCCACGACAAGAAAACAAACAACAACAAGTTTTAAAAAACTGGTATTTCACCATGCTTTTAAAACTTGTTTAACGAGTTTTCAACAGTTTAAGGTGAAACAAATCTGAAATTCAGTGCTTTGCTTATAACTTTTGAACCACTGAACCGATTTTTCTGAAATTCAAAACCATATAGCCTTGGGGAACGACAAATATATATACTAAGCTTCAGCCGCCTCAGAATTGTCTTTCGAAAGTTATAGTGGTTTTAATCTTGTAAATTCGAAAAATAACCTTGCCGAAATTTACTCTTTTGCTCATAACTTTTGAACCACTTTACCGATTTCGCTGGATTGCAATACCAACCTGACCCGGTAAATGGAGAAAATATATGTCAAACTTCAGGAGCCTCCGTAAAGTCTTTCAAAAGTTAGCGTGTTTTCAACGGACAGACAGACAGACAGACGGACGGACGGACGGACGGACGGACTGACGGACATCGCTAGATCGACTTAAAATCGATCAAGGATCATGAATATATACACTTTATGGGGTCCTAGACCAATATTTCGATGTGTTACAAACGGAATGACAAACTTATATATACCCTCTATCACTAGAGTGGAGGGTATAAAAAAGAGAATTGTCAAAAAAATGTTCAAGACGCATAGAGTGGTGAATATTTTTAAAATTTTTTGAGTTCTATGCGTTTTGAACTTTTGGTGTTGTAACTTGCTTCATTAATTAATTCAGTTTTAACTTTTTGACAACCGGACGCAAAGCAAGTTTTTGCCTATGTACTTCCACCTTCACATTTTTATAAAATTTGCTCCAACTGTTATTTGTATGGGAGCCTACTTAGGGAGTGGAGATAGGGCGTATTTATATTTTAAAAAAATTTTTTAGGATAAAAATAAATGGAGGTCGGTCTCACTAATGACCCCTCTCGGACGTACCATTGGACCGGTAGAAGCTGATTAAATAAAACCAATTTACAAAAAATAAGAAAAAATTGTATGGGGACCGCCTTAACAATTAGAGATAGAGGGTGGGTGGATTCAGAAAAAATGTTTGGACTAAAAAAATATTGTGGGTCGGTCATATATTTTGTTGCTCTAAGGGCACTATTATGGCCGTTAGAGCGGTTGGAGCAAATTTTAAAAATGTCGTTTTGTGTGGGAGCCCCCTTAGAAATTGGAGATAGGATATTAGTTTGTTCCAAAGAAATGTTAAGACGTAAAAATTAATGGGGGTCGGTCTTATAAATGACCCCTCTATGACGCACCATTAGAGCAGTAGAAAGGATTTTAAGATTGGAAAATTACAATAAAATTTTTTCAACAAATTTTAAAAAATAGTAATAATCGTTATCCCACGATCCTCCTGGGCAGAAAATTTGTAGAATCGACAGAAGTTTTACACAAAAAATTTTCCAAAAAATCGAAGAGTACAAACATTTTCAAAAATGAGATTTAAATTTTAAAACTTAAAAATCGCATACTTTTTTTTAAAAAGCACGTAAAAAAAGAAAAAATTACTACTAAAAAAAAATTTAAATTTGTACCATTATTGAAGAAGTTATGAGTAAAAGAAGTTTGAGTAAAGGAACAAAATACCAATTTTAAAAAATTCGATATCTTTTGAACATGTCATCAAAAAAATTTGAATATTTACCACAAAGGAGTTTTCGAAGGGTACTAAAAACTGTTTACAAATTGGGAAAATCTAAAAAAAAAAAAAATTCAAAGTGTCCGATTTGACATGGAATGCCCCATATATATATTCATGATCCTCGATCGATGTTAAGACGATCTAGCGATGTCCGTCCGTCCCTCTGTCTTTATGGAGGCTTCTAAAGTTTGCCATATATGTTGGTCATATACCCGGTCAGGGTAGTATTGCAATTCAGCGAAATAGGTCCAATGGTTCAAAAGTAATAAGCAAAATAGTAAATTTCGGCAATAGTTTTCGCGAATTTACGAGATAAAAAACACTAACTAAGGCAATTTTGAGGATGCTGAAGCTTGGGATATATATTTGTCGTTCTCCTGGTCTAGTTCGTATTGAATTTCAGCCAAATCGGTCCATCGGTTCAAAAGTTATTAGAAAAGCCAAGAATTTCAGATTGGTTCGCCTTAAATTCACGTTAAATAAAACCGAACTTTAAAAACATTGGTGAGCCACAAAATTACTTCTAAAAGTATTTTTGTCACTCAAAAATATTTTTACTCTAAAAAATTTACACTAAAAAATTTATTTTTATTTTTTTTACTAAAATAACAAAAAAATTTTTTATTCAAAATAAAATATTTCTAATCAAAAGTGCTCTTTTTTCACGTTAGAAAATTTGCTATCCTTTAAAAAGTGTATTGTGGAAGGTATTCCTAGTTTCGATCAAGTCGAATTTAACTTTTTTACTTGTTTTTACATTTTGATCTTTGATCAATTTGACTATATAGTATTTAATTATATATTATAAGCTACCGACTTACAAAAAAGAAAATAAGAATTACTGTTAATTTTCTTAAAACCAAAAACTTTAGTAGCTTGGGTTTGTAGCCTGGGTAATAATTCACCTACTGGTGAATAAAAACGTTTTTTACCAGCTGAATAAAACGAAACCTTATTTGTATACCCTCCAACCACAGTATGGGAGTATTCTCACTTTGTCATTCCGTTTGTAACGCATCGAAATATCGGTCGGGGACCCCATAAAGTATATATATTATTGATCCATGATCGATTCTAAGACATTCTATGAATGTCCGTCTGTCCGACCGTCCGTCCGTCTGTCTGTAGATAACACAATGCAGTCCAAAATAAAACAGCTTGACTCCTGAAGTTTGGCACAAATATGTCTCATGTTCATAGGCAGGTTAAGCTCGTGAATGGGCAAAATCGGTCCAGGGGGAAAAAAGTTCCCCCTTGTATTTTTGTTAAATAAATAAAATATTTGGTATATTTATTGCGATGGGAAGGTGCTCTCAAAGTCCCCCACTGACCCCAATCACCCCCCTAAAAAAAATGACCCTGACAATTTTATTTTTATATTTTGGAGGGTATAAAAGATTCGGCACAGCCGAATTTAACACTCTCACTTGTGTTTTTTCAACAATAATTTTTTTTCATATTTTTTTTTTTTCATCAAAAATTTTTTTATTCATCAAATTTTTTTTTATTTATTTTTTCATCAAAAAATTTTAGTTTTTATAAAATTTTTTTTTTCATCAAAAAATTTTTTTTTCACCAAAAAATTTTTTTTTCATCAAAATTTTGTTGTGCATCAAAAAAACATCTTGCTTTCCGCAGACAGATGGACGAATGTATATAGCTAGAGTGATTTAGAAATGAATCGATAAAATATAAATTTAATGGGGTCCTCGACCGATATTTTAATTCGTTTTGCATGTAATGGCAAATGAATATAACTTTTTTTTTAAAAAAAAAATTTGCTTTGGCACGTACACCCGAATCTTCAGCAAAACATTCTGATTTTATGTTTTAGGCAAGAGCACTCAAAATATTTTGTAGGTAAAAACAAATGAAAAACACATTTAAAACAAGTGATAAAACAATTGAAAACCATCCCAGTAATTATTCATTTGTTTTAACAAACATCAACATTTTTTTTACTGTCGACAAAATTTTCTAAAATAAATAATACTAAACATTAAAAAAATTTGTTTTTTCATTCTTTTTTACCAACTAATTCGAAAAAAATAACTTACGAAAACATTGACAATTAATGATAGTTCTGTTATTTTTACCAACCAATTCCAAAAAAAATTAGCTATAAAATCATTAATTTTTAATGTTATCATTTATTTTTTACAATTTTATATAGATTATTTTTTTTTAAATGTTTTAATAAAATTTCGGGGAATCGATCCCGCAATCAACTACATTCTGGCCAGGCACTCTACCCATCGTGCCAAAGTCACTTGATACAAACATGTTCTTATATTTCTATAAATAATTTTTTGAATTTGAAAAACCTACGATCATTAAAAAAAACAACGATTTAAAAAAAAAAATTACTTACACAAATCATTAAAAATTTAGAGAATAATCAGTAGTTTTTACTTACAGAACAAAAATAAATGACTTTAAAAATTAAATGTTAATGAAAGTCTTTATTTTTTGTGTGTTATTTTTGAAACAAATGACAGAAGTAGTCACTGAACATAAAACAAATATTTTCGACTAAACGTAATACTTTTTAAATAAACTACAAACAGTTATTAACATAATTTTTTGAGTGAGTACAAAATTTGCAGGCATTTTTTTTTCTAAATTTTCAAAAATCAAAAACTTTAATCAAATTGGCCTTAAATTTATAGATTATTAACTTTTAGATTTAGTAAAATAAAAATTTGCCCGAATACTTGAGAAAATCAATAGTTGAAGAAAAAACTGTTACTCTAATGCAGTGATCGGCACCCACAACACGAATGTCAACAAAAAATCAACAAAGAGCATAAAAAAAACAAATATTTTATTCAGTAGCAAGCTGACTTTGAGATTAATTTCAATTGGAGCGGGAAGCGGAAAAACGCGTCAAAAATCGAGCGATTAATTTAAATTAAGCGTCAAGCGGTTTGCGGTTTTCCCTACATTTTCTTACATACATACTTGGAAAAGTATATTTGATGTGATAATTATTTTAATTTTATTTAGAATTTTTACTTTTGGCAAGAACATTTTGTTTTATATTTAAACAATAAAATTTTTTTAATATTTAAGAACTCGTTCAATTAAGATCGAGATACAAAATCTTATAAAACAGTTAAATAACAAGAAAATAATTAAATAGAACAGCACAATTAATTTATTCAAAACAATAAAAAATAAAATACACAATAGGTAAAACACATTTTACATATTGCATCTTTTAAAACTTGAAAAATTCATAAAAACATCTTTTTTTTTAACAATTTCTATTAATTTTTCAGCAAACTCCATTGTTTAAATAATTTTCCATATTTTTTTTTGACAATTCCCAAGCATTTTTTTCATGTTTTGCTTCGTTGTTTATTTCCATATGCCAAAAAATTTGTACTAAAACTTTATTTTTCAACCCCGTACTGAAAAACAACACTTTTTTTGCTTAAAATCCGGCAACGCCAAAAAATAAAATGAGAGGAAAAATGAGAGAGATAGAAAAAACGCCATGAAAATAGAATAGAATCTATTTCGACGGAAAAACGCCGCGGAATTTTGTTTTCATACAAAATGTATGGGGAGAGTGGCGGAAAACCGCTTCCCGCTCCAATTGTGATTATTCTCTTTCTTCAAAGCAGGTTGATGTCGCTTTGTTGAAGAAATACACCAACACATGCATATTTTTATTAAAACACTAATACTTTCATATGCCTCTTTGTGCCGACCACTGCTCTAATCAGTGTTGGTATTTGAAAATTTTCAATTAGGGCCAAGTTGAGGGCTAAAAAGGGCCAAAATTGGTCGAAAAGGGCCGAAAATTTTTTTTTAAATACTTTTTAGTTTTTGGTACTTTTTACAATATCAATCATAGAGTAGGTTAGGTTGGATGGGCTTTCGTCTTTTGACGAATTTTCCCTGATTCTTTTTAGTCTATGCAGCAATCAATAACTTTGTCTCTTTAATATAGCAAGATCTAAGCACGGGGTTAATTAACACCTTGTGACATGTTCCAGGACTAGTCGTTCATATCAACTGCCACTTTTTTAATGGTCGTAGAGCTTGTATTCTATAACCAGTTCGCGTTGAGCCAGTCATAGGATAGGTTTTTTTTGATCAATTCTTCCTGTAAGACCAATGAATTTCCCGCAGTTATTTAACACACTTGCCCACTTTTAAATAAAAAAATTTAAGAAAACAAAGCTTTACATTGTTGCGATTAAAGGTAGAAATATGAAAATGGGAATAACTGATACTTTTTATCCTTTTTGACATAATTTAATTTTAGTAAAAATATTTTTTTAAATTTATTTTAAATAAATTTTGACAATATTTGGAGAGGATGGAAAAGGGCCAAAACTGTTTTTTGTGGTGCCACTGACCATGCAATAGTGCCAAAAATGGCACTATTGTGCCACATTTCCCAACCGTGGCTCTAATGTTAAACATTTATTCCAATACCAATGCAAAATCTTTGTTTCTCCCAAACTGAATGCTTACAGTTGCAAGTTTAAAATCTCTTTAGATTATTTCTAAGTAGTTAAGTAATTTAAAGTTTTCTTAACGTGGTGTCTAGGATAAATGTTTTATATTTATATTGCAGTTCTGGGAATTGTTAAACAATTCAAAGTTTTATTTAATAAATTTCGCAAAGTTTTTATTTTACAAATAGTCCGAAGGCAACGGATATTACGCAAAATTACACTTAGTTTTTCAAAGAAACTTAAAGGTGTTTTCATAAAACAACAATTTCATTTTTAAAACACTATTTTAGTATACAAATCAATAACTACCTAGAATATAGCCTTGAAATCTCTTTTTCTTTGAAATATTCTTTACAAATATTTCACACTAATATCCCCTTCCGTTTTTTTTTTGTATAGTAGCACCATAAAAGTATTTGAAAATAGTTTTAAAATTTTTTAAATTAAAATTTGTATGCTAATAAAAGAACATTTTTTTTTTGAATTCCTTCTAACGCCTTTGGATATATTTTGATAATTTTAGTCAATGTTGTTTTTACTTTACGTTTTTTATCTACTTTTTTCGCTATGTATATATTTTGTAATAACTTTGCAAAAAAGTTGAAAATTTTCAACTATGATGATATCTATTAAATTATATGAAATTCTCTTGAATATTTATATACTAAAGGAAAAAGTTATGCTTTGTAGATTTAGACTTAAAAAAAAATAATTTTGGAACTAAATTGAAACTTTTACTACCCAGCAAAAACTAGGTAATGTGTTGTGAAAAGTAATGACTGCCAATTACATTACTTATAACAACTACTCATTACCCACTGCATTACTTTAGTCCAAAAAGCAACTAGTGGCTTATATTGTAATATGTAAGTACTTATTTGCAATAATATAAATAATAAGTTATTAAGAATGTTAAAAATAAATACTTATTTGCAATTTCACTTGGGATATTAAGTCCAATCAGAAAAAAACAATATTTGTTTTACCTTTTTAGCTTAAAGTTTCGCGAAAACGAATAATCTAATGATAAATAGTTATTTCAAACTCTGTTTGCAACTATTTATTTTATTCCTTATAAGTAACTACTTATTTTACTCGTTATAGGTAAGTAGTTATTTATCTCCCTACTTGTAACCTTGTAGGCACTAATTATTTTTGTCTCACGGCCTTTATAGAATAAGTAGTGTTTCATGCAATGAGTAAGTACATACCAATAATTATTACTAATTACTATACTCATTACTAGTAATGCAAAAATTTGCTGGGTATTTATTAGAAACAAAATAATTAGAAAAATTAAATTCGCTTTCGCCGAATGCATGAATACCCTCCGCAATGACATTTCCTAAAATAAGATGACTAGAAAAAGTTGACAAGCTCGAGGTCACATTTTTTTTTTTTTTTTAAATATTAATTTTAATTTTTATTATTTTCAATATTTCTCCACCCTTTGGATGGCATCTTCAGAAATAATACTTTTTTTTTGTTATTATTTCTGAAGATGCCATCCAAAATATAGACAAATATTGAAAATAATAAATAAAAATTAATATTTTTTAAAAACAACTGTGGCCTCGAGCTTGTCTATTAATTAATATAGTATTGAATAAAAAAGATCATATAAATGTAATAATATTTAGAAATATTTTATTTTAATTAAAACAAAATAAGTTAAGTCAGTTTTGTTAAAAAACAATGTTTTTTGAATAAACTTTTTTTTTGAGTGTAAAATTTTTTTTTTTTAGTGTTATATTTTTTTGTGATTTTAAAAATTTTAGGAGTGACAAAAATACTTTGTAAAATATTTTTTTTGCTTTTATTAGCAAAAAAACAAAAAAAAATCGCTAAAAAAACTTTTGGTGAAAAAAAAAATTGTTTCGATGAAAAACAAAGTTCTGATAAATAAAATATGTAAAAAAGTGATAAAAAAAATTTTTGATGAAAAAAAAATTGTTAAAAAAAAAAATTTATGAAAAAAATCAAATTTGATAAAAAAAAAAAAAAATTATGAAAAATAAAATTTTGATGTAAAAAAAATTGATGAAAAAAAATTTTTGAATCTATGAATACCCTCCAAACTGCCCTTTTTAAGTGATAGTCAATTTTCTAACATTAAAAAATAACATTTTTGATTAGAAATATTTTATTTTGAGTCAAAAGGCTTTTTTTAGTAATTTTTGAAAAAAAAAATAGTTTACTAATTTTTTTTTTTTTTTTGAGAGGAAAATTTTTTTCAGCGTAAAATATTTTTGTTTTAGTGTAAAAATATTTTTGTGACTAACCAAAGTTTTTAAAACATGTTTAACGGTTTTGCAACACGTGAATTTAAGGTGAAACTAATCTGAAATCACGGTTTTGCTAATTACTTTTGAACCACAAAACCGATTTGGCTGTAATTCAATACGAAGCAGGCCAGGGGCACGAAAAAAATATTTGCCAAACTTCAGCATCCTCGGAATCGCCTTTCGAAAGTTAGCGTGTAAATTCACGAAAATTCACGAAAAACCCTTGCTGAAATTCAGTCTTTTGCTCATAACTTTTGAACCACTGCACTGTGGCCGAAATCACTGATCTAGCGGCGCTTAAGTCAAAATTAAAAAAATTAAGATCGATAAATGTTTTTGCACTGCATCGTTTACCTATACTTTACAGAAAAAATTTCCGTTTTTACTTTTGTTTTGCTTTCAATATTCGCACAGCTGTAAGCTGTCAAATATACATTTTCTGCAGCAAGTGTATTAAAGGAATTTGGGGCCTAATTACTCAGTGAGTTTTTCTTGACACTTTTAAGTCAATTTTTTTATACATTTTGAGCGAAAAAGTTTTAATTGAAAGTAAAAGGTATGTTTTAACTCAAAAATAAATGTTTGTGGCCTGTGTGTATCTAGTTCATTATTAGTGTATTATAGAAGTTGACATTTATATATATATAAACTATAGTTTCATGGACTGCAACTTTTGAAATTCGATCATATTCGGTCCAATTCCTGTTTTGTTTATTACTTCGGGTTATTTTTGTTGTGACGTTTCAGTATGGCGTGCTAGTTCGCGCAAGTTGTTCGGTTTTTTAGGGTCCATCTGCCTGTCCAAATAAACAGTATAAACGCGATACAGACCACAATTTTCAATCCATTTGGCTAAAATTTGAAATTTAAGATTTTTTATCGAAAGAACAAAACCTATTAAATTTTTGACAAAATCGGTTCATGTTATCCCATAGCCCCCATGTTAATTTCCCCTTCCAGTTTTTCTAAAAAGCCTTAACAATGGTATTTTCACAAATATCCTCTTGAAATTCGACTGGTACACTCAAAATATTTTGTAAGTAAATTCAACTGAAAAAACGTTTAAAACAATCGTTTTTCCTTTTAAAAAACGGACTACTTATATTTCAGTTGTAACAACATACTTTTTCAGTTATTTTTTAACGTTAATAAATGACTAGACATTCCGTAAAAACAAACGATATTTCAGTTATTTTAACTGCTTACAATTTTTTATTTTGTGAAGTAAAAATAATTTTTTTTTGAATAACAAACTACAAAAACCGTACTTCTGTAAAATTATACGGAATAATCAGTCACAAATAATTTAACTGATAAAAATATTTTTCCGTAACTTTTGTGGTTTATTATTTTAACAACTGTATAAATCGTTCAATATTTTATTTTTATTGAAAAACAAACGATAAAACGTTTAAAACAACTTTAACTAAAAATTTTTTGAATAACCGTAAATAGTTACTGTAAAACTTTTCTAGGTGTAAATGTTTTTTGTAGCCATAAATAATCACTCTAAATTTTAACGGAATCAAAGCATTTTAACTTCTACACTAAGAAAATTATGTCATTAACTGTTTGTAGGTTATTTTAAAAAGTAATCAGTAAAGTAATTTTAAAAGAAAAATCACTTATTTTATAAAGGATTTAATTTTTTTACTGTTTCTGTAGTTTAAAAAAAATAATTTACTGTATTAAAAACGAATTTTCTGTTACATTTAAATTCGACAGTAAAATATTTCTTCTATAGTTTTACTGTTTTTCAATACAAAATAACTGAATATTCACTAGTTTTTTAATGTTTTGGTTAGTCATTAAATTAGCATTTATAATTGACTGTAATGTGTTTTTATTTTAAATGAAAAAACAGTGGAATGGTTTTTAAATAAAATTTCATTTGTTTTAAGTGAATATTCACTGGAATTTACCTACATAATTCTTTGAGTGTAGTCCTCATACAGACCACCCTCCCGAAATTCACATAAATTTCCCAAAATTCATAAAAACACTGCAATAAATATGGTTAAGAATTAAATTTTTTATAAGTTTTATAATCACAAATATGCATTGGGCTTTATTATTTTACATTTCCGAATTAAGCGCCGCTAGATTGGATGTTTCGGCCACTGTGCACTGGACCGATTTCGCTGGATTGCAATACCAACCTTAACAGGAAAATGCCCAACATATATGGCAAACTTCAGGAGCCTCCGTAAAGTCTTTCAAAAGTTAGCGTGTTTTCAACAGACAGACGGACGGATATCGCTAGATCGTCTTAAAATTGATCGAGGATCATGAATATATATACTTCATGGGGTCCTATACCAATATTTCGAGGTGTTACAAACGGAATGACAAACTTATATATAACCTCTATCACTAGTGTGGAGGGTTTAAAAATTTAAAAAAAAAAATATTGATAAAAAAATTTATGAAGAAAAAACAAAATTGATGAAAAAAATCAAAATTGATAAAAAAAAACAAATTTGATAAAAAAAAATAAATTTAATAAAAAAAAATTTTTTGATGTAAAAAAAACTGAAGAAAAAAATTGTTGATAAAAAAAATTAATTTTTTGTTTTTTTTACGAAAATAAAAATTTTTTAATGAAAAAAAAATGATACAAAAAAAATTTTAATAGATAAAAATGCTAATGAAGAAAAAAAATTAATATAAAAAATATATTTTGATTAAATGTTTTTTGGTTTAGTAAAAAAAATTTTGATGAAAAATAAAATTTTTGATAAAAAAACATTTGATGAAAAAAAAATTTGATAAAAAAATTAGCTGTAAATAAAACTACTAAATATCGAAAATGCGTCCTTTTGCCAATTTCCTTTTTGACAACTCACGCGGATGAACCCGATATGATGGCGACTTCAAAATAAGTCCGGGATGAAGTTTAAACACGATGCAGAACTCATTTGGACAGTCGCCTAAATTTTTGGGCATTAATTGTCTTTTAATAATGTCTCAACTCCTAGTATCGAAAAAAAACGTTTTTAGGGGAAATACCTTATTTAAAAAAAATAGGTGCTCCAACGGTTAACCCTTTAACGACCACAGGCAAGTAAACTTGCCAAAGTGTTTTTGGCGATTATTTTTTTTAGGTAAATATGCAAAAAGATAATTTGTATAGTATTTTTCGGGCAACAAAAGTCTAGTTTACTGTAAGACTCTAATTTCATCCACTTACTCACTGTAAGCCCTAAAAGTTTGCTTATAGAGCAAAATCGGGGGCAAGAAGGGGGTAAGAAGTCCAAATTCTTGTATAGTAACTATTATTGAGTTGCAGATCGTAAAAGTCATAATGAATAGCAAACTCGGATTTGTGACCACGATAAATGGAGAAATGGAGTATCATTCGCATCAAGTGTTTTTTTATATGAGCTAAAGAAATTGTTTTTGGGAAATAAGGCATCATTGAAATTAGATTGGTGCACTACGAGTTACAGTGACCAACCAAATGAGTTCTGAATCTTAAAGAATAATGTTTAAGATTGCCCAAGACTTAATTTTAAGTCATAACATCGGTTTCAAGCCATAACATCGGTTTCAACTGCTATGAATTTTCAAAAATACCCGATTTTTTTTAGCTTTGACCTCAATTTTTTAAAAAACCTGGTGTGAAGAAAATTTTTAAAGACCAGGGTTCTAATTCTCGTAGTCGATAGCGCTCAAAATTCTACTCGAACGTGCGATCTTATAATTTTTCTGTATGCCAAAAATTATGTTTTCATAAATACAAGATTTTTCTTTTCAATACACTCAATCATAAAAACATGAACAAGATATAAAAAAATCTTGTATTAATCATAGCATAATTTTAGGCAATTAGAAAAATTAAAAAATCGCACGTTAGAGTAGAATTTCGATCGCTATCGACTCCGAGAGTTAGATCCCAGATTTGCAATCACTAGAACAATTGCTATCATATGTGTATGATCGCGTCCCAGTCGCATCATTATACCCTCTCACTTAGTGATAGAAGGTATATATAAGTTTGTCATTCCGTTTGTAACTCATCGAAATATCGGTCTGGGACCCCATAAAGTATATATGTATATTCATGATCCCCGATCGATTTTAAGACATTCTAGCGATGTCCGTCTGTCCGTCTGTCTGTGGAAATGGTGATCACGACCAAAATATTATACGGAGATGACTGAAACTTAACATATTTGTTGGAAGTTTTTTCACAAAATTTTTTTTTTTTTTTTAAATTTTTTTTTTTAATTTTTTTTTTTTTTAATTTTTTTTTTTTTTTCAAAAGCAATTTCCTTTAAAAAAAGTTTTTGCAAAAAATTTTTGAAATTGTGGAGGGTATCACTACATTCGGCAAGGCCGAATTTAACTTTTTTACTTGTTTTTTTTTTTTAAATGTTCAGTAGTGTAATTAATAGGGCAAGTACTTTCATGAAAATGCATATTTTTACTCAACATTGTAAACATCAATATCTATCCGAATCAAAGAATTTGATTCGGATATTAAATATTAAATATCTATCCGAATCAAAGAATTTGCAATAAAATGGAATTGATTTGCAGTTGTATATTTTTGCATATTTTGGTATAAATGCATATTTTTGCATATTTAGATAAAAAATAGAGTTTTTTAAATTTCATCAATACTTTTTCAAAACTTCCTAAAGGAAAATTCAAACCCTATCTTAAATTTCTTATAGAAAAATGTATTTATTTATCGAAATCATATCCTAATGCATTTTTTAAAGAAAATGGATTCTGGAAGTATAATTTTTAGATTCTGAAAAATTTTTCCTATTTAAATTGTTCCTATTCTGAGATATTTATGAATATCTCTTCACTAATCGTAAAGAAAAAAATGTTTTCGAATTTAAGATTTTTTACAGGAAAATTGCATTTTTATTATGATTAGAGTTAGGGTGGGTTCTTTTGCCTTTAAGTTAATTTTTAGACTTGAAAATCGGAAAATTCCGAAAAAAGGTAAAAAAAAGTAAAAAAAAGTACTTTAAAAATATTTTTTTTAGCATAAAGAACACAAAGTATTGAAAAATAACTTGTTTTAGAAAAATATTTTTTAATATATTTTTTCTTTTAAAACTTTTTTACTTCAGAGATATTGAGTGACTCAAAGAAAAAACTTCTCAAGTAAAAAAATATTTTACTATAGTATCTTTACTATAGTATTATATAGTATAGATATAGTATTATATAGTATTATTAGTGAAAAGAATTATAACTAAAAATTGTTTCCACTCAATAAAACATTTTTAAGAATTCTCGAGGGCCTTAAAATATTTGACAAAGCTTAATGTATGTTGACAAATTATTTTTTTTTTTGTAATAACAATAATTTTTAGATGCATATTTTTAAAGTTTTCAGTGCATATTTTGGATTTTTAGACGCATATTATAGGCACATATTTTAGTTTTTTAGATGCATGAAAGTACTTGCCCTAGTAATTAATAAATGGTAATAAAAAAAGATTTAAAGAAAATGAAAAGAATTAAAGAAAATATATATATTTTTAAAATAAGACACCAGTCTAGAAAAATTATCATATTAGAAAAAATATCGCTTTTCATTATTTATGGAGCTCATCAAACAAGCAAAACCTAACATAATATTTCAAATTTTAGGCAAATCAGTGTATAACGTTTGGGGTATTTCCCTTGTAAGTAGAGGGTATTAAACGGGGGAAAACTAGAAAACAACTGCTCATCGTAAAATATTTCGAATTTTTTAATTTTTTAAAATTTTCTCTAAAAATTCAATTTTGTTTAAATTTTTTCACACGCACTTCCAGCTACAATTTTAAGAAATTGAGCATAACAACATGTACAATTATTATTTTCCAAGAATTGTCTTTTAAAAATGTTGTGTTAAATTGCTTAAGATTAAATGCATTCATAAATAAAAGACACATTTAGTACAAAAATCTAAATAAATATTTATAGTGAAACATTTAAATTCACTCTAATTAAAATGATTTCAGTTTCCTACCATAAATTGGGTAAATTTACATTAATTGCGTAATTTTACACAAAAAAATTTGGAAATTTACTAAATTTATAGTAGTATTTTTTGAATTTGTTGAAATTTACCCAATATATAGTAGGAAACTGGACTAATTTTTTTAGGGTGTTGCTTAAATATAATGGTTATATGTAAAACAATTCCTAAAATATTTATTACGTATCATTCAAAGAATATGTTGAAATAATTTGCAGTTTCTGAGAATTTTATAAATAAATTTAATTTCTGTTAAAATAACTGTTTCTACTACATGTCATACATGTACATTAGGGGTATAACCAAAATAGGAACCTATCATAACCGTATGGGAAATTTTATACTGATAACAAAAAACGTTATCCGGGGACATTTTGGTCCAAAAACCTTCGGCACCGATTGCAATTTCTAAAACACCATAAATTTAAATTTTTTTATGTTTTATGGTGAGACTCCTTCCCATCCACCGTTTTTCGGCTTTTTGTCGATTTACAACAAAAATAAAACAATAACAAATTTATAAAATAGTTTTCGACACTAGAAATACGGATTTTCCGAATAATAAAAAAAAAATATTAGCGAAAACTTCATCGCGATCGGTGCCGAACCTTTTTTAACATTCGCGAAAAAAAGAACACACATTTCTTCTTGATTTTTCATGTACTTTCTCAATATGATAGGTACTTTTTGATATTTGCAAAAAAACGCAAATGGTTATATCCCTAATGTACATGTTATATTCATAACAAGTTATGAATATATTTCAGAAAAATTAATAAAAGTATGCATTTCAACTCATTATAAAACTTTAAATCCTTTAAAAATCAATTTTTCTGAAAATTTCATTAATACTTGACTTCAATTCCTGAAAAACAAATAAAAATATTTGCCATTTCAATCAAGAATTTCCAAAAAAAAATTTTTAAACTTTAAAGAAACAACGTAATTTTTGATTTAAACTGAAACTACTTATGCAGCATTACAAACATCCTTCAGTATCGTTAAAAACTTACTCAAGTTTAAAATCCCTAAAGGAAACACCAGTATAAAAAATTCTTACAAAAAAAGAATTTCAAATATTTCCTATTGTACATATCTTGTGCTCACCTCAACAAAATTTTGTGTCTGGCAGTTTTCTTTTTAAAAAAAGAAAATAAAGAAAATCTGGTATACGTCATGTACACAAAAATAACACACACACACTAACACAGCAAATGTTATAAAAGAAACCTTAAATGAAACTCATAGAAGACTTCGCTTGAATGCTATTGAAATTGACCCTCAAAACCCAAAACCATAAGTGAAAGAATATTTTTTCCAAAGAAACATTTTTTCGAAAGAATACTTTTTTTTTTCCAAGAAATTATATAAAAGTACCAAACCATAGGAAAAAAAATCAATGAAGCTCATAAAACATATGAAAGAGAAAACAAACAAAACATATCCTAGACAGACAGGCTCCCAGAATTTTTATATCAAATAGGAAACGGAAACGAAGAGTATACGATAAATACTAGCTATAAAAACATGATTAAAAGTGAAGCAGAAAGATATTTTGTACACAAATTTGTTTTTGCTGTTTACTTGTTTATCAGTAAATTTAATTTTATGTTTACTTGTTGTAAAGTGAACACTACTGTGCATGACAAGACCTGAAAAAGATTTTTTAAGACAAAGAAAATCGATAGCAAACAGGAGTTAATGAAATTTCTATAATTTTTTTAAACAGCAGTATTTTTCATATGACAAACAATTTGTTATTGCGATTTTCAATGTCCGAGGAAATTTTTATTCTAAAATGCCTGCGAATTTTGTACTCTTGCCCAAAAAATTAAATCATGATAATTTTTTGCGGAAGATTTGGATGTACTTGCCAAAGCAATAAAAAATAAATTTGATGAAAACAAAAACTTTTATTTGAAAACAAAAATTGAGAAAAAAAAAATTTTATTAAAAAAATAATTTTTAATGAAAAAAAAAAAAAACATTGAAGAAAAAAAAATTTTTTTGATGTAAAAAAATGTATGAAAAAAAAAATAATTTTTGATAAGAAAAAAATTGATAATAAAAAATTTGATGCAATTTAAAAATTTTATAACAAAAAATTTATGAAAAAAAATTGATGAAAAAAAAATTATGAACAAATATAAAAGTTAAATTCGACTTGGCCGAATCTATGAATACCCTCCACAATCCCCTTTTTAAGTTATAGTAAATTTTCTAACGTGAAAAAAAAATAACATTTTTGATTAGAAATATTTTATTGTGTGTAAAAAACCTTTTTTTACGAATTTTTGAAAAAACAAGTAGAAAAGTTAAATTCGACCCGAATCTATGAATACCGTCCACAATGTCCTTTTTAAGTGATAGTAAATTTTCTAATGTGAAAAAAATAACATTTTTGGTTAGAAATATTTTATTTTCTGTAAAAAAAGGTTTTTTATTAATTTTTGAAAAAAAAAAAAAAAAATTTACTATTTTTTTTTTGAGTGTAAAATTTTTTTTGAGTGTATTTTTTTTTATTTTTTTTTTGTTTTAGTGTAAAAACACTTTTTTTATTAATTTTTGAAAAAAAAAAGTAGAAAAGTTAAATTCGACTTGGCAGAATCTATGAATACCCTCCACAATGCCCATTTTAAGTGATAGTAAATTTTCTAACATGAAAAAAATAACAGTTATGATTAGAAATATTTTATTTTGTGTAAAAAAATTTTTTTTAGTAATTTTTGAAAAAAAAATAAATCAATTTTTTTTTTTGAATGTAAAATTTTTTTCGAATTTTACATTAAAAAAAAAAAAAATTACTAATTTTTTTTCTGAGTGTAAAATTTTTTTTTAGTAATTTAAAAAAAAAAAACTTATTTTTTTTTGAGTGTAAATTTTTTTTCGAATTTTACATTAAAAAAAAATTTACTAATTATTTTTTTGAGTGTAAAATTTTTTTTGAGTGTAAAATTTTTTTCGAGTGTATTTTTTTTTTGTTTTGGTATAAAAATATTTTTGAGTGACAAAAATACGTTCTAAAATATTTTTGTGACTTACCAATGGTTTTAAAACAGGTTTAACGGGTTTTCACCACGTGAATTTAAGGTGAGCTAATCTGATATTCACGGTTTTGCTAATAACTTTTGAACCACCGGACCGATTTAGGTGAAATTCAATACGAACTAGGCTGGAGGAACGAAAAATATATATGCTAAGCTTCAGCATCCTCAGAATTGATTTTCGAAAGTTATAGTGCTTTTTATCTCATAAATTCACGAAAAACCCTTGCCGAAATTTAGTCTTTTGCTCATAACTTTTGAACCACTGGGCCGATTTCGCTGGATTGCAATACCAACCTGACCAGGTAAATGCCCAACACATATGCCAAACTTCAGGAGCCTGCGTAAAGTCTTTCAAAAGTTAGCGTGTTTTCAACAGACAGACGGACAGACGGACGGACGGACGGACGGACATCGCTAGATCGTCTTGAAATCGATCGAGGATCATGAATATATATACTTTATGGGGTCCTAGACCAATATTTCGAGGTGTTACAAACGGAATGACAAACTTATATATACCCTCTATCACTAGAGTGGAGGGTATAAAAATAATTTACCAATTTTTTTTTGAGTGTAAAATTTTTTTGAGTGTAAACTTTTTTTGAGTGTATTTTTTTTTTTGTTTTAGTGTAAAAATATTTTTGTGTGACAAAAATACCTTTTAAAATATTTTGCTGACTTACAAATGTTTTTAAAACATGTTTAACGGGTTTTCAACACGTGAATTTAAGGTGAAACTATTCTGAAATTTACGGTTTTGCTAATAACTTTTGAACCACTGGACCGATTTGGCTGAAATTTAAAACTAACCGGACCAGAGGAACGGTAAATATATGTGCCACACTTCAGCAAACTCAGAATTGCCGTTCGAAAGTTACCGTGTGTTTTATCTCGTAAATTCCAGAAAAACCCTTGCCGAAATTCACTCATTTGCTTATATCTTTTGAACCACTAGACCGATTTCGCTGTATTGCAATACCAACCTGTCCAGGTAAATGTCCAACATATATGCCAAACTTCAGGAGCCTCCGTAAAGTCTTTCAAAAGTTAGCGTGTTTTCAACAGACAGACGGACAGACGGACGGACGGACGGACATTGCTAGATCGTCTTAAAATCGATCGAGGATCATGAATATATATACTTTATGGGGTCCTAGACCAATATTTCGAGGTGTTACAAACGGAATGACAAACTTATATATACCCTCTATCACTAGAGTGGAGGGTATAAAAAAAAAATAAATTACTAAATTTTTTTTTGAGTGTAAAATTTTTTTCGAGTGTGTGCTTTTTTTTAAATATTTTTGAGTGACAAAAATACGTTGTAAAATATTTTTGTGACTTACCAATGTTTGTAAAACATGTTTAACGGGTTTTCAACACGTGGATTTAAGGTGAAGCGAATCTGAAATTTGCGGTTTTGCTAATACCTTTTGAGCCACTAGGCTGAAATTCATTATGAATCAGCTCAGGGGAACGACAAATATATATGCCAAGCTTCTGCGTCCTCAGAATTGTCTTTAGAAAGTTATCGTGTTTTTATCCCGTAAATTCGCGAAAAACCCTTGCCGAAATTCACTCTTTTGCTCATAACTTTTGAATCAATGGACCGATTTCGCTGGATTGCAATACCAATCTGACCAGGTAAATGCCCAACATATATGCCAAACTTCATGCGCCTCCGTGAAGTCTTTCAAAAGTTAGCGTGTTTTAAACAGACAGAAAGACAAACGGATGGACGGACATCGCTAGATCGTCTTGAAATCGAACGAGGATCATGAACATATATACTTTATGGGGTCTTAGACCAATATTTCGAGGTGTTACACACGGAATGACAAACTTATATATACCCTCTATCACTAGAATGGAGGGTACAAAAAAAAATTTTGATGAAAAAAATAAATTGATGAAAAAAAAAAAAAAAAAAATTATGAAAAAAAGAAATTTATGAAAAAAAAAATTTGATTAAAAAATAAATTTAATGAAAAAAATTTGTTAAAAAAACAAAAAAATTGATGGAAAAAAAATTTGGCGTCCTGCAACTTTTTTAAAATTAGACACCATCATAAAAACAGTGTCATGTTAATATCGTTTTGATGAACCCCAATATCAAAAAAAAAAAGAAATACAATCGGTAAATAGGTTTTCGAGATATTGCTATTTGAAATTTGCAATATGGCTGTTTTTATCTACGTTCAAGAAATTTTATTTTGAGTAGGATTATTCTAGCTCGAGTTAATTTTTCTTTAAGATTACATCCATGATATTCTCATAGAATAATTTAAAAAAAAAATTCAAATCTCGAGAAATGTTTTCCTTGTCTATTCTTGAAGATAAGAACGAAATTTCTTTCAAATTTATTTTGACCAAAATACGATATTTTAAACCCGTGGCGCCCTTTGACCAAAATTTAAAATTTCAACAAAAAAAATCAAAAATCTGATTGGACCTTTCATTGATTGTCAGACAATCTTTCATTTAAACTTAAATTGAGACAAATCCGATCATTTTAACCTGTAGTACCTTTCGATCATAAATTTTTGGATCGTTGAGAAATTCCATAAAAATTTTGAATTTTTGAAAAATTTAAAAAAAAAATATCTTGCGATACATTTTTTATACCATCCACTCTAGTGATAGATGGTATATATAAGTTTGTCATTCCGTGTGTAACACCTCGAAATATTGGTCTAGGACCCCATAAAGTATATATATTCATGATACTCGATGGATTCTAAATCGATGTTCGTCCGTCCGTCCGTCCGTCTGTCCATCCATCTGTCCGTCCGTCTGTAGAAAACACGCTAGCTTTTAAAAGGCTTTACAGAGACTTCTGAAGTTTGTCATAAATGTATGTTGGGCATTTACCTGCTCAAGTTGGTTTTGCAATCCAGCGAAATCGGTAGAGTGGTTCAAAAGTTATGAGCAAAAGACTGAATTTCGGCAAGGGTTTTTCGTGAATTTACAAGATAAAAAACACGATAACTTTCGAAAGGCAAATCTGAATATGCTGGCGCTTGGCATATATATTTGTCGTTCCTCTATCCTGGTTCGTATTGAATTTCAGCCAAATCGGTCTAGTGGTTCAAAAGTTGTTAGGAAAACCGTGAATTTCAGATTAGTTTCACCTTAAATTCACCTTAAATTCACGTTTTGAAAACCCGTTAAATGTGTTTTAAAAACATTAGTAAGTCACACAAATATTTTACAACGTATTTTTGTCACTCAAAAATATTTTTACACTAAAAAAAAATACACTCGAAAAAAATTTTACACTCAAAAAAAATTTTTCACTCAAAAAAAAAATTTGTAAATTATTTTTTTTTTCAAAAATTACTAAAAAAAAGTTTTTTTACACAAAATAAGATATTTCTAATCAAAAATGTTATTTTTTTCATGTTGGAAAATTTACTATCACTTAAAAAGGGCATTGTGGAGGTTATTCATAGATTCGGGCAAGACGAATTTAACTTTTCTACTTGTTATTTTTTTATTGGGCTTAGTCAAAAAAAAAATTCTAAAATTAAGATATTTGTTAAAAACTTTCAAAAATTTCGGATTTTTCCTAAGTTAAAGAAATTTTTTAACCAAAATGCCTAAATTTTTTTCATTGACTTTTTCAAAGAAATTAAGACAAACTTTCATTTAAAAAAAAAAATTAAATTAATCAGGGCATTTTAACTTATGGCGACTTTCGATCAAAGTTTAGAGTTTTTGATGAAAATTTTCTAAAAACCAAAATTTTGATCGAGTTAATTTAACATTAAAACTTGATTGTTATCACAACTGACCTCAGGGTCTATGCGTGCTAGGGCTTTGAATCCCGGAAATCATGCAATTTTTGGGATTAGGCGAATTCCGAATCTCAGGATTTCTGATTTTTAAACCCGAGATTTTCAGGATTCCTATTTTTTAAATTTTTTTATACCCTCCAACTACAGCATGGGGGTATACTGACTTTGTCATTCCGTGTGTAACGTATCAAAATATCGGTCTAGTACCCCATAAATTGTATATATTTATGATCAGTGATCGATTCTAAGGCATTCTAGCAATGTCCGTCCGTCTGTAGTTAACACGATGCTGTCTAAAATAAAAGAGCTAGACTCCCGACATTTGGCATGAATATGTCTTGTATTCCTAGGCGGGTTAAGTTCGTAAATGAGCAAAATCGGACCAGGGGAAAAAAGTTCCCCCTTGAAGAACTAAACCAACCTCTGAAAAATATAATTTTTTTACATGATATTTTGTGTTTTTGTTTAACAAATGCAACAGTTTTATGCTAAAAAAAAGTCCTGCACTTGGACCCAGAGAATTAGAAAGTGTCGTTTTTTTTCGGCCCGCTCCCCTTTTATGGGCATAGAATAAATTTTTTTTTTAAATAATGATAAACTTGTATTTCATTAGTGCAGAAATCATAAGAATGAATTTTTAAACACATATTATAGAGAAAATTTCGAGCCCCCCCCCAAAATGAAAGAAAACTCCCCTGCAAATTTTTTTTATTTTTTTGCATGTTGGAGGGTATACAAGATTCGGCACAGCCCAATTTAACACTCTTACTTGTTTCCTTATGTTAGTTTTTTCAAAATGTTTTTTTTTTTCAAATTTTAAGTATCAACTTAAGTATTCCATAATTGTGCTAAAAATAGTACCAAAGTACACTATTTACCCCTTTTTGCACACTTAGAAATGGAATTTTCAACATTTTTTCCGCCAAAGTATTCTACTATTACATTTTAAATTTCATGTTTACCTTTAAGGGCTGTTATTTCAGGAAGTATGAAAAGTACCAAAAGTAAATTTTTTTTTATAAAAAGTACCCAAAAAAAATATTGCTCACTCAAAGTAAAATTTGTTTCGCCAAAATTTAAAAAAATTTTGTTTTTATTAAATTTAAAACATCTCAAACAATTTAAAGGTACTTTTGCATTCAATTTCATTTGTATTCACTATGTTTTGGGCATTGTTAAGAGTTTTCCAAAATTCGGTCAAATCAAATTTAACTTTTTTACTTTCAACTTTTTTTTTCATGCTGCTCTTTGCAATTTTACCAATTTTCAATAACTTATTTATGCAGTACGCATATTTGCTTGATGAATATTTCAACGTGTATTACAAAATAAAGCAAATAAGCAGCAATAATATGAGAAAAATTCTGTTATATGTGGTTTGTTTTCAAATTCCCCGGTACAAATAAAGTATAATGATGGTGCATTATGAAATGAAATAGCATTAACCCCAAATATAATGAAAGCAGAATATGACAATAAAATAGCCTCGAGCTTAAACAAATTTAAAAAAAAATGATTTTTTTGTTTTAACTGATTTCAGTGTGACACTCTGTGGGTGTAAAAATTGTGATACAATTTTTACACAGTAAGTGTGACAATCAAAAAGCGCTGATGATGGAAGGGTTTAGACTTTCGAAAGCTGTCAACATCGCCGCTTTATAAATTTGTCGACTATTTTTACGATTTCTTTTTGTTCAAAATTTTTTTTTTTTTTTAATTTTTCCGAATTCATATTTCTGAATAAAAATTCCTTAATAATATAAATACTGATTTTCACAGTCCGTTTTTAATGGACACTCGAAAAATAATGCCTCATATGTGTTATTGCTACTTTTGCAATTTTCCCTGTACTTTGAAGGTTTATTTGGTAAATGTGCATGTAAACATCAACTTATATAAACCTTGATTTTCACAATTGCGAAAGATCAAATGAAATTACTGGAAATTTCAATGGAAATCTGCTCATGTAACAAAAAAAATTCATATTTTTCTGTTATGCAGTATCCTGGAGCCTTAAAATATGTATTTTTAGTATCTTTTCTCTTCTCGCCTGCAGCTTTAATCTGATTTACATAGTAAAATTTTTTATTTGTTTTCATTTTGCATTATTCATTACAAAATATATGAATGTAACACATCACAAAAAAAATTTCATTTTATATTTATGCGAGCAAAACAATTAAAATTTCAAATCTGTGTGGCAAAAAGGAAATAAACATTATTTTAAGGGTTTTTAGAAAAAAAAACTTTTAAGGGAAAGTCAGATTGGGTATGAATACTGGTGAAGGTACTGCAAGTATCACGGTGGAACTTAAACTCAATCATAAATAGACCAAACCTTCGAGGGGGTTTGAAAACTAAGAAAAGCAATTTTTTAATAACCCTTTGAAGTTTTTAATTTTTTTGCAAATAAAATATCTTAGAAACGATTTTTATTATTTAAATAGATTTTTAAACTCGATCTTAGCTAGTCAGACAAAATTTTGAATTTAAAATAGTTTTTTCAAAAAAACTACTACTTATATACGATTGCTTTTGGCAAATTTTGTCAAAAAAATTAATACTGGAATATTACGTCGGATCGATCGTATTCAACGACGTATGCAGGACTGTTTTTTCAGGGCCCAACAACAACAACAAAAAAAAATTTGTTGTTTTTTTCGCGAGATTCGTGTTTTCCAATACATATAAAAAAAATATTTTTTTGTTGTTGTTGTTGGGCCCCCCCCCCTGTATACGCCGATGATCGTATTAAAATATAAAGCGTTCTGAAACCGATTTTTTGGAACGAAAATTTTGCCGGGAAATTTTGCTGTGAACAGCCATTCCCTTATTTGTATTCTCTGATGTGTTTTGTCGTTCAGATTGAAAAAATCTAGAAATTGAAAACCCAACTTCCTCTATTTACTCCTTTGAAGAGCATTGACCAAAGTCTATTACTAGATAAGGAAATATTATTATTTTTCATAAACATTTCATGAATCTTTCATTGGCGTTTCGGCAAACGGAAACCCCTATATGTATGTTAATATTACATGATAAAAAAAAGTAATAAACACAACATTATATACAATTTGCTTAAAAATTATCCAAAAATCAAGGAAATTTCAGGAGATTTCACAGGACATGTTAATATTATTTGAAAATGATAATGTGTTTGAACAAAATATTGAGTGAAATAAAAATTTGAGTTGAAAAAATTTTTTTTTTAAAAATTTCGACTTTAAAAATTTGGAGTAAAAAAAATATTGTCTTTTCCTACTTCATTCCATTTTGTTCCATGAATGGTTCAATTCATTCCGTATCCAAATATCATTTAGAAATTTCGTAGATTTCAGTAACCTTGCTCTTCAGGGAAGACTTTACAAATTCCTTATACTTTCCGACCATAGTGTTTGTTTGCATATCCCAAAGGCTATTTTAACTACGACTATGTACCAAATGACAACACTTATACATATAAATTAAAATATGTTGCATTGTAATTTTTGTATTTGTGTGTTGAGAATTGTTATACATAAATTACAATATGTTTTTAATATCCTTTTTTCCGTTTTAATTACTAAATACAACTATGTATGTGTTAAGTACTATCTGTATAGAGATGGGAGGGTGACACAAAATAATTTAAGGTCTCCATCACAGTTTAAATTTTAATTCTTCAGAAAATGAAAAAAATCTTCAAATGCTGGCAAAAATATATTAAAATAAGAAAATTTTGGAAAATTTTATTAATCTTCAAAAAAAAAAAAATGAGAAAAATTAAGAGAGACAAACTAGTTCAGAACTAATATAAAAATTCAGAAAAAAGTTAAAAAGTTTATAAATAATCAAAAAAACACTGTAAAAGTTTTTTAAAAATTAAAGAAATTAAAAAAATTAAACAAAATCAAAAGAAGAATTTGATTCGACTCCAATTATAATACAAAATGCATTTTTTTTTCTTATTTTTATTTTATTTTTTTTTAATTTTTAATAAAATTTTGGAAACTAATGTGAATCCCAGGAGTTTGTTTGTGAGTGCATTTAAATTTACTAAATGATTGTGTATTAGTGAATATGAATTAAAATCACTGATAATAAAGTGTGCATTTGTAAAAAAGTTTCAGCCTTAGCGTGAGTCGTTAGCCACTCACTCTTCCATCTCTAATCACTACTACCAACTTAACTATTCTATGATACATTGTAAATATTTACATATTAATGTCAGTAGTAAAGAAGGGAAATAGTGCGTACGGAATAAATATGAAAGAGAAAAATACTTCCGGAAAAAAATATTTTTTTTTTACAATACAATTTTTAATTAATATTTGTTTGTTAGAGTATACAAAAAAACAAATACACATTAAAATAACTTTAACAAATAAATCCTAAAAACAACAATTTTTTATTATTAAAATGTTTGCTTTCAAAGGAATTTGTTAACATTTTAATTTAACTTTTATTTGTTATTTTAGTTTGAATGTGTTAAATAAATACTAAAATAAAAACAAGTTAACAGGTAGTTGTTTGTTTTGTATTATTTAGGTAAATATAAAATATTTATACATATTTATTTTAGAATTTTTCTGCTCAGGCCGAATTTTACAGTTAGCACTTAAGTTTTTGCTTGTTTGAAAATTATACCAATTTAGTATTTATTCATGTACCCTTTGACTAGACTCAAAGAAAAATGCTTCATTATATTCATGAAACGGTTTCATCATTAATTTTGATGACAAATTTTCTCATATTGATAAAGCTTTTCTTCAATATGATGAAACATGTCATCAAAATTGAAGAAACAAGTGATGACACATTTTTACATGTCAGTAAAAGATTTCATCAATATTCCATTTATTTTTTTTATAATTATAAAAATAAAAAATAATTAAAAAAGAATAAATATATTAAAAAAAATAAAAAAACAAAAATATATGTATTTAAAAACTGTATTTAAAAATTGCCTGCAAATCTTGTACTTTTGCCCAAAACATTAAATCATGATAGTATTTTGCTGAATATTTGGGTGTACTTGCCAAAACATTTTTTTTTTTAAATAAAATAATGTTAAATTTATTTCCCATTCCATACAAAATGAATTGAAATATTGGTCGAGGACCCCTTTAAGTTTATATATTATTTATCCATTTCTAAGACTCTCTACCTATATCCATCCGCCCATCTGTCTTTGGAAAGCAAGATGCAGTCTAAACCAAAAGAGCTGTTAATTTTGTAAATGAGTGTATTACTTAAGTGCAAAAAAGTGTTTTTTCATTTTGGAGAGTATAAAAGACTTGACACCGAAGAATTTAACACTCTCCTTAGTTTTTTGTACATTTGTTAAACAAATGGAACATTTTTATGTCAAAAGTTTAAACTAAGTTAAAAGTATTTATGGTAAAAAAAATGAAAAAATTTATTTTTTTTTTCACGAAAAACAAAATTATTATAAAAACAAGTAAGAAAATTATAGTCGGTCAAGACCGACCTTATAATACCCTACTCCAGAGTTTCCCGGAAAATGGGTCCCAAGTTCAAACATGGACCGATTAGATCTATATTTTGTCAAATCTTTAATGTGTAAAAAGCACTCACTAATCAAATTTGAGTAGAATAGGCATCTTTTTGTTGACAATAAATCGGTTCAACTGAATATCGGGCGAAATTTCCACATGGGACCTAAGTCCAAAAATGGTCCGATGATAATCTGATTTGATAAGGTTATTAAAGTACGCGTTTAACATACACAAACAGAATATTAATTAATATTTTCTATTTTCATGAAATTTGAGAGGTTTATGTGAAAATCGGGAAGGTGGTTTGTATGGGGGCTACAAGAATAACTGGTCCGATTTCTTTAAAATTCGGAATGGTGATTTGCGTTGATGAAACATGATTACCTGCCAAATTTCGAATATTAAAATGCGACTATTATAGTCATTGGAG
The DNA here is from genome assembly GCA_963921195.1 of Pegoplata infirma. NCBI lineage: Eukaryota > Metazoa > Arthropoda > Insecta > Diptera > Anthomyiidae > Pegoplata > Pegoplata infirma. Next base: position 224,385,270 of record OY992537.1, read on the forward strand.
GCAAAATTAAAAAGGGGACCTTCGTATGGGAGCTAGGTCAAAATATGGACCGATTTTTTCCAATTTCAATAGGCTTCGTCCTTGGGCCAAAATAGGCTTAAGTTTCAAATTTCAATTGATTAAGAATTGCGACCTGTATCGTGTTTACACCGTTTACATGTACAGACGGACGGACGGACGGACGGGCATCGCTAAATCGACTCAAAAAGTGATTCTAAGTCGATCGGTATACTTAAAAGTGGGTATAGGACCAATATTTCGGGTAGTTACAAACATCAGCACAAACACATTATACCCTGTACCACAGTGTGGGTATAAATATTTGATGAAAACAAATTTTTTAGTGAAAAAAAAATGTTGATGAAAAAAAAATTTAGATGAGGAAAAAAAAATTGATAGAGGAAAAAAATTTTTTATGAAGGAAAAAATTTTTATAAAAATTTTGATAAAAAAAATTAAAAAAAAAATTTAATAAAAAAAAAAATTGATAAAAAAAAATTTGGTGAAAAAAAAGTTATAAAAAAAATATAAAAAAAAAATTTAAAAACAAAACAAAATTTTGATGAAAAAAACAAAAATTTACAAAAAAAAATTAAAGTAATAAAAAATAAAAAAAAAAAATTTTATGAAAAAAAATTTATGAAAAAAAATTTTGTTTTAAAAAAAATCTGATGAAAAAAAAATTATAAAAAAAATGATGCAACAAAAATATTAAAAAAAAATATGAAAAATTATAAAAAAAAATCAATGAAAAAAAAAAATATGAACAAAAAAAGGACTTCAAAGTTTTAAAGGATACATTTTGTAAAAATGTTTGAATTATTTGTACTTTTCCTAGGATGCCACTGGTGATGGAAAATGAGAGAGGAGGATCTCCCCTAATTTTTCCATTTTTTTTTATTTTGACATATCAATATAAAAGGATGTTAATAAAGTCATTTGAAAACTTAATCGAAATATTTTGTTGAAAATTTTTAATGATATTGAAGGATAAAGTTTTGAAAGAACGTAACTTACCAATGCTTTTTAAACTTGTTTACCAATGTTAAGTCACAAAAATATTTTAAAAAAGTCTTTTTGTACTCAAAAATATTTTACCCGAAAAAAATGTACTCGAAAAAATTTAACACTCAAAAAAAATTTTACACTCAAAAAAACATCAAACAAAAAAAAAGTTTTTTACTAAAAATTGTTAATTTTTTTTTATTTTTTTTTGCAATTCCTTAAAAATCATTACTTACATGTTAGTTAAGATTTTTGTGCTGACTGTGAAATCCGCCCTTAATTTTAAGTGAGGATAATAAATACATATGGGGCATTCCATGTCAATTCGGACACTTTAATTTTTTTTAGCTTTTCCAAAATTTTTACAGTTTTTAGTACACTTCGAAAACCCCGTTGTGATAAATTTTCTGATTTTTTTGATGAACCGTTTAAAAGACATAGAGTTTTTAAAAATTGGTAATTTGTTCCGTACTGAAACTTGTTTAGCTTCTTCAAATTCCAATTATTTATTATTATTTTTGTTTTTTTACTTACTTTTTAAAAAAAATCCTAAAAAATTATTTAAGTTATTCTAGAATTCGATTTTTAAGTTTTAAAATTTAAATCTCATTTTTAAAAATGTTTGTAGTCTTTGATTTTTTTTGAAATTTTTTTTGTGGAAAACTTCTATCGATTCTACAAATTTTTTGCCCGGCTGTAGGCAAAATCGCCCAAAGAAAAATCGCCCAAAAAATTTTATGAAAAATCGCCCAAATGCAAAATCGCCCAAAAAATATGAAAAATGACCCAAAAAGAAAAATACGAAACTTCGCCAAAAATTAACGAAAAAAAGCCCAAAAAAGAAATGAAAAATGGCCCAAAATAAAATAAAAAAAGATTTTTTCTAATACATTTTTTCCAAAATACATACTACACAGAAAAGCTTTCTTTTGCGGAGAGGGTGGGTCTAAGGTATGGAGTTTGTAATCCCTACGCCCGGCCGAAGGCCGGCTACGCAGAATAACTTTAAGACAAAGACAAAAACTTTTAAGATAAGACCATAGGTTACGTGGTTATTATTTATTTTTATAGATCGTTGTTTTGAGAATACAGCCCGTAAAATGAATAAGTAATTGATGTAAAAGTTTTAAGTGTGAAACTTAAATTGTAACGAAATAAAAAAATTGGAATTAGTAGCAATCAAAGCGCCGCAGGCGAAAAATTTTACCAACAAATTTTAACAAAAAATCGCGCGATTTTTTGTTAAAATTTGTTGGTAAAATTTTTCGCCTGCGGAGCTTTCATAGGAGTTGCATGCTGTTTTTAAATTCATTACTTTTGATTTTCTACAGCGCTGCGCTAGATTAATATGTAGCGTGGTAATCTGCATGTAAGAGCAGGGGTTTTGGGTTCGATTCCCACCAGAGCCTTTGTATGTTAGTAACAACGGAACTGTTTTGCTTCAGCTTATTCTTGGTTAGTTAAATATATAATTTATAAGAAAAAACACGATATGCGTTTACTGTTTCTAAAAATAATAATATACTGATTTATTGTGACATACATATTTCAGTTTTGACATTTTAAGATTTTGACAAAAAATAAAACCAAAATAAAATTGGGCAATTTTTCATATAAAATTTTTGGGTAATTTTTCGTAATGAAAAATCACCCAATTTTTAATTTCGAAATTTCGCCCAAAAACTATGAAAATTTGCCCAAAAATGTTGGGTAACTTTTCATATGAAATATGACCCAAATTTGTATGAAAAATTTTTGGGCGAATTTTCGTTTTCTTTTTTGGGCCATTTTTCTTTGGGCGATTTTGCCTACAGCCTTTTTGCCCAGTATGATCGTGGGATAACGATTATTACTAACAATAAGTATTTTTTCAATTTTTAGAAATATTTTTTTTTTTAATTTTCTCATCTTTAAATCATTTCTACTGCTCCAATGGCGCGTCATAGAGGGGTTTACAGCAAGACCGACCCCCATTAATTTTTATGCCTCAACATTTTTTTAGAACAAACTAATACTCTACCTCCAATTTCTAAGGAGGCTCCAATATACAATGAAATTTTTTAAAATTTGCTCCAACCGCGCTAACAGCCCTAAGAGTGCCCCAAGAGCAGTCAAATGAGAATGAGATTTTAATTTTAAAACTTAAAAAAGCATACTAGAACATTTTTAAGAATTTTTTAGGAATTTTTTTTAAAAAGTACGTAAAAAAAAATTTAAAAAAAAAATTGGAATTTGGACCATTATTGAAGAAGTTCAAGTAAAGGAACAAACTACTAATTTTAAAAAACTTGATATCTGTTTGAACATCAAAAAAAATTTGAAAATTTTCCACGAAGGAGTTTGCAAAGGCTACTGAAAACTGTAAACGAATTCGAAAAATCCGATTTTTTTTTAAGTTTCCAATATGACATGGAATGCCCCATTTGTATTTTATAATAATATGGGTATGGTTGTATTTTTAAATACCAGTAGTATTAAAACAACTATGGACTGTTTGTGTTTATATGCGTGTGGATTTAAATGGATTTAATTATCTGATTACTTGTGGGAAAATTATATTGCATGTGGTGCGTTGATTTAATATTTAAACACGCACCTACACTCGAGATTTTTATAAAAATAGATAAAAGAAGAATAATAAATAAATTATGATAGTATTTTGGTATTATTAAATTATTTTTTTGTATATAAATTTAGGTTTTCCAAAGAAAATGCTACACATGGAACTTATTTTACTTATTTCAACTGAAACTTTTGTTGCTTAAATTTTTTCTTTTGCTTTCTTGAAAAATATTTCGTATATCGAATTAAACCTGCTCATTTGAATTTCATGAAGGTTCCAAAAACTTATTTAGATTTTTTTTTTGTTATTTCTTTTAAGGACTACTCAATACAAATTGAAAGATCATGGCTTAAGATAACAAAGCAATTTTGTCTTTATTGTACCCTTAGCTCTAGTGACGGAGGGTATAATAAGTTTTTCATTCCGTTTGTAACATCTCGAAATATTGGTGTAGGACCCCATAAAGTATTTATATTCATGATCCTCGATCGAATTTAACGATCTAGCGATGTCCGTTCGTCTTTCCGTCTATCTGTCTGTTGAAAACACGCAAAATTTTGAACGGCTATACGAAGGCTCCTGAAATTTGGCATATATGTTAATCATTTTCCTGGTCAGGTTGGTGTTGCAATCCAGCGAAATCGGTCCAGTGGTGACCGTGAATTTCGGCAAGGGTTTTTTGCGAATTTACGACATTACAAGTAGAAAAGTTAAATTCGACTTGGCCTAATCTATGAATACCCTCCACAAGCCCTTTTTAAGTGATAGTAAATTTTCTAACGTGTTAAAATTAACATTTTTGATTAGAAATATTTTATTTGGTGAAAAAAACTTTTTTTTAGTCATTTTTCAAAAAAAAAAAATAATTTACTAATTTTTTTTTTTTTTGAGTGTAAAATTTTTTTTGATTGTAAAATTTTTTTCGAGTGTTTTTTTTTTTAGTGTAAAAATATTTTTGTGTGACAAAAATACGTTGTAAAATATTTTTGTGGCTTACCAATGTTTTTAAAACATGTTTAACGGGTTTTCAACACGTGAATTTTAGGTGAAACTAATCTGATAATCACACTTTTGCTTATAACTTTTGAACCACTAGACCGATTTGGCTAAAATTCAATACGAACCTGGTTAGGGCAACGACAAATATATGTGTTAAGCTTCAGCTCTCTCAGAATTGTCTTTCGAAAGTTATCGTGTTTTTTATCTCGTAAATTCGCCTTGTCGAAATTTAGTCTTTTGCTTATAACTTTTGAACCACTTGACCGATTTCGCTGGATTGCAATACTAATCTGACCAGGTAAATGCTCAATATATATGCCTAACTTCAGAAGCCTCCGTAAAGTCTTTCAAAAGTTAGCGTGTTTTCAACAGACAGACGGACGGACATCGCTAGATCGTCTTTGCATTCTATGTCAAATTGGACACTTTGAAATTTTTTTTTTTAGATTTTCCCAATTTGTTTACAGTTTTTAGTACCCTTCGAAAACTCCTTCGTGGTATATTTTCAGATTTTTTTGATGACCCGTTCAAAGGATATCGAATTTTTAAAAATTGCTAGTTTGTTCCTTTACTCAAACTTCTTTTACTCATAACTTCTTCAGTAATGGTCCAAATTTCAATTTTTTTTTTCCAAATTTTTGTTTTTCTACGTACTTTTAAAAAAAAAAAAATCCCAAAAAAATTTAAAACTTCTATCGACTCTACAAATTTTTGGCCCAGGAGGATCGTGGGAAAACGATTATAACTATTTTTTAAAATTTTTTGAAAAAATTTTATTGTAATTTTCCAATCTAAAAATCATCTACTGCTCCAATGGTGTGTCATAGAGGGGTGCCTTATAAGACTGACCCCCATTAATTTTTACGTCTTAACATTTCTTTGGAACAAACAAATACCCTATCTCCAATTTCTAAGGGGGCTCCCACATAAAACGAAATTTTTAAAATTTGCTCCAACCGCTCTAACTGCCCTAATAGTGCCCTAAGAGCAACAAAATGTATGACTGACCCACAATATTTTTTTAGCCCAAACATTTTCTCTGAACACACCTACCCTCTATCTTTAACTTTTAAGGCGGTCCCCATACATTTTTTTTTATTTTTTGTAAATTTGTTTTATTAAATCAGCTTCTACCGGTACAATGGTGCGTCCGTGAGGGGTCATTAGTGCGACCGACCCCCATTTATTTTTACCCTACAACATTCTTTTAAAATATACCTACGACCTATCTTCATTTCCTAAGTAGGCTCCCATACAAAATTACATTTTTATAAAATTTGCTCCAACTGCCCTATTGGGAAGCCACAAAATTACTTATTAAAGTATTTTTTATCACTCAAAAATATTTTAACACTAAAAAAAATTTAAACTCGAAAAAAAATTTACACTCAAAGATTTTTTTACAAAAATGACAAAAAAAAAGTTTTTTACTCAAAATAAAATATTTCTAATCAAAATTGTTCAATTTTTTCTCGTTAAAAAATTTACTATACTTAAAAAAGGGCATTGTGTAGGGTATTCATAGATTCGGCCAGGTCGAATTTGAGTTTTCTTCTTGTTTGTTTTTTCTTTTTGCCATTTTTTCAACATAAAGAAGGCTTATTTAGAAGAACAACAGATAATTGTATTCTGTTTTAAGGGGGGAAAAACATAACGAAAACATTTTCTTTTTTTTGGGGTAATTTTCATTAATTATAAATGATAAACAAACGAAAGGTATATCATCAAGTGGTTGTTTGAAGGAAGAAATAATAACAAAAATATATGCTAATTTTATTAATGTATACAATAGGATGTTTGTGGTAAAAACAAAATATTTAAGGTTTTTTGTTAGATAATTAAGGGTTGAAAAGAGTTTTTTTTTTAAGGGTTTTTAATTAAAGTTGTATTATTCCAGTTTCTAGGGCGTATGATTAATCTTAATTCCTAATTATGTTTTTTCAAACATTTTTTTTTTGTAAGATATAGAAAATATTGTAAATTTGGTTAGCTTTTTAAACAATGTTTATATCAAATTTAAAATTAGATTTTTCAGATACACGAAATTTAAAATTTTTTTCTTTTAATTCCATTTTGTCCCCATTTTTTTCCATTTATTAGTTATACCTACATATTTCACTTTTATAAACATTTTCTGTTCCAAGTCTCTTTAGCTTATGATTTATATTAATTATAACTTATTTTTACATTTTGATAAATAACTTTCATTTCAAAGTATAATTGCGCAAAATATATTAGCAAGTTTTAAACCACAAATCATGTCAGAAATTGTAAGATTATTTGGTTTATAGATTTGTGGCATTTCCAGCTAAAATTCATCAAAAATATTGATAAATGATAGAAATTGAAACCTGTTTATGACATTTCAAAGAAATTAAATGAGAAATTATTACAAATAAAATGAAAACAGCTTAAATAAGGAAACAAGAGTAAAAAGAAATTTTGATTATAACCATAACAAGTAGAAAAAATAAAATTCGACTTGGCCGAATCTATGAATACCCTTCACAATGCCCTTTTTAAGTGATAGTAAATTTCTAGCGTGAAAAAATTTAAGAATTATTGAATAGAAATATTGTATTTTGAATAAAAAAACTATTTTTCGTAATTTTTGTAAAAAAAAGTACAATTTTTTCCGAGTGTAAAATTTTTTTTCGAGTCCAAAATATTTTTCGAGTGTATTTTTTTTAGTGTAAAAATATTTTTGAGTGACAAAATAGGTCGTTAAATATTTTTGCGACTTACGAATGTTTCTAAAACTCGTAAAATTCACAGTTTTTATAATAACTTTTGAACCACTGAACCGATTTTCCTGAAATTAAATACCAACAATACTAACAAGGGAAGTATCTCAACCCTTATGAACCAATTTGCCAGAAACTTAAAATATATATCAAATTCTAAGGTTGGGTTGTCTCGGCTTATCGGCCATATCGGGGATTTAGGGGTTCAAAACATTGGTAAAAAAAATGGCAAAAAAAAAGTTTTTTGGATTTTTCAGCCATTTGTTTTTAAGAAACTATATGATGTTTTCATATGAGAGGAAAATTTTTTTTAATGCCTATCCAATGGTGGCATAACCTTGTAAAAATTCGGCTTCCTTAAATATTTTTTTCAGGAAAATATGTAAATTTTGGGGGGTACATATGTAAAGACATAGACCTACGATATCCATATGGATACGAAATAATCCTTATTAAATTTAAGTCGACCCGTATTTTTGCCCTAGGTGATATTCCTGTTAGTTCGGAATTTATCAAAATTTTCCCGAAGGTCCACATGGTTTCATAAGGGGACAATGAAATTTTTAAACACCGATATGGCCGATAAGCCGAGACACCCCAACCTTAAAATCGTCTCTTTAATATATATTTTAAGTTTCAGGCAAATCGGTTCATAAGTGTTGAGATACTTCCCTTGTAAGTATGGGGCATTCCATGGTAAATCGGACACTTTGAATAATTTTTTTTTTTTTAGATTTTCCCAATTTGCTTACAGTTTTTAGTACCCTTCGAAAACTCCTTCGTGGTAAGTTTTCAGATTTTTTTGATAACCCGTTCAAAAGATATCGAAAAATTATTAAAAATTTGTAGTTTGTTCCTTTACTCAAACTTCTTTTACTCATAACTTTTTCAATAATGGTCCAAATTGCAAATTTTTTTAAAAAAATTTAATTTTTTAGGTACTTTTTAAAAAAAAAATCCCAAAAAATTCTTAAAAGCGCTCTAATATGCGATCTTTAAGTTTTAAAATTTAAATCTCATTTTTGGAAATGTTTGTACTCTTCGATTTTTTTGAAATTTTTTTGTGTAAAACTTCTATCGATTCTACAAATTTGTTTGTCAAGTAGGATCGTGAAATAACTAGGGCTGTCAATCCCGAAATCCCGAATCCCGAAATCCCGGGATTTTTGTCATAAAATGAATCCCAAATCCCGGGATTTTTGAAACATTAAAAATGTATGAGAATTTATTTTTAAAAATACAACTTTGTTCAATTATTGTTACATTTACATCAACAAATTAAAACTAAAACTTTTTTTGAATTTTCAACGTAGCTGGCCACGAATTTTGCTGAGCTGAGAATTCTATCCAGGCTTGCTGAATAATAGTCCAACGCACTAACCATTAAGCCACAGTCACGGAGCCCTTTGACCAAAGTTGGCAGATTTTGGCGAAAATTTTCTAAAAAACCAAAACATTGATCAAAGAGCGCTACGGGTAAATTTAATCCGATTGGCCTCAAATTTTTAGGTTTAGGAGAAAAAAAATTTTCCGGAACGTTCAAAATTGGAAGAAAAACTTTTTTTATACAAAAAAATGCAAGTCTAATGTATTATATTATTACATTTCCCCTTTAAATGTTTTTATTATTTTAAATTTTCTTTAAATTAGTTTTAAAATTATACAGGGCAACACCAAAATCGGAATGGGATGAAACCAAAAGCAAATAAAAGTTGTCATTTTCCATAACAAACCCCTTAAGGTTTTTTTTTTAGTTCATTGCTAAATATTTAATATTAATAATTACTTGAAAACTGCATTAGTGGCGTATACTTAATATTTTAGTTACCTTTAAATAACAATAAGAATAATTAGAAATCATTTTTTTTAGTAATTTCGTTGTAGCGAAATCGACCCAAAGGTTTTCGTTGGAATCAAACCCACGACTCCCTGCTTAATAGGCTAGCACGCTACCAACTAACACACAGTAGCCACTTAATATGCACAATAAAATTGAAACATAAAGAGTCTACTATTTTTTTACTTTTATAATCAAAGAAATTTAATCCCAAAAAATCCCGGAATCCCGAAAAATCCCGGGATCCCGAAAAATCCCGTGATCCCGAAAAATCCCGGGATCCCGGGATTTCGATTTTCAAATCCCGAATCCCGGGATTTTAAAAAACCGATCCCGTTTGACAGCCCTAGAAATAACGATTACAATTATTTTTTAGAATATTTTGGAAAAATTTTATTTTAAGTTTCTAATAATCTTAAAATCATTTCTACTGCTCCAATGGCGCGTCATAGAGGGGTCATTTATAAGAGCGACCCCCATTAATTTTTACGTCTTAACATTTCTTTAGAACAAACTTATAGCCTATCTCCAATTTCTAAGGAGGCTCCCACACAAAACGACATTTTTTAAAATTTGCTCCAACCGCTCTAACTGCCCTCATAGTTAGGGTGTTTTATTTAATCAGCTTCTACCGGTCCAATGGTGCGTCCGAGAGGGGTCATTATTGAGACCGACCTCCATTTAGTTTTACCCTACAACATTTTTTTAAAACATACCTACGCCCTATCTCCACTCCCTAAGTTGGCTTCCATTCAAAATTACATTTTTATAAAATTTGCTCCAACTGTTATTTGTATGGGAGCCTACTTAGGGAGTGGAGATAGGGGGTAGGTATGTTTAAAAAAAATGTTGTAAGATAAAAATAAATGGGGGTCGGTCTCACTAATGACCCCTCTCGGACACACCATTGGACCGGTAGAAACTGATTAAATAAAACAAATTTACAAAAAATAAAAAAAATTGTATGGGGACCGCCTTAAAAGTTAGAGATAGAGGGTAGGTGTGTTCAGAAAAAATGTTTGGACTAAAAAAATATTGTGGGTCGGTCATACGTTTGATTGCTCTAAGGGCACTATTAGGGCAGTTAGAGCGGTTGGAGCAAATTTAAAAAAATGTCGTTTTGTGTGGAAGCCCCCTTAGAAATTGGAGATAGGGTATTATTTTGCTCCAAAGAAATGTTAAGACGTAAAAATTAATGGGGTCAGTCTTAGAAATGTCCCCTCTATGACACATAATTAGAGCAGTAGGAATGATTTTAAGATTGAAAAATTACAATAAAATTTTTTCAAAAAATTTTAAAAAATAGTAATAATCGTTATCCCACGATCCTCTCGGGCAAAAAATTTCTAGAATCGATAGAGGTTTTACACAAAAAAAATTCAAAAAAATCGAGAAGAGTACAAAAATTTTCAAAAATGAGATTTAAATTTAAGAATTTTTTGGTATTTTTTTTTAAGTAAGTAAAAAAACAAAAATTTTGATGAAAAAAAAAATTGAATTTTGGACCATTATTGAAGAAGTTATGAGTAAAATAAATTTGAGTAAATGAACAAACTACCAATTTTTAAAAATTCGATATCTTTTGAACGGGTCATCAAAAAAAACTGAAAATTTACCACGAAGGAGTTTTCAACGGGTACTAAAAATTGTAAATAAATTGGGAAAATCTAAAAAATAAAAATTCAAAGTGTCCGATTTGACATGGAATGCCCCATATATTTTTGTCGTACCCCTGGTCTGATTGGTATTGTATTTCAGCAAAATCGGTACAGTGGTACAAAAGTTATTAGCAAAACCGCGAATTTCAGATTAGTTTCACTTTAAATTCACGTGTTGAAAAACCGTTAAACATGTTTTAAAAACATTGATAAGTTCAAAAAATATTTTGCAACCTGTTTTTATTACTCAAAAGTATTTTCACACAAAAAATAAATACACTCGAAAAAAATTAGTTAATTTTTTTTCTGTTCAAAATTACTGAAAAAAAGTTTTTACACAAAATAAAATATTTCTAATCAACATTTTTATTTTTTGCGTTAGGAAATTTGCTATCACTTAAAAAGGACATTGTGGAGGGCATGCATAGATTCGGCCAAGTCGAATTTAAATGTTCTACTTGTTAAACCTTAGGACTTAATTTTCGGATTGAAAATGTCGTGGCAGTTTTTTATTTTAATTTGTAAAGTAGGTTAATTGTTTTTATATCCCTTCAAGATCCAAAATCGTGTTGCACATTGTTTTAAATTTAAAAAATGAGAATTTATATAAACTTACTGTGGCTAAAAAATAAACGAAAATAGAATTTTGAACTAGTTGAGACTCGCTTTTATTTAAAGATGATGTTCCCCCTCGAGTAGTTTCATGTTTTTCACACCGAATAATCTTAAACGACAATCTTTGAACATATCCTTTGACCACAGTGTAAACACTGTAAAAACATATATTTTCTTTTAACAAATTTATCCAAGCGTAACTAACTTTCTTAAGGCTTTTATTGTGCCAAAGAAAAATAAAAAAAAAAAATAAAAAACTTTACAAAAAAAAAAAAACATCTTCACAACAGAAAAACAACGTTATAAAGCAAAAACTGCCTGAAAGTAATAAACAAAATGTAAAATAAACGTCAACAACATGTGCTCAAAACAGCAAATGAAATAAAGAAAAAAAGGTTAAAAAAACAGTTTTAAAATTTCTGGGAAATTTATACGCCCATATATAAAAAGGCTTCAACAACATAAAAGAAAAAAGAAGAAATAATCCTTAAAAATCGTCTTACAAGATTGGAAAATGATTACACATTAAGGAAATGATAGTGTTAAAATTAAAAGGGAAAAAAGCAACTAAGCGTATGAGTGTTTTTCGAGTGCGTTAAATTAATAAATATTACTCATACGTAGTGTTGGCCCTTAATGTAAAAAAAAGTAAAACATACTTTTAGGAGTCTATGAAATAATAATAATCATACGCTTAGGTGGTTTACAAGAATTCAAATAAAAACAATCATACGCCTTAGGGGACAGTAAAATTGAAAAATAATAATCATACGCCACGTGAATACAAAAAAAAAGTTACACATACTTTTAGGAGTCTAAGAAATGTAATAATATTAATCATACGCCAAGGTGGTTGGCAAGAAATTAAATAAAAGCAACCATACGCCTAAGGGGACTGTAAAAAATTATAAAATATGAATAAAAATATAATAAATTACGGGGAAGTAAAAAAAGTTATAAATAATTGATATATTAAAATAAGTCTTAAATTATTTATTCAGTTTTAGAATCAAAAAATATTGTTTAACATTAACATTCAAAAAATAATTTTGGAGATTTAAATTTTTAATATTCTGTAATTTTTCCTTTTAAAAAATGTTTGAAAAATCGTAGTCGAATTATCAAACTCTATACTAGTTTTCTAGCTTAAAAAAATTTTGAAATATTAAAAAAATCCTTTCATGTATTTAAAATCTTGAATTTTTTTTATATAATTTTCAGATTCTGTGATATTTTTGGTACAGATTTTTTTGTCTAAGATTCTTAAACTATTTTTAAACAAAATAGATAGGAAAAATCTTAAATTCAGTGAAATATTTTGATATTTTGGTTGACATATTTTCAATGTCCGCCCGTGCGGATATTAAAACATGTAGAGTCGTTTTAACGATACTACATGTTTTGATATCAAGCTGTGGGAAGCACAGCTGAGTGCTACCGGACGCGTCATAGGTTGCGGATAATGATACGTTCCGCAGATATGCGGAATAGCTGCTTTAAGCAGTCGCGGACAATCAGCGGCTACAAGGGGAGAGTCTCGGAGGGTCTCTTGCAGTCCCATTAAATTCCGAGTTGCCAATGATCCTTGCGGTGTCGTGGCGAGACATTGGCGCCAGTATAATAACCAATTACACTTTTAAGGTGAGTTCGGGCACCTTAAGGTAGCAGCCCTACCTCCGAACTAGAAGGATATGGACCAATCATCTATGTCTCTTCGAAATAACAAAACGATTCGAGTATTCACAAATGTAAATAATAACAACGAACAAACGGCAACGAACAACGGCAATGTTAAAAGGACTAGATTTGGACAATGGAATGTTAGAACTCTCTACCAAGCGGGAAAAATTGAACAACTAATTGCGGAATGCGAGAGGTTAAAAGTTGATGTTCTTGGAGTGAGCGAAGCTAGATGGAATGGTTGTGGTGAGCATCGGTGCAACAACGGTGGACTTCTAATTTACTCTGGAATGCCTGAACCTGACGACCCACACGTTCGTGGAGTTGCAATTTTCCTCAGTAGAAAGATAAAGAATGCTCTGATTTCGTGGAAGGCAGTATCTGAACGTATTATTAGTGCTCGCATCAAATGTAAAAAAAGAAATATGACAATTGTACAATGCTATGCCCCAACGGAGAATAGCGAATTCCAAATTAAAGAGGAGTTTTATAGTCTTCTAGACAGAGTTTTGAATGAAATATCAGCAAGCGATATAGTAGTTTTAATGGGCGACTTCAATGCTCAAATTGGAAGCGACAACACTGGTTACGAGCAAGTAATGGGAAAGCATGCACTTGGTCGGCAAACTGAGAATGGAGATTTTCTATTAGAAACTTGCATAAACCACGATCTAAAGATAGGCGGCTCAGTGTTTCCTCATAAGTACAACCATAAAATTTCATGGGAATCTCCAGCAGATAATGCTCGTACACAAATCGATCACATATGTGTGTCCCGTAAATGGTTTTATGTTGTACATGACGTGCGAAACAAGAGAGGAGCAACAATAGGCAGTGACCACTATCTTATTATCGCTGAACTTTACTTAAAATTCTACCCCATGCGGAAAAATAGCACAAGGCACAAAGTATTTGATGTATGTAAATTAAAGTCTGAACCTTATTCCACTCAATTTTTAACGAAACTTCGTGATATAAATTTAAATATAGAACCAGAAGAGACATGCAATGAAATTTGGAAGCGAATGAAAGAGCAACTAATTTCAATATGTGAAAGTACAATCGGATATAAAAGAGAATCTAGAAAAGAATGGTTAACTGAAGAAACGTGGAAATTAATAGAGGATAGAAGAAAAGAAAAAGAAAGATTGCTTGCTGAAAGCAACATTGCTAAGAAAAAGGAGCTAAGCGTAAAATGCAGAAAACTGACAAAGGAAATCAAGAAAGGTGTCATGAAGGATAAAGTTAAGTTTTTAGAAGAATCAAGTCAGGCTGCCCAACTGGCTGCTAGCAGAGGAGATACAAAAAATCTTTTTAAAATTATTAAGAACTTATCGGGGAAAAGCAATAATAACTCATGTCCTATTGAAGATTCAAATGGAATATTAGTAACCGAAAAACAATCGCAATTAAGAATATGGAAAGAGCACTTTGAAAAAACTTTAAACGTTCACCATTCAAGAGAGGATGCAACTATAGAGACTAACAATACAATTCGACCCACCATTCCACCAACACCTATAGTAAGTGACCCTCCCACCCGTTTAGAAATAAAACATGCCATCTCATCACTAAAATGTGGTAAATCACCCGGGCACGATGGCATCCCACCCGAATGCTTTAAAATAGATGTAGATGTTAGTACAAACCTACTTTTTCCACTTTTAGAACGGGTATGGAGAACGGAAGACATACCACCTGATTGGAAGGAAGCAGTCATAATTAAAATTCCCAAAAAGGGAAACAGAAAAAAATGCGACAACTGGCGAGGTATTTCATTACTGCCAACAATTACAAAGATATTTAATGATATTATATTAAACCGAATAGCACCCTCTTTGAATGCTCTAATTAGTGATAATCAGGCTGGTTTTAGACCTAACTTGTCATGCATCGATCACGTTAACACAATGCGTATAATCCTCGAACAAACAACAGAATATAACGCTCATCTTTATGCGGTATTCATAGATTTTGAAAAAGCTTTTGATGCTATAAACAGGCAATTTATATGGAAGACAATAGCAGAGATAGGCACTCCCTACAAGATTATAAATTTAATCAAAAAATCTTACGATGGCGCCAAAAGTAGAGTCGTTCATGATGGCCTTGTAAGTGAGGCATTCCAGACGCATAGTGGTGTGAAGCAAGGTTGTTCGTTATCGCCACTTTTGTTCATTACCGCATTAGACGCTGTTCTAAAAGTTTCCAACACACAAACTATTGGTCTGAACTGGAGACTCACGGAGACTTTAGGCGAGTTAGCCTATGCAGATGACGTTGTGCTACTAACAAACACACACACAGATATGCAGCTCAAACTTCAAACATTAGAAAATCAAGCTAAGAAAATCGGTCTAAATGTAAATATTGCCAAAACAAAGATAATGCGTGTTGGTACAACTAATACAACACCTCTGATGTTAAATAATTCCGTACTTGAAGAAGTCAATGAGTTTGAATACCTTGGTAGCATACTAACCAAAGATGGTGGAGCGATGAATGATGTAAAAAACCGCATTCGGAAAGCTAGGTCGGCATTCGCAATGTTGAATCATGTTTGGAATGCTAACAATATTTTACTTTCAACAAAGATGAATATCTTTAATTCGTGCGTCAAATCAGTACTTTTATATGGCTGTGAAACCTGGCAAATAACAAATAACATACTGACTCCCCTACAAACTTTCATAAATAGATGTCTTAGAAGAATTCTTAGAATTTGGTGGCCAAGAATAATTTCAAATCGAGATCTTTGGTCGCATACACAACAGGTTAGCATCTATAGCGAAATAAAAAAGCGTAAATATGGCTGGATAGGCCACACTATGCGTAAGCAACAAAGTACAATTGCGCATGCTGTACTAGAGTGGAATCCTCAAGGTGTCCGAAATAGAGGTAGGCCGAAAAACACCTGGCGAAGAACGGTATTACGAGAGACGTCCAAATCTTTTAACGAATTGCGAGCTCTAGCAAGAAATAGAGATTCATGGAGAAGTTATGTGGATAGACTAAGTTCCTAAATGTATATGTATATTTAAGAATATGTCCAATAAATAAATAAATTTTCAATTTTTAAGCTAACTTTTCCAATTAAAGCAAATTTAAATCTTTAAAAAACCTTCTCCCGTTAAAACTTGAAATATTTAAATAAATCACATTAGGTATTAATTTCAACCATCAGTTTAATTTCAGCAATTAGCATAATAATTCCAATTACCATATTTAATGACACAATTATAAAAACTATATTAAATTATTTGACACAACTGCATTTAATATACCAAGTATATAAACACTAATTAAGGGAATTTAGTTTTTTTTTTCTGTTCATATAAAACATATAAAATTTTAGTATTAAAAGCTTTTATCCTTAATACTAGAATAATTAAACAGCTGCGTTTTTTTCTCGTTTAATGATAATGATTTTGAGATTACAAAATTTACTATACAAAAAAAAGTAAATTCAACAACTAATTATTACCATTCTACCATTTCTCTCTGTTACAGAATTCATTGGGGAAGAAAACAACTTAAAAACACCTGTCTTATAAATGTCTCAACAAAAAGTGTTTAAATTGAAAAAAACTTTCAACGGCTTTAACATCATTAACAATTAAACTTGAATAACTGACTGATTTTTTTTGCCTGCACCTAAATGTATGCAGCTCGAGCCTCACATTTTGCCAAAACTATAACCATGGCTTGTAGTGTACAAAAACAACCCCCGCCACAACCTATACCCAAGGCCACTTCCTCCTCAGCTGGTCCTACCACTCCAAAACCAAAAAATGCTGGAGCCCCACGAGGTTCCCTACCCTCAGATATGATAGTGCAACCACCGTTAGAATTTCAATGGCCACCGCCGGTACCGGTATCAACGCATACAAATAATGTGCGGCTGAATATGATGAATCAAGACCCTAAGGATTTGCATACGGCTAGAGCCATGATTGAAGAGTTGAGATCGAAAGTACGATTTCAAGCGGAACATATAATGAAGTGGAGGAAAGCGTATGCAATGCAGGTGGGTAAAAGTATTCACACTAACCAAAATGGATTCGGTAAACAACTTTGGTTAAAAATGATTGATTGATTGATTGATTGATTGATTGATTGATTGATTGATTGATTGATTGATTGATTGATTGATTGATTGATTGATTGATTGATTGATTGATTGATTGATTGATTGATTGATTGATTGATTGATTGATTGATTGATTGATTGATTGATTGATTGATTGATTGATTGATTGATTGATTGATTGATTGATTGATTGATTGATTGATTGATTGATTGATTGATTGATTGATTGATTGATTGATTGATTGATTGATTGATTGATTGATTGATTGATTGATTGATTGATTGATTGATTGATTGATTGATTGATTGATTGATTGATTGATTGATTGATTGATTGATTGATTGATTGATTGATTGATTGATTGATTGATTGATTGATTGATTGATTGATTGATTGATTGATTGATTGATTGATTGATTGATTGATTGATTGATTGATTGATTGATTGATTGATTGATTGATTGATTGATTGATTGATTGATTGATTGATTGATTGATTGATTGATTGATTGATTGATTGATTGATTGATTGATTGATTGATTGATTGATTGATTGATTGATTGATTGATTGATTGATTGATTGATTGATTGATTGATTGATTGATTGATTGATTGATTGATTGATTGATTGATTGATTGATTGATTGATTGATTGATTGATTGATTGATTGATTGATTGATTGATTGATTGATTGATTGATTGATTGATTGATTGATTGATTGATTGATTGATTGATTGATTGATTGATTGATTGATTGATTGATTGATTGATTGATTGATTGATTGATTGATTGATTGATTGATTGATTGATTGATTGATTGATTGATTGATTGATTGATTGATTGATTGATTGATTGATTGATTGATTGATTGATTGATTGATTGATTGATTGATTGATTGATTGATTGATTGATTGATTGATTGATTGATTGATTGATTGATTGATTGATTGATTGATTGATTGATTGATTGATTGATTGATTGATTGATTGATTGATTGATTGATTGATTGATTGATTGATTGATTGATTGATTGATTGATTGATTGATTGATTGATTGATTGATTGATTGATTGATTGATTGATTGATTGATTGATTGATTGATTGATTGATTGATTGATTGATTGATTGATTGATTGATTGATTGATTGATTGATTGATTGATTGATTGATTGATTGATTGATTGATTGA